>CM033730.1:41075935-41411998 GCA_019671005.1 Hibiscus mutabilis | reverse complement strand
ACAACAAACGGGACTGATTTAGTTCATCGAATGTAAATCCTTGTTTTGGTACGGTAAGATTTCTTATATTGCCTGCACAGGACGCGTAGTTCCTGTTGGTACATCATCTGGAGCCGGTTGAAGTCATATTTAGCGAATTTAAGTAGTGTCTCGTTCTTTGATGCTTCCTTTTCGTAGAAGCAGATGTACTGCCTTGCTTCGAGTCTCGGCACGCCTCTGTGGTACGGACGGTTCAGGGCATTTACGATGTATTCGGTAAGATGCGGATCAGTCGATTGGCTTGCAATTGACTCCAACAATGGTTTTGTGAAAGCCAGGGCTTCATCTAGAATGACTTCACCATTTATTCTGAACTCGGTTGCTTCGTACAAGCTTACAATCCCCTTTATATCACTAACTTTAAACTTATCATTCTCGTCCTTAAATTTGGTGAAAACATCTGATTCAAATAGCCAATACATCCGATAAGTATTCCAATATATCACACGAATAAAAATATGGGTAAATTACCTAAATCATCACTGAACTTTATTCTCAAACTTATTTTAGTCACTGAAATTTCAAAACATTCAATTTACTCACTGAAATTTAGACATTGAACTTTTTTTCACTACTCCATTAATTTTCGGACAACGTCCATTTATAGGCGAACATAGGAACTTTTCCAAGATCCAAACGGTGGAAAGTTTCATCGGCACAATGGAAGCAATATATCGAGAAACGAGCTCAATCTGACGGCATAAGAGGGAGATCGGCGAGAGAGAAACCAAAAAGTTTTTGTCCGATTCATGGACTTTGAGGCACTTTCCGACAAAATGAAGGTCGGATTCAGACTGAAAGGGCTGAAACGAAGCGATTGATGAAATTTGGGACCGAACGACCACCATCTACGATGGCGTCTTCATAACTTTGTCAAACAATTAATAAAGAAGTGACAAAAAACGTTCAATATTAAACTTCAGTGAATAAATTGGACATTCTGAAACGATCAAAATATGTTTGAAAGTAAAGTTAAATGATAATTTAAAAACTTGAACTTACCAGAAGGCATGTTATAACCATGAGATCTAAAAACTTGAAATATGACAACAGTTGTATGCAGATCATGGTCCTTGTTATGATCAATAATTTCACCGAGTGAAATAAAATGGTGAGCTAATTGCTTTTGTATTTCGGTTTCGAAGTGGTAAGACACTCCTAGGCGGTATAGGAAATTTATCAACTTTATATTTTCTTTTGGGTCAATTGCAGAAGCCACTAACATATCCTTCACCATTGCTTTTAATACTTCAACTTGGTTTGAGCATGATTCAAATTCCTACGTATAACAATAAAATGGACATTAAATTATCATTAGCTGCATTTAATATAATAAAATGAGATTAAAAATTAGCAAAATGATGTAATATTTATACCGAGCTATCAAAGGGAAGAGTGAGGAAATGATCGCCCCATATGTCCGGAGCAAAGTTGGCCAACGGACGAGCGATTTCTCGATGGTTACTACTTGCTTGCATTGACAATGACGACGACGTAGCTTTTACCAAGTTTGTAGAAAGAACAGCGGGGCAACAGCCCTTGGTGTTGCCTCCGATGTTGGGTTGGCGTATCGGAAGGATCGTCGTTGGCCGAGAAAGACCTTTAGAGGGGCAAAGGGTGGTGTTGCCCAAAACACTGCCTTGAATTGCCATTCTATTAGCTCTGAATGCTAAGAAAGGTCCTGTGTGTTAAGTTTATGGCTCGCTAAGGCTATTTATAGGAAGTTTTTTTTTTGAATGGCTAATTATAGGAAGTTAGATTGCTAGAGTGTAAAACAAATATTGACACACTAGAAACAAAATTTGATTCGATTATATGGCTCGTTTCGATTTTCGATATATAAGTTCAAATTACTAATTATTTGAATTCAATATATTTTTATTTGTTAAGGTAAAAATATATATTTATTTGGAAACAATTTCTATCAAGCAATCACAACATAATATTAAAAGGGAAAATATATGATATACTAGCGGTAGAAACATTTTATTTTCACAAGCGCCTTAATTTTAGAGTTAGAGATATAGTTTATGGTTTACTTTTAGGGGTTTAGAATTTAGAGTCAGTGTTAGAATTTAAGGTTTAGTGTTAGAGCTTAGAAGTTAGGGTTTAGGTTTTAGGGTAATATGATAGGGATTTAGGTTTTTACCTATAACCCCTAAATTTTAACCCTAAACTCTAAATTCAAACAACAATCCCTAAATTCTAAACACATAAACTTAAACCCTTAAACTATAAACTCTAAATTAAATCCCTAACCCCTAAAATTAGAGCGTTTATGGAAACAAAATGTTTCCACCGCCGGTGCATGATATAATTACCTATATTAAAATATGTATTTTTTTATTTATAGCGAGAAAATTGAAAATTACTAGACATAAAATACTTTAAATTAGGTTTAATGTATATTTTGTCCCCAAATATTTATATGTTTCTCAACTTAGTACCTAATGATTTTTTTGGCACAACTCCCCCTAAAGTTTGAGCAATTACCTAAAGTCCCCAAAAATTGACCAATTATATCATGCCACATCAACGATTTTATGTATATTTTAATTTTGATAATTTTTTTATAAAATAATGTTAAAAATAAAATAAATATTTTAAAATATTCATTAATTTGGGATTATTTCCCCAAAACCAACACGCTGAAAGTAAATTTTCATTTTTAATATCAAGAAATTTCCAAAAATCAAAGTAAAGAAATTTAAAGAAGGAATCCTAAGTTTTTGTTCATACTTTCTTGTCAAATCGCTTTGGAAAGTTGAGTAAATCCGGGTTGGTGTGAGGATAACTAAAGATTAATTAATGAATATTTTAATATATTTATTTTATTTAAATATTACTTTTTTAATTTTCATCCAGAAATTAAAATATAAATAGATACATTGAAGTGACACGATATAATTGATCAAATTTTTTTATTAACGGCGTCAATTTTTAAATACTTTGGGCAATAGCTCAAATTTTGTGTAAAAAAATAGTAGGTACCAAATTGATAAAATAGATGAATGTTAAGAGGTAAAATATGTATTATTTTTTTAAATTAAAAACAATAAACCAAATTAATCTAATTAGGTGAAAATCAATTATAATTAATTAATAAGCGTTTAAATTTTAAATTTATCCTAACTGGTCTGATTAGGATTAAATTTTTATTCTATTATTTGAAATAAAAATATTAACAAATATCTTTTATTTTTCATAATTAAATAAAAATACTTCCAATAGTCATTTGAAATGCGTCGGTTTAGTTCACCAGAAAAAAGTAGTTCACCAAGAAATGGGTCGGTTTAAATAAAAAACAAAAGTATCTATGTTGGTAATGTAAGTTTGTTCAATTTATATTATATCATTAATTTACTACTTTTCTCATTTGCTCTGCTATGATTATAATTTTTTTTAATTTTTTTAAAAAATTTCTTCTTTGTTGATTTTTTTCTTCATCGACAGTAGCCTTTAGCTGTTTTGCTAATTTTGTAAATAAATAAAATTTATCTTTTGTTGATGAATGTTTTATTCTTAAATTTTTTCTTTATTTTTTGCTTTACCATACTCATATCATATTTATTTTTTGACAGTTTCTTTGTCTGCTTTTATGACAGTTTTTTCGTCTGCTTTTATAGCAGTTATAGTCTGTCTTTATAACAATTGTCTTGCGTTCGGATGACGAGTATCAATGAGCGTTTTGTCAGCGAAGGAGGCTGGTATGTAGATGCTTATGATCCCCTTTTGTGGTTGTACCGTTATGCCAAGCACAAGTAGCGCAAGGATTTGCTTTCTTCATAGAACACTCTGGTCAAAGTAGTTTGTTTACTAGATTTCATTCAGAAGATTGTTCAAGTTCTTCTGAAAGTGATAAATTTTGTATTTTAATGTCTTTCACACCTCTTAGAATTTTATTGTATTTATTTTTACACATTAATCTTTTAATGTTTGAGGTGTGATTTCTTCGTAATCCTTTCACTTTGAATATAATTCAGTATTTTAAAAAAAATTGTTCAATTTATCGAGCTGTTTTAGTGTATTACTTAAAAAAGCATTTAAATATGGGCTTGGACTTTAATCTTGAAAGTGTATATCTTCGTATTTACATTCAAATGTGTTAAACACGTACTAATGAATATTTAAAAAATAAAATTAACATGTTTTTTATTTTTAGAATATTTTAAATAAAATTAACTCCAAAATATAATTCTGTTAGTTTTATTTTATATATTTTTACAAAACTGTTATTTTTAATTTTTTTAAAAAATAAAATTAAAAATTCATATATTTTAGAATTTTTGAATTATTACTTAAGCATATTAAAATGTCAAAATAAAATTTTAATTATAGTTAATGGAACAAATAAAATATTTTTCATGAATTTTAATATATCATGTCGTCCCGTAACAACAATGATACAATATTTATTTTATGACAAAATTTAGACTTTAATATTCGTTTTATAATATTTAAAAATTAAGTAATCAAAATAAAATTTTAGAAAAAATTGACCGATTGCAGAAGAAGCTATTATTACTCTCGTATTTTAAATCACCCTAAATTTTCGAAAAATTATAAAATTGGCCATTTCTGCCACGTTATTTTTGAAACCAACCAATTAAATACATTATTTTTATTAATTTTTTTCATTTTATCTTTTTACCAAGTGAATCTTCACTTCATAAAAAGATGAGATAAAAAATATTAATAAAATAAATACATTTGATTGGTGTTGGTCCATGAATAATGCGGCGGGAAGACTCATAATATAATTTCTCCCAATCTACACATTTTTAATCATATTTACGATCTACCACACCACCTTATCTTTTTAAAAATATCTCTTATCTTCTATTCCCGTCTAATGTAATATGTTCGGTATTATTTTTTTTATATTTTTTATAATTTTGACACATGATTATTTTAAATACATTAGTGATAAATGTGAAAAATATGTTTTAAAAACATTCAATAGTTATTCATATCATATCGAATATAATTTTTTTACCCTTTTTGGTGTCCCTATTTATGACTTCATACTAAAATTTAAGTTTAGGATTTAAGGTCTAAAGTTCAGGGAATTTGGAGGTATAATATATTTCTTAAGTTATAAGGTGTATGATTTATGATTTAGAATTTAGGGTTATAACTTAAATTTAATTTTTAGTATTTTTATATTGCGACATAAAAGGAGATATTAGAAAGAAAAAGATTTTTGTCCAAAATATTATATTACCTTTTTCTTAATTTCGTATCAATACTCTAATACACAACTTCGTTTTTGTTAAAACGTTATTCATTTCATATCTTCTGTCCATGTTCTGTTCTCTTTATAGTAGAATTTTATTATAATTTGAAAAAAAAAATCAAATAGCAGAAGAAATGGCGTGTACGAGCGTAGCAGCAATTTCTAAGTTTTTCGTATTTGCAGAATCCTAAGGGTAAATGGGAAAGAAACCCAGAATTTCATATTCTGGGTTGTCTTACCATCTGAAATTTCATAATAAGAACATGAGATTTTATTGTACCGAAGTTCATGTATGTAGGAGCCTTTAATTGCTTTTCAAATGCGATAATTGTAATTTTTTATTAACTATTTTTAATATTATTATTTCTGTAGAACGATGTTTTTCAAAATTAGAACTATTGAAGTCATATTTACAGACAATTATGTCACAAAAAAAGTTAAATAAACTTGTTTTGATTGCAATCAAGAGTGGTCTTTTGGAAGAAGCTGATATTAAAAATGTTGTAAATGATTTTGCTTCAAAACATGCAAAAAGAGCGTCAATTTTTAAGTGAAAATATTAGATTTTTAGGTGTTTATAACTAAATTTCTGTTGTTCAAGAGAATAATTAAACAAAATTTTTATATTAAGGTATTTAAAAAAAACTATTTATTACGAACTATAAATTAAGTGTCTCATTGTAATATTGTATAGGATCCTTTGAATCGCCCCTGTCCACAAACAAACCGTTTCCATATCGAGATGCTGAGATTGAGATGGAGCTTAATGAATTGAGGCAAAGGGCAAAGGATTTGTAAGGTTTCTAATCTGCAGACCCAAAACTCTGAACTTTTATTTCAATTACAGTTTACACTTTAGCTTGGTGAAAATTAGAGTCGAACGTTGTCGAAATCATTCTTATAGCTGCATTCAAAACTGGATCAACTATAGCAAGTTTTGGATTGGATGGTTATACATGTGTATTACATGAGATCTATATTGTTCGGATTCTTCATTTTTCATCAAAGATCATACTGTTTGACACTTGGATACGTGGATATGATATCTAAAAATCTTTCAGATATATGAAAAAAAACTTAGAAAAAATTAACTATGCCTATATAAGATATATACCCGCGTCCGAGACCGAGTAACATGAAATGAAACGATCATTCTCCTGTTTCGAACAATGTATTATATGTTGTTAGTGTACAATTCTTCATTTTATTTAATATGTTGAAAGCATTATGTACAACAGTTTTTTTAAATAGTCTAAAGGTGGTTAGGAGATAGTATATATTTAGACATATTCTTAATCTTTTGACAATGCACATACACCTTGTAAATAAAGTGATTTGACCTCGTATCTCATAAGATAAGTATCATCCGCTTTTCCACTGGGACACTTATTGGGTTCTTCTTTCTCATCTATGTCGGAATCTAACTTAAAGCTCATTCAACTGTCACGATTGGATCTTTTGTTACTCTAACTATGGATTTAAATAGCAATCATAACATGACGTTATTAAGACCAAAGCGACACCCGAAGTCCTAAATTCTCAAAAGTAGGACCCTTACAGTAACTTGTCGCACCACCACGACGAGTTTTAAAATCATATTCTTTTTTTTTTATTAAAACTCGTCGTGCACTAATGGCGAGTTTCAATTTTTTTAATACCCGGTTTAACCATTAATTACGAGATTAACCTAATCATAAACCGAACTCGTCGTAGGGACACAACGAGTTTCTTATGCCTTAACGGCCATTTTGGGTACAAGCATAATGGTGTTTAAAATGATTGAACTCGTCGTGTATACAAGGCGAGTTCGGCTTGGTTATTATTAGAAAAAGTGTTTGATTAAGTTGTAAATTATCTAATATTTTGTAATTCTATTTGAATGCACAAGAGTATAACTAATAGTTTGTAGAATGTTTTAAAAAAATGTGGAAGTTGAAATAATTTTTTTATTTTAAAATTGTAATCCTTTAGGTGAACTATGCAGTGGTGAAAAGTTAGATCGAATGAATTCTAGTGAAGTTTCATACTAATATTTATGTTAAAACATGATTACTTAATAAAAATAAAACAACAAATTTATTTTCAAGATGGACACTTTGGCATTCTATTACCTAAAAGTCTATAATTCCCGCAGAGTCTAGGTTGTTTGGTAGGTCCGCGCTCGCAGTGATGCATGTCGTCTATATCATTCAGAATCTTTATGGATTTGGGACGTCCTGCTTTTCCCTTCACAGAGTTGGGTTAGGTAAAATTGTAGTCCATGTCTGCACAATATTCCATTCAGTTTCGCTGCTGATTGGTGGGAATTCCATTTCATAGACCTTAAATACTGAATGAAGCCAATATATAGGATCCACGTATTCCTTGTAATCGATCTTGGCAGCGGAGCATGCATCGATGACATGCTCGCAGGGAGTCTTTAGTGCTTGGAATTTGCCACAGTCGCACAACCTGTTTCGGAGATCCACCTTCTACGATGTTGGGTTAAAACCCTGCATTGGTCGTAGTATCTCCGAGACACAGAAAGTGTTGTCGTTACATGACATCGACAGCATATACAACCCATTCAATTTAAGAACGGTTTTTTGAATTTCATCTCGTATCTTCGAGTGGAATGTGATGTGCTTTTGCAGCATACCAGCAGCTTTTTTGCCAAAGGTTGCGAACAGCTTGCCCAAATGAAAGTATGTAGCTTTCATGATGGTGGTCACTAGCAAATTTTGAACCCCTTTCAAGGAAGAATTGATTGCCTCGGCCAAGTTGGTTGTCATGTGGCCATATCTGAAACTACCGTCGTATGCGTTGGTCTATTTTTCTTTGACATTTTTTGCAACGTAGTTGTAGCCCAGATCATTCATCCCTCGCAACTCTTCAAGCATTTGTTCAAATTTCCGTTAAACTAGTTCATACCCTGAGACACGACAGAGTGTACAAATGAGATATAAGGAAAGTAGTGATAAATACAACAAATCTTAAAATGTACCCATGCGTATAATGAGCCTGTGTTCATCGTCCTTCTTATACCAGCCATGGTAGTTTGCGGTAATGTGGCGTATGCATTAACGATGGTCAATGTTTGGATATTGAAACTTTCTGCCCAAAGATTCGATCGCTGACTTGATCCCACCTCCTCGATCTGAGATCAAGCAAACTAGATCATTTTTTATAATGTTATAACGCAGCTTCTTGAGGAAAAACATGCAAGATTCAATATTTTCTCGGGGCACAAGTGCGAACGCTATGACTATTGTCTTGCGATTGCCGTATTGAACAACGGCTAATAACAAAACTTTCTTGTATCTTCCATAGAAGAATGTGCCATCGATTTAAACAATGGGCTTGCAGTTCTTGTACGCATTTATACACTACGTAAATGTCCAGAAAAGTCGTTTGAATTGACAAACATCAGGAACCACGCAATCGTTCTTGTAGTATGGTTCAGCTTCCAAATCTGCGATCGTTCTGGGGTTGTATTTCTTCATGATGTTTATCCAAGATGGGAGCTCGTTGTAAGAAGCGTCATATTCCCCATGAAAATTCGTGATTACCTTGTTTCTTCCCCTCAAAGTCTTTCTGTACGATGGTGTGTAATCGTATATTGTATTAACATACACCTGCAACACAGAAACAATGACTTTGGGGCTTGATTGGACAATTGTTTTGACGCTCTTGGCAATAATATTGGAGTCCAAGTTTGGATAATTCTGCCTGTAACCGACGACACAACAAGTATGAGGGCCTTTGTAGACTATGATCTCCCAGATGTATTTTCTTTTCATCTTGTTGATCTGCACCTTCCAGTTGCATCCCTATGCCAATTTTTGTGTACATTCACGTACGTATTTCTTTGATGTCGCGTACTGCACCTTGGAGTGCACACCGTAGCGTATGTTGTAGTTTTTAACAACAGCTTTTGCTTCGTCGTTTGTTCTGAACTGTATTCCTTTCTATAAGTCATATTTTTTTTATTACAAAGTAAGAACCGTCAAAACCCACGTCAGGCACGTCAGGGAGCTCTTGCATGTCTATTGCTGCCAAGTTGATGTCGTACATGTGCGACGGAGGCTCATACGGTGTTAGGGCACTACTGCTTGCATCATATCCTAATTGATTTTTATTGAAGTTTCTTAGGGCGTCATCATCATTATCAGTGTCACTTTTAGTTTTAGAGGTGGAATCGGCAACAACATCTTCAGGCTCCACGAATAACCAACCTCAGCACCATTGGGGCTGCGCTCTTGAATCCGTTCTTCTGGGGATGTGTAGCCTTCATCACCATCCGTGGATGCATGGGCAGGTGCATAAGTCATTATTATAGACTCGTGGAAAAAAATTAGGGGAAGCGTAGTTTGGCTCGTTTAGATCGAATGATACAATGCAATAGTGTTGGCGCCCTAAAAAACTTGATCCACCAAGTATCGGTTGATGCCTATCAACGTATGGGTTAAAGGTAGAATGTTGAGTTGATGCTTGCTCAACGTTTAGGTCGAAGAAGTTGAAGTACGAGTGACGTGCTGTTGAACATGTAGGTTTATCATGAAACGCAGGGGTATAAGTTGGAATGCCAAGATTGTAATCCCTCATCAAAGATTTGAAATCATATGTTGTCGCCCGAGTTGCGACTCGGTTTTTGTTGTCACCTTCTACCTCTCCACTAAAATTTGCATACAAGTAGCAAATTTCTTCTTCGTACCCCGTATGCGTGTCAACCATTGCTTCAACATTGTATCTATTGTCAATTCTCATTGTACCATATGTCACTAAAAACAAGGATGTTTGAAAGCTATAGTAGAAAGCCTTTAGTGGTTTGTTACGCTCGACAGGTACCAGATGTTTGATATTCTTCACTAGCTCTTCGAAAGGAACGGTGTAAATGAATTTGATCAGAAATTTTTTTTGGACTCAAAGTTTTTCGCGGTATTGTCTCTCTTATAGTTTCCATCGTAGTATACGATGTGGAGATTGGTGCTGGTGCCATTGTAAATCGATGTTTGTATGAGATTGAGAAAATTTGGGGTTAGGGTTTGTTGCTGAAATTTGAGGGTTTGTTTGAGACTTGTGGAAAATGAGAAATAGATTACTGGTAAAAACTAAATGAGTTTATGAACTCTCCATGTATATACAGCGAATTCCCTTAAAGTTATCCTCTTAAATTACATTCGTATTGGAAACATAAATTTGCAGTGTAATTTCAATTCTGAATATGATGAGCCAAACTCGTCGTGCCTAAACGACAAGTTCAGCCTAACTCGCCTTACTTGGACAACAAGTTTTGCTTGTCATGTCAAACTTGTCGTGCTCAACTGTTATACTATACGGAGACACGATAAGTGTAACTCGGCTTATATGCAAAGCGAGTTTATGTTAGAATCCCAACTCTAAATAACCAGTAACATGATGTTTGATTGTTTAAAACCTCCAATTCAAAATTTTATACTTTACGTATCTGAAAATACATTGAAAATTGGGGTCGTTGTCATGTCATTTATGCCTAGTTGCACGCGCAAAGTTTTTCTTACAACATTAACCAAATAGGGGGATATCATGGTGTAAATGGTCACCTAGTTTCTTACATAGAGCAGCCCAAACCTCTATTATACAGAATCTATGGCAGCGACATATCTCATGTTGAGAAACTCTATGCAACATCCATTGTATCTCTCTATTTTCTGTGTTTAGACGGGGGTATGTTAACAAAGACTTCGTAAAACGCATACCTCTTTGTAAATGACTTAAGGTCATTTCTATGATCATTGTATCTCTCCGGATGTTTTTTCGGATGAATTTTTTACGTTAACATCAACAAAAAGTATTTATCTATACGATTACGCGCTCGCCTTTCGGTCCAACATTCAAAAACCACTCCAAAATATGCGTTAAAAACCCTACCAAGAAACCTCTCATAGGGGTGTTTAGGCGCGTTTTACGCCACATCCGGATGTTTTTCGGACGAATGTTTTATGTTAACATCAACTGCAAGTGTTTATCTATACGATTAAGCATCCGCCTTTCGGTCCAACATTCAAAAACCGCTTTGAAACATGCGTTTAAAACCCTACCAAGAGACCTCTACAACGCATTCGTTTTCATACCAAAAATTTCTTTCATTTTTTATACGAACCAAATTTACAAAGTTCATGCCTACGTTGTACATTGTTCGGAATGAGGCTACTAGAAATCATAACAGAAACTCCAATTGTTGTCGTATTGTCTCATATAATGAAGTTCTGCTTACAACATTACTTTTTCGAGAAACCCTGTGGTCCTACATTATTTGGGATGCAACCCAAATGCCGCCGCCGGGCCTGTGAGGCATAATGTTACACCCATTTTTATTTCATGCAGGACTCCTATGCGTCCATAATGACATATACGGGGTACTACATGCCATATTCTATGTTGACTGACCCTGTTTTTTGCTCAAACAATTTTGTAGCAGCAAAAAACAATTGGGCTGTCAGTCATATCAATAGGTTGCGGTAGTGAGTGAATCTGTTGTATACTATAAAAAAATTTACATGTACCCAAGCATATGTATTAAATTTCGGGGAGTAATCCATCAAAGAGTTGTCAATTTCTTTTATGTATTCTAAACATTTCTTACTGCTGTAAATGTAGTAATTCGTTATTTCCGATCGATGACAACACTTTACATACTTCATTACGTGAAAAAAAATAAACAAGCATAACAATTATTTATAAACTAAACTTAGAATATTATTAATCAAAGAAAACATGCATTGGGTTCGAAATTTTTTAAAAGACAAATATCTAAAATTAATAAACATAACAAATTTTGTGAACTCAACTCAAATAAATAATTAAACCTATTTGGACTCTGTCGACCTAGCTCCTATGTCGGGTTAGGCTTCGGGTTCCGGATCATGTTCCTGGTCCTAGTCTTTTGGGATTTCAAACAAAGTAACATAAGCTTGTCGTTGGGTTTCGGTCGTCAACTTCGGTTTGTCGTTTGCCACAAACCACTGACGGTACTCAGAATTCAAGAAATCGAAATCATAGGGAACGAGATCACGAATTGGCAACCTGCTTGACCTGTCAAGCCACCATGCTATGTACGAAGAATATCTCTTTGGCCAATTCTCTTCTCTCTTACCTCGTAAGTCCACCTTTTCGAACTCATCCATATTGATCGGGTCTTTCGGCATAGACTGGTGGTATTTGAACTGCCTAAGAATCCGATTACCGTAAAACATCTCGACAATCGTAAAATTTAGCAATGGCATTACCGAACACCAATTTTCGGCATCTTTGTAGGCATCGTTCGGAATCACATGGCGAATATCATCATCCTCATCATATGGCAGCCATCGGAACTGCAATAATACGTACATAACTAGAAAATCAGATCAAAATAAATTTAAATTTTAAAATTTTGACCTAAAAATAATTTTGCATTACCTGGTCTTCGCAATGCATGTCAATCTCTGTTCACACTGCGAGAATTTATTTTACCTTCAACGCTTTCTTTTTGAATTTTTGGGCCTATCTACATAATACAAATACATAGATAGATCATGGTTTTCGTAAATAACATTTAAAGTATTTATGAGAATTGACATTATTACCTTGAAGCGAGTGGGAATTCAAATAGAGGATCGCAAATAGGAGCTAGGAACGGAAGCCTATACCAGGCCCATGATTGTATCAGCACCACACACCCACCTATACCGGCTTGCACGAATCTGTTGTTGACATCTGTTGGTGGCGCTGCCTTGCACAACTCGCGATACAAGAAACCTAATATTGCAGATCCCCAACTGAATTTTCTTGCCTCCCACGATGTCTCCAAGAACAGAAGGTATTGCGTGTGCACGTGAGAACTTGATTTGTCCGACATTAGCATACCACAGATAATGAGAAATATATAGGCTTGAGCAGCAAACTCAATTTTCACCTTTGTGAAATTTCCATCCACTTGAAAATCACTCTTTAGCCTTGTCAGCTTCACACGTTTACCATCAAAAGCATGCACCGATGGTGTCTTCCCCAAATACTTGGAGCAATAATCATAAACCATATAATTATTCTAACCAACGATTGGGCTGTCTGAAATTGGGACACCGAGATGCATAGCAACATCTTCGAGGGTGATTGTGCACTCCCCGCACGGCATGTGGAAGGCATGTGTCCCTGGTCTCCAATGCTCCACCAACCCATTAATCAACTGCGGCACGATTTCAAACTCAATAATCTTTGACGTGTACCTAAAACCGAAATTCTCCAAAAATCCCATTATGTAATTGGCTTGGCGGATCGCTCCATATCAAGTGAGGTCGAAATTTTGAATCCTCTTTCTACGAACACAATATTTAAACTAAAGTAGTACTTTATCATTTAAAAATAATAAAGTAAAAGTTGCAAAAAAACCATAAATTCTTACCAACATTCTCACGTTTTTCGTGATGTGAGAATCTTGAAGTCTTAACGTCATGTTTTTCCTCAACAATTATGCTCAAATAAATGCCTAAAACATTAAAAATTAATCGAATTTTAAAATAGCTTTGATTAAAATATTAACAACACAATTTACTATTTGAATTAAAAAAGCAGACATATATAAAAAAGAATTCGAGTGAACAAAATAAATCATATTAAAAAAATTAAACGTACTCTAAAAATATAAACATACGTTATCTTAAACCTGTTCAAATTATGTGTGAGCTTGCTTCTTCCAGTGTCTTTTGAGAAAATCCCACAGCTTGACAAACTATTTTGCTTTGCTCAAACAAAACAAGGTGGAATTTTGTGTGTGTTTTAAACCCTAAACAAAACTATCTATTTATAAGATAAAAAACTCTAATATGCTAAAACCCTAAAAAAAGTCCTTTTTTGTAAAAATGTGACGGCCGTTAAGGCATAGGAAACTCGCTATGTCCCTATGGCGAGTTCGGTTTAAGATTAGGTTAATCTTGTGATTAATAGTTAAATCAAATATTAAAAAAAATTAAAGTTCGCCATTAGTGCATGACGAGTTTGAATAAAAAAAGAATATAATTTTGAAACTCGCTGTTAGTCCTGGCGAGTTTGAACAAAATTGGGTTACAAAAATTTTCCGTTACAATATAGTGGGTAAATTTTAGATTTATATTTTGTGTAAATATATGTTTCAACTCCAATTAAAAAATTATTAAAATATTTTTACTTCAAACGATAATTAATATTATCATAAAAATATTTGTCTTTTTATAAAATTAGAAGAAGAAAAATTAAACGACAAAAAGACAAGTAATGAGGAAATTTATGTTTAAAAAAGTCTCGTTTGCGCTGAAAAAATGAGCCATGGAGAAATTATATTATGGGTTTAGATTAGCACATCAATTATAGTCTTATCTAATAAAAATTATTTAATTTATTAATATTTTTATGTTATTAATATAGTAATATAATAATTTAAAAACTTTTTTTTAAACGACATGTAAAAGTATTGGTGAAGATTTATTGGTTGAAAAAAATGATAGGAAGAAAAAATAGTAAAGTGGATTGTTTTCATTGGTTAAGACTGTAACGGTGGTAAGCTAGACTTATGATATAATTTTTTTAACTTTCGAGTCATTAAACAGCGGATGGATCTAGTTTGCACATTAATATTTTAGTTGTTTTTGGCATTTTATTATTTTTCTCAATGATACTTTAGCTATTTTCGGACATTTTAATTTTTTAAATTATTTTGACATGTAGTCATTGGGCACGTCAACTTTGTTTCCAACGGTAATCGTAAGGGAGGCCGAAGTGATAGATGGAAGTAAAACATAGAGGCCAAAGTGGTGGATAAAAATAGAAATTAAACCATCTTATTAAAAATAGCAAAATTGCAGAGAAAATCACAAAACCAGCTGAAATACAGACTAAATAAAATATATCATAGCAGAAACACCCATCTTCGAGGGGAGTTTAACGTACAATAAGTAAGGGTGCGACTAAAAAACTGATAAGTTTCAAAATTAAAAAAATTTAAAAATTTAAAATATTTAAAAAAATTTATAATATTTTAAGTTAATTTTTTCGTGACTTTTATCCAAGAAACTAAATTTACCATTCTTGAAACAAATTTCGAAACCTAAACACGTCACACTCTAAACTCACCCATCTTAGAGGGGTATGGGATGAATGAGAATATTGGTGATGACATGTTTCAAGGTTGTTGCCAGAATCCCATACCCATCTTCAGTCTTGTAAGCAGTGTCCAATAAGCGCCCGAAGTTAAGAGCTGCGGTGACAATTCGTCGCCGGACAGACGTTGGCGGCTTCAGACAACCTTCCTTCAGCTTCTTCCAACCAACCTCAGTCCCTTCTCTGTAAGCTTCCATTGCTTCCTGTCTTGTCACACCATATTGCTTCATGTAGTCTTTGCTTCCTCCTGCAACCATTAAATAACATTGAGTAACATTATATACGGTTATATTTTAATATACAAATTGTGTAAAAAATATATGGATAAATTATTATAATGATCATTTTTACTTTAAAAGTGTTCACATTTACTCATTTTTTTAAAGTAATGTTTTGGTCACTGAGACTTTAAGGGCCGTTAGTTTAGATACAATATCAATTTAACCTTTATAACTACCCAATTGTCAAAACCTTCCCCTCAACCGTTTTTGCTCAAATTCATTTTAATTTTTCTGTAAGATTCTTGCATTTTCTCATAGATTTTTTTTTGTTTTCCAAACATGAATGAACAAAAATCTTTTATATAGTTCAAAAAATACTATCAAGAACACCCTGAGAAGACCCCAAACTTGTTGATTTCTTATTTTGCTCAAAGAAAGGATTTTCTTTGATTCACCATTTTGATTCAATGAAGCCTATTTTCAAGATAACAAAATGATTTCTTAACTTCTTTTCAAGTGATTTAAACCTTAAAAATTAGTTTTCCATCATTATTTCCAAAAATCAATGACATCTTCAACCTTGAGCTTTTTTCTAGGCTTTAATGATGATTTGGGTTTTAAGACATTATTTGACAAAGTAAAACTTATTCTAGCTTAGATTCTTGGTATAAAGAAGTTTGGGAATGAAACAATCGAGAAGGAACCAATATAATGAAATTCTTGAGAAATTTTGGGTGCATTTTTGAAATTTTCTAACACTAAGGATTGTTTTGGTTAAATTGATATTCTATCTAAAGTTCAATGATCAAATTAAAGTTTAATACTTTATGTAAACTAACGGCTTCTAACGTGTCAGTGACCAAAACATTATAAAATGATGACGTAAGTGACCAAAATGTTACTTTTTTAAATTTAGTGAGCAAAAGTGAACACTTATGAAATGAAAGTGACCATTATAGTAGTTTAACAAAAAAAAAACATTACACAACCCTTCTTTAAAACCCTAAACCTTAAACTTTAAACCATAAATTTTGAACCCTACTACCTAAACCTCAAACCTCTAAACTTTAAATCATAAATTCCAAACCACAAATTTAATAGCTTTGTGTAAACTTTACGCAAGTTTGTGTAATAATTTGTGTATTAAAGTATATATATATATATATATATATATATATATATATGAGTTAGGATCCAGTTACAAAGTGTAAAACTCTTTAAGTTTTACACATTTTTTGGATCGTTAGATGGGGGAAGTGGGTGGCTGATATTAACTCCTTATTTTTTTCCCAAGTGATAATCTTCACATATTCTACTGTTAATCTTAGCCATCCGTTTCACTCATTCAACAATCCAAAAAACGTGTAAAACTTAAAGAGTTTTACACTGTGTAACTGGATCTTATCTCATATATATATATATATATATATATGCGCGTGTGTGGGGATGTGTGTGCGTGTTATACCTCATTAGTGTTGATATCACTGTAGAGACGACAAAGGGAGTTAAGAGCTTTATGAGCCATAGTTACAGTGCCTCCGCTTGATCTCAATGCAGTTTCTAAAAACTCATCGAATATTGGCTCATAACTTTCATGCACCCACCGTGGTTGTTCATGGTAGGCTTCTGCTAATCTCGTGAACTAATCACGTTACCAACAATGTTGATTAGCAACTGTTAAAGCCAGTAATTAATGATAATATATATGTATATAATCTTAGAAATCTAAATTGATGCTGCAAGTTTAATAGTTTTAACTCCTTCCTAGCGTAAAAAGCAGCAAAGGATCTCCCTTCATGTCTCAGCTCCTCCTCTGCTTCATCATGAGCATCTAATATGGGTTCGTAAACAAGTTTCAAGTAATCTGATGGAAGCTTATCCATGGCTGCAATATCAAATCTGAAATTACACCAGACAAAATAGGACATTATATATATGTGTGTACGCGCGCATGACTGTGTGTATCAGTGATGTTTGAGTTGAATAAATGATGCAAAGTAAATTTTATAACCTTTTCATTGCAGAAGTGAAACATTGGAGTTCTTCGAAAGTAGCATAGGCATCGTAGGTATCATCAAGGAATCCAAACATTTGAAACAATTTAACATATATGAGGCGAGCACGTGCATAATGTCATGAACCAAACTTTTGGGACCGAGTCATTGGTGCAAACATCAGCGAAAGTGGTTGTGCGCGGTGTAACAGGCTTGCCAAGACCATCACACTTGGCCCAACACTTGCAGAATGTTAGAAAGCCCGCAAGACCACCACACTTAGCAAAATCCATGGATGATTCAAGAGGGTAATTTGGTCAAAGTATTATCCATTTAATTGAAATATAATTTGTAAATAATGTTTGTGATAATTAGAGATTTGAATTGAGATTTGATTAGATAAGATCAATCTCGACCGTCGATGTAATTTAAACTAAGCCGTTGGATGTAGGGGGCTTCAACTATAAATAGAGGCCTACCCCACCTTATTGTATCACTTCACTACTTCACTTCATACTCATTCATCCATTCTCTGAGTAATACAAAGAAGCATTTACTCTAAACTCTCTGAGTGTTCTTCGTGTTCTTGAATGTTCTTGTTGTCAATCTCTTCCCGTTGTTCTTTGATTAGCTTCCGCTTAGAACGATCTTTCATTCGAGGGCTTCGGGAAATGTTTGATCTTCTGGAGCGAGAATCCTGGCTGAGTTAGGTGTTTGTCAAGGGAACTTCGCCTAAGGTTGTGACAAGGGATTTAGGCTGACTTAGTCGTGGTTTTGACCGAGGAAGTGACTAAGGCCGCACGGTTCGGCTGATTAAAGTCTAGCCCTGTGACAAGTGGTATCAGAACGAGTCGAGGAAAGGACTTGCGTTCGAACCAACTTGCAAGTGTAGTCAAGCGTGGTGGTGATTTGCGTTCGAGTTAGTCAAAGTGATCAGGGATCAGACTAGTTCATGGCAAAATAAAGATCGAGATGGCACAACAGAGAAATGGTGTTTTCGAAGGAAAAGACAAGGAATGCTGTGGCGGGAACCAGATGAGGACATTGACAATGAATGAGGCAAGGGATACTCTCGATAAATTTGACGAGAGGAGTTTCTTTCTTAATTCTCAAATAGACAACCTGTGGGAATACACATCATCGTTGGAGGAGAGGATCGATAGTCTTGCTGAATCCGAAGATGGGGCCAAGCATATCCAAGGTGTTGTAGAGTCACGTCTTGAAAAGTTAGAGTCCATGGAGGGCCAGTTCAATGATGAGACACAATGCATCCTCAACGAGTTGAAGACAGTTCGAGAGAGTTATGCTCGTGAAGTAGGAATAGGGGCTTTGCGGAACTAGGTGGATGAGCTCAAGAAGGAGCTGCTTGCAAGACTGCAATGAGTGAATGGGGTGTGCTCAAGACCTTCTTAGAGAGACTTAGACCAGGAGAGAAGTTCACATTAGAGCAAGGTGATGCCCAGAGACTTTCAGAGGTTGTAGCAGTTGCCGAACCTCTGATCGAGCCTGCAAAAAGTAAGCAAGCCAGCGTTGAGTCATCCAGGCCCAGTTTGAAAGATAAGGGGAATGGTGAGGCTAAGTCTGTGTCGGAGAGGAAATGAATCAAGAAGTTGAAGTGCTACTTTTGTGAGGGTCCTCATTTGATAAGGGGATGTCCCGAGAAGAATCGTCTTGCTGCCATGGTGAAGACAGTAGACGAGTCAAAGGGAGAAGTAGCGAGACTTGGGGCGATTGTGTGTGCCAATGCCTCAAAGCGAAGTGAGAGCCGTGGTTCGACTACAAGTGCCACAGTAGTCAAGCCAATGACGAGACTTGGTGCGACAGCTAGTGAGAAACTGGTCAAGACAAGGGTGAAAAGGAAACAATTGGAGTGCTACCGATTTAAGGGGTCTCACAAGTTGCGGAGATGCTCGGTTCGAGCCAAGGGGTCCAAGATGAGGGACAAGGCCAAGAGTAATAAGCCTGTGAGACTTGGTTCGAAGTTGTCAAGTTCTGCCAAGGTAAGCGGAGACTATGAGCAGAATGGGTTAAAGACTGGGAAAGAGCTTGTCGAGGATGTTCGGGGAAAGAACATCGCTTTTGAGACCAATGGAGTGTCGAAGGGGGATGATCCATTGAGGGACATAGCAACCGTGGAGACGTCACCTATGGGCAAGGTGGAAAAGAAGCGGCGGACTTCAGGTAAGAAGTGCCAACGCAAAAGGAGGCACCAATCTTCAAAGAGGAAGAATCGATGCGAGAAGAGAGCACCAAACTCTGGTTTAAGGGGGCAGATGCAACCAAGGGCACCGACCTTCGGGGAAGAAGGGCCGATGCAGAGTGAGGCAACAGACTTCGTGGAAGAAGGGCTAATGTGAGCAACGAACTTCAGTGAAGAAGGTTCAATGCAAAGGGTGTCAGGCTTCATGGAGAAAGAAGGGCTGGCATGTTTTAGAGTAAATGCGACTGAGAGGAAAGTACATCTCAAACACAACTCTGGTGTTTTTGAGTTTGATTTGCCGAGTTTGATGAGTGTAGGTCGAGTTGGACCTAACTATCGGTGCGGGGGAAACAAAGATTGGAAGAGACCTTTCAGAGTTCTAAGGAGCCAAAGAGATGGGCTGGCGAGTCAGAGAGTTCGTCCGGTGTTCAATGTGTTGACACCCAAGACTTTACCGCTAGACCATGAGTGTTCGAGTCGAGGTAAATCAAAGGTTGTGGGAGAAGGCTCCTACGAGGGAGATGTATCGAAAGACGTCTTAGCACGTGATATTCAGCGACAGTTTGATCCGAGGCAAGCAGTTCATATGGGGGAATTGCAAGAAGCTGAGGCATCGACGAATAATCAAGTTGACCCTGCCCAGGATCGTTCCAGTGGAGCGATGAAGGCGTCGCTAAGTCTAGTGGGGGAGAGTGTCACGGACCAAACTTTTAGGACCAAGTCGTTGGTGCAAACATTAGCGAAAGAGGTTGTGCTCGGTGTAACAGGCTTGCCAAGACCATCCCACTTGGCCCAACACTTGGAGAATGCTAGAAAGCCCGCAAGAACACCAGACTTAGCCAAGTCCATGGAGGATTCAGGAGGGTAATTTGGTCAAAGCATTATCCATTTATTTGAAATATAATTTGTAGATAATGTTTGTGATAATTAGATATTTGAATTGAGATTTGATTAGATAAGATCAATCTCAACCGTCGATGTAATTTAAACTAAGCCGTTGGATGTAGGGGGCTTCAACTATAAATAGAGGCCTACCCCCACCTCATTGTATCACTTCACTACTTCACTTCATACTCATTCATCATTCTCTGAGTAATACAAAGAAGCATTTACTCTAAACTCTCTGAGTGTTCTTCGTGTTCTTGAATGTTCTTCGTTGTTCTTGTTGCCAATCTCTTTATGTTGTTCTTTGATTAGCTTCCGCTTAGAACGATCTTTCATTCGAGGGCTTCCGGAAGTGTTTGATCTTTCGTTCGAGGGCTTCGCTTTTGATTAGCTTCTGGAACTTTGCCTAAGGCCGTGACAAGGGATTTAGGCTGACTTAGTCGTGGTTTTGACCGAGGAAGTGACCAAGGCCGCACGATTCAGCTGGTTAAAGTCTAGCCCCGTGACAAGTGGTTCAAAATAAAACCCAACCGCCGTGTAGTAGGCCTCCACGATTCTATGTCTTACATGCGGAAACCTTGATTCCATGTTCCCTTCTTTCCACCAGCTGCATGCAGCAAAACAAACACCAAACGTGACTCATTTAATTCATATATCGGATATAAATCCCATGTTTTGGTATGGAAAGATTTTTTATATTGCCCCTTATATCACTGACTTCAAACTTACCATTCTCATCCTTTGAACTTGTTAAAGATATCTAATTCAAATATCCAATACATCCGATAAGTATTCGATACAAGTATGCTTGGATTTTTATAATGCTTTTTTTTCATGTATTTAGAGAATCCTTAGAGGTGTTGTCCTTATTTCAACGAGTTAGACTTAACTGATGAACATAGATACCTCCGAGGATGGACCGAGGCAGGGATGTACCTAGAGGGGACTGGAGGGGGTGATCGCCCCTAAAAGTTTGAAATCTCTATATGATTTAAATTTTTTTTATGTATTTCCTACTGAAAATCTATTTTCGCTCCCTCCCTAAATTTTCATAGGTTCACCTCAATAAAATTTTATAGATTTGCCTCCTCTAACATAAAGTTTTGTGTCTATCCCTAAACCGAGGGGTGCTAGAGGCAGTCACATGGACAAAAATCTCTGCTCTTTTTCAATACTCCTTTCTAAGCCCCAACACTAAAAAATTAAATTCTAATCTCTAACCCTAAATTCTAAACCCTACACCCAATTCCCTATACCTTAACCATAAACTCTAACCTTAGAATCCAAACCCTAAATCTATTTTTCAATATAGCGACACCAAAAAGGTAGATAATTTCTATTCGCAGTCACACTCCTTGAAAATTTTATTTTATCATATATTTTAAATATTTTATTTTATTAAATTTTAGTATAGTTTTACTAAACATAAAAGTTCACATTATCTCGCATGAAATATTTTGTCCGTCCCTAGACAGCTCATAAGTATGAAAATAAGAGCAACATAGTATAAGTATGCCTAGTGGTGACTGGTGAGTCTAAAAAATATATTAGTTTTACACACGGTAACACACCTTCAAAACTTTTTGTAGCGTTGATATTTGTTTAATTTAAATATAAGATAAGGCTTCAAATCAATCCAGATCTTTATCTTATTAATTAAGAATACATTATTTATATAAATAAATCTAATAAATATTTTACTGAAAATTTGATGTGTATGTTGAATGTATATTTGACATGACATGTGATAATTTCATTAAACAAAGATCAAACAATATAAAAATATGACAGATTTCACTTACCAGAAGACATTTATAACCATGAGATCTAAAAACTTGAAATATGACAGCAATTGTATGCAGATCATGGTCCTTGTTATGATCAATAACTTCACCGAGTGAAATAAAATGGTGAGCTAATTGCTTTTGTATTTGGGTTTCGAATTCGAAGTGGTAAGACACTCCTAGGCGGTATAGCGAATTTATCAATTTCATATTTTCAATTGGGTCACTTGCAGAAGCACCGACATGTCCTTCACCATTGCTTTTAATACTTCAACTTGTTTTGAGCATGATTCAAATTCCTACGTGTAACAACAAAATCGATATTAAATTATGATAAAATGAGATTGAAAGTTAACAACATGATGTAACATTTGTACCGAGTTATCAATGGGAAGAGTGAGGAAACGATCACCCCATATGTCCGGAGAAAAGTTGGCCAAGGGACGAGCAATTTCTCGGTGGTTATTATCTGCTTGCAGCGACAACGACGACAATTCGGCTTTTGCCAAGTTCGTAGAAAGAACAGCAAAGCGACAACCCTTGGTGTTGCCTCCCATGTTGTGTAGGCGTATCAGATGGATTGGCGTTGGCCGAGAGAGCCCTTTAGAGAGGCAAAGGGTGGTGTTGCCCAAAATACTGCCTTGAACTGCCATTCTACTTGGTCTGAAACTCTGAATGCTAAGATATCATGTGCGCTAAGTTGATGGATAGCTAAGCTATTTATAGAAAGTTAGTGGATTTTTCTATTAAATAGAGAGTTTTTGAACGACAAATGTTAAATTCGAACTTATGTTATTTTTATTAAATTAATTTTTTAAATGTAAAAATACATATGTTATTTCAAATGAGATAATTGAAAATTATTATATAAAATAATTTTTTGACTAAAATTATATAAAATAATTTAAATTAAAAAAACCAAATTAATCTAAATAGGTAAAATTCAATTATAATCAATTGTGCGTTTAAATTTAAAATCTATTTGGACTTGTTTGATTAGGTTTAAAATTTTATTCTATGATTTGAGATAAATCAAAATATTAAAAAAACTCTTTTTATTTTTCATAATTAAATAAAAATATTTTTAGGAGTCATTCGAAATGGACTGATTTAAATAAAAACAAAATTAGCTATGTTGGCAATCTAAGGACGGTTGCTTCATTTGTCGTGTAACACCCCAAAATCTGGCCTAGTCAAAATTGAGTTCCGGAGATCGGAAACCCTACATCGGAATTGTTCAAATATTGTACTGATATTGACCACAAGGTCAATTGTATTGATATTGGACTCTAATTGAGTCAAACTATTGTTTAAAGACCTTATTGAAAGTAATGAAAACCTATTTAGTGACTAAATCATAGAAATTAAAATTTTAGGGGTACAAGTATAAAGGATAGAAAGTTGAGGGACTAACCTTGTGATTAGCCCCTTCTCAAATTATAATCACCTACACATGGGTTAAGTTGATGAGCTTCCTTCATATGAAGGAAAGCCATCGGCTCATTTGGTTAAAGGAAGGAAAGAAATAGTGGAGAAACTTACCCGGCTTCTAAAACAAGCAAGCACCTCTCTTCATCATCTTCAACTAAGCTCACACCTCCATTGGAGCTTGATTTCAAGCTTAGTTTTCCTTTGATTTATCGATATCGAATCATTGCTATCGGACGGGTAAGCTTAATTCCCCAAACTATTATCGAAATCCATGAAGATATTGAGTGTAATCTCAAACTAGGGTTTTGGCTATCCATGGAAAACTTATAGAAAGTCTATATTGAGTTTAGATAATGATTTTGATAACGTTATATTGATTTTGATATCGTATTACAAATCCTAACTACTTCCCTATTGTTTATCCTAGCTCAAGAAGTGGAAGGGGAATGTTGCGCGTAATAAGTGCTACGCAAATGTGCAAGTATACACGTCGCAAGTTATAGTATAAAAGATATTGTCTCCACAGGGATTGGTGCCACTTCAAGAATCTAGTCTCTTGCACTGTAAAAAGTAAAAACACAAGTAAAGGATTATAGAAGTTTTAACTAATAACTAATCTAGAAAGCAATTAAGTAAAAGAAAAGATGAATTCGAATGAGAGAGATAGGCTAGGTTATCGTGAGTTGAGGTGTGATAGCCGATTGGATCGTCTTGGTAAAAGAGTGCACGGGCAACTCAGTTGCCGTGGCGACTTGCACAACGGGGTTGCCTTGGCAACTAATTGATGGTTGCTTGGGCGACTAGTTGGGCAACTACTTGGGCGACTGGGCAGCAACTTCAAGGTTCGGCGGAGCGTTCTTCAATGGTTTCTTCTTATCCCTAAGTCGAAACTCTAGCTACTTGTGCATGCCTTGATAATACATCCCTGCGTGAATCAAGGGTGAACAACAACCAATCTTGCGCTCCTCTTAGCCGTTGAAATCCTTAACTTATTCCTAAGCCGGATTAATCTTCACCATCATTGGATTGAATAAAGATCATATTCATTCGTTTCTTGAATCTAACTCTCCCGATATTAGATAAATGGATGAAATCACGAGATCCTCTCCCAATTCACTCGCAAACAATAATAAGAACCAAGAATGAATAAACCTTGAAATAGAAAAGTGCAAACTCTTATTACCTAAACAAAACCAATAGTTTCTCACAACCACAAAACACAATAACCATAGCCAAGTAAGTTTAGTTCATGGCTAGGTTCCAAAGAAACACAAGATAAACAATCCCTTGCATGAACCCAATCGAACAAGGAAGAAAAGATGAAGCTTGTCGAAAATTCCTTGCCCTAGATGCTTGCCGAAAATTCCCCTTGCTTCCTCTCTTGGAGTTGTCGAAATTCCCTCTTGCTCTCTCCCTTTGGATTTGTCGAATTTCCTTGCTATTTATAGGGCTAGGCCAAAGTCCTTCTTTGAGGAGGAGTTTGAGTTGGAATTAAATTATCTTTAAAGAATATAATTCTTTATTATAATTTTATTCCTATTAGAACTTCTCCTATCTTCTTGGAATTTAATTCTTCTTTAATCTCTGCATGGCAATCAAATTCCTTTGGGCTTGGGCCTTGCTCCATGTCATCTTGGGCTTGTAAAGTCATTAATTTCGACATCCATATTGCTTTTGGTCTTTGTCGACAAATGCCATGGCAACTGGCTCGGCGTCTCCTTCATGCACTGCCCTGGCAACTAGCTCGGCATATCCTTCATGCATTACCACGGCAACTAGCTCGGCATTGCTTTGGCAAGTGATCCTGCACATACACACACAAAAACACACCAAAGCAGCATCTATTTCCACAAAAATCACCAAGTTATGTAATCAAGCTCAACGATTGAAGGAAACATGGATTAATGCATGAATGGCTAACTATGCAACTAATATGAGCCTAAGTCTAACAATAATATGAGTAAAAGGGTAAGAAAAATAGTACTTTTGAACACTTATCACACCCCAAACTCGAACTATTGCTTGTCCTCAAGCAATGCAAACTCATAATTACCGCCAAGACTTCAAATTTTCACAAACTTAGCTTTGAACTTGATTTCAATTCTACGAAACGGGGGCACAAAGTATGATTGGCTTTTTATTTTTCGGAAAACTGAGGAGTTACTCGGAATCAAACTATAATGCTTGTGCGTGTGTGCGGAGTTGTGTGCAAGTTGATTTTTCGGATTCTATGCAAACAGCAGGTTTTCAAATTACTTCATTGGGTTCTTTTTAACTTGTTTTAACTAGAGCCAATTTCGGGCACCTCTAGTGTTTTATTTTTAGTTTTCTTAAGTTAATTTAATCGACTAGAGCCGGTTTCGGGCACCTCTAGTTAAAAAAAATTTTAACGCCTCCTAGAGCCAGTTTCGGGCACCTCTAGTGATCAATTTTTTTAGCATATGCTAGAGCCAATTTCGGGCACCTCTAGCATTCATCCAATTTTTATTCTAATCCCCCAATTAGTTAATTATCAACCTAAGTTTACTAGAACTCCTTAAATCAATCAAACCACAACAGTGTTTCATCAAATTTAGCATCATAGTAAAATTCTAAGTTTTTCATGGTTATCCTAGAATAAAAATTCTATCAATTAAGTGCATTGGTAAAGTCATCATTGAATATTCATCAAATCTAAGCAATTCTTGTTCCAATTAAAGGTATGGCAAGCAATTTATGTATCCTAAATGTAATGCTTAAGATTAATGTAACTAAACATGGTAATTACTAATAACAATCCCCCCCAAACTCGAGTGAGGCATTGTCCTCAATGCATGCATAAAAATAACGAAAAAATAAAAATGCATACTAGGACTTACTCCGAGAGTTCGTCATCGTAGATGATTAGTTTCCTTCTAGTCGGTGTCTTGATTCTTTTGCTTGAACGCGATGGTTGTT
Source organism: Hibiscus mutabilis (assembly GCA_019671005.1). Classification (NCBI taxonomy): domain Eukaryota; kingdom Viridiplantae; phylum Streptophyta; class Magnoliopsida; order Malvales; family Malvaceae; genus Hibiscus; species Hibiscus mutabilis. The sequence continues at coordinate 41,385,140 of CM033730.1, read as the reverse complement.
TTCTTGTTGCCGGGATGTCTTTAGCTTTGGTTGCCGTGGCATCTTCAGGGTTGGTTGCCGTGGCATCAGCTTGTATAGGCACGATGTAGGTTGCCGCGACATCTTCTTCATTGGTTGCCGGAGCAAGGATCTCGGCAGTAAATTTCCTTAGCATAGTAGTTGTGAGTCTTGTTGTGAAAAAGGAAACAAAGAAAACCTGAAAACTAAAGAAAAAAAAATCTCCTAAAAAAATGAAAATACAAAGAAAAGGAAAAAGAAAATACTGAGAGGAGAGCATGCTCATGCATCTCCTAGGTTGACCACTTCCTTGTTACGTTCCACATGGGCACCATTGTAGTGCTTCAATCTTTGTCCATTAACTTTGAATTCATGGTTGTCAGAGATGGACTTGATTATCACAGCATCGTGGGAGAATGGTTTGACGACTTCGAATGGTCCTGGCCATCTTGATTTCAGCTTTCTCGGGAAAAGTTTTAGCCGAGAATTGAATAGGAGAACTAGTTGCCTTGGCGTGAATTGCCGTGGCAATAGTTTCTTGTCATGCCATCGCTTTGTTTTCTCCTTGTAGATTCGTGCATTGTTATAGGCGAGTGCACGAAATTCTTCTATCTCATTGAGATCCATCAAGCGCTTTTGTCCGGCACTTCTCCAATCCATATTCACGGTCTTGATTGCCCAGTACGCCTTGTGCTCGATTTCCACCGGTAGATGACATGTTTTACCATAGACAAGCCGAAAGGGGGACATACCTAATGGTGTTTTGAATTCAGTGCGATATGCCCAAAGTGCGTCATCTAGTCTTAATGACCAATCCTTCCTTGAGGGATTTACAACTTTCTCGAGTATTCCCTTCAACTCCCGGTTGGAAATTTTTGCTTGCCCGTTGGTTTGTGGGTGATATGCCGTGGCGATCTTGTGTGATATGCCAAGCGTTGCAACATCTTGGCAATTAGTCATTGTCAAAATGCTTGCCCCGTCGCTGATAATTGCTCTCGGCATCCCAAACCGTGTAAATATGTTTTTCGCAGGAATCGTTTATGCGGTCTTGGAATTGTCGTTGGGAACCGCATTGCTGCCTCTACCCATTTAGACACATAGTCGACGGCGAGTAAGATGTAGAGGTTGCCGAATGAAGATGGGAAAGGTCCCATAAAATCGATCCCCATACATCGAAGCAGTTCCACCTCGATGATGTTTCGAGTGGCATCTCATGTCGCCTAGAGATATTGCCCGCCCTCCGCAACGATCACATTGCTTGTAAAAGTCTTGGGCATCTTTGTACAATGTTGGCCAATATAAACCGGATTGCAAGACTTTGGCCGCGGTACGAGTTCCTCCAAAATTTCCTCCATAGGGTGAAGAATGGCATTGCCGGAGTACATTCTGTTGCTCTTCTTCAGGGACACATCAGCGTATAACCTGATCTGCACATTGTTTAAACAAAAGAGGCTCGTCCCAAAAGTAATGCTTAGCATCATGGCGGAACCCCTTCTTCCCTTGGTGAGTAATGCCATACGGAAAAATACCACAAACAAGGAAGTTAACTAAATCTGCATACCAGGGTATTGCCGAGGCATGTGCTGCCGTAGTGTCTGCTCCCAAAATTGCCGAGGCGTGTGAGTCAAAGACTGCTGCGGCGTCGAGAGTTGCCGAGGCGTGTGCATCCATGGTTGCCGAGACGTCATAGGTTGCCGAGGCATCAAGGGTTGTCGAGGCAATTAGAATTTGTTCATCCGGGAATGCATCGCATATCTCTAGATCTGCGTCCTCCTCCCTATTGCGTTCCAAACGTGATAAGTGATCGGCCACTTGATTTTCTGTTCCTTTCCTGTCCTTAATTTCAATATCAAATTCTTGTAAAAGTAATATCCAACGAATCAAACGAGGTTTAGCATCCTTTTTAGCAAATAAGTATTTGATTGCCGAATGGTCCGTATGAACAATTACCTTTGTACCAATTAAATAGGATCGGAACTTGTCAAATGCAAAAACTACAGCTAGTAACTCTTTCTCCGTTGTTGTGTAATTCACTTGAGCATCATTAAGAGTTTTACTAGCGTAGTATATCACATGGAATGTCTTACCTGTGCGTTGGCCTAGGACTGCTCCTACCGCGAAATCACTTGCATCACACATGAGCTCAAAAGGTAGCGCCCAACGGTGGAACGACAATGGGTGCCGAGGCAAGCTTTTTCTTTAGGGTTTCGAATGCTTGAGTGCAAGAATCATCAAAATCGAAGATTTTATCCTGTTCAAGCAGATTACACAAAGGTTTAGTGATTTTAGAAAAATTATGAATGAACCTCCTGTAAAAACCTGCATGTCCGAGAAAACTTCGAATTCCTTTAACCGAATTTGGTGGGGGTAATCTATCGATCACGTCCACCTTGGCTTTGTCTACTTCAATTCCCTTGGATGAAATCTTATGGCCGAGCACTATTCCTTCATCTACCATAAAGTGGCATTTCTCCCAATTGAGGACTAAATCCGTTTCTTCGCATCTTGCCAACACCCTCTCTAAATTGCCGAGACAGCCGTCGAAGTCATTACCAAAAACCGAAAAATCATCCATGAAGATCTCAAGGAAGTCTTCGACCATGTCTGAAAAGAGTGCCACTTTCATCTTTGGAAGGTTGCCGGGGCGTTACATAATCCGAACGGCATCCTTCGGAAGGCATAAGTACCGTATGGGCATGTGAAGGTTGTCTTTTCTTGATCTTCTGGTGCTATGGCAATCTGATTGTAACTGAATAACCATCAAGAAAACAAGAAAAGGGTTTACCCGCAAGACGGTCAAGCATTTGATCAATAAAGGGTAATGGGAAGTGATCTTTCCTAGTGGCTTTGTTTAGCTTTCGATAGTCCATACAAACCCTCCAACCGGTCACATCTGGTTGGGATAAGTTCATTATTTTCATTGCTTACCCTTTGTTATACCTCCCTTTTCGGTACACACATTTACCGGACTTACCCACGTACTATCGGAGATAGGGTATATAATGCGGCGTCAAGCCACTTGATGATTTCTTTCATTACAACCCCTTTCATGGCATGATTCAGTCTCCTCCGGGCCTCAATTGAAGGTTTGTGATCATCTTTCAACAAGATCTTGTGCATGCACACACCGCCGGGCTAATTCCCTTCAAGTCGGCAATTGTCCACCCTATTGCCTTTTATGTAGCTTCAACATGTTGATCAGCTTCTTTTTTCTGCTCAGGCTGTAACTTAGAGGAAATAATTATAGGTAATGTATTATCGATCCCTAAGTATACATATTTGATTTGCTCGCAATTGTTTCAACTCAAGAATTGGTGGATTTTCGATAGAGGGTTGTTCGATCTTACCTTCCTCACCCGAGTAGTCCAGTGATTCAAAGTATGTACCTGGTCGATTGACTAGCCAATTTGCTCTCTTCGGTTGTTCCTCATCGACCGGTTCTTCATACTCCTCGGGTTCCTCTTGATCGGCAATGTAGTTGCCGAGGCAACTAAATTCCTCATCGGTTAAACTCTGCCGTGGCATGAAGTAGTTGGCATTCTTACGGATCATCGGCATGCCTTAGTGTTTGGAACACATTTAGTTTTACTCGCTGGTCATTTACCCTCATTGTGAGTTCTCCTTTTCAACATCAATCAAAGTTCTCCTGTCGCTAGGAATGGTCTCCCGAGAATGATAGGCGCATGCTCATCCGCTTCACAATCCAAAACAATAAAGTCGGGAAAAATAAATTTATCAACTTTTACCAAGTATGTCCTCGATTTTTCCCTCTGGATGCACATAGGATCTGTCGGCTAGCTGCAAGATAATCTGTTGTAGGTCTTGCCTTCCCGATTCCTAGTTTCGGAAAACCGATTTAGGCATCAAGTTTATGCTAGCCCCTAGGTCGCATAGTGCTTTCCCGACATAGTGATTTCCAATAGAACAGGGTATTGTGAAACTTAGGGATCCTTCAACTTGGGCGGCATGCGATTGTGCAACATTGCCATGCATCCCTCCTCGTCGCGCAATCTGTTTCAAACTCTCCTAGCCTTGTTCTCTTGGACACAATGTCTTTAAGAAACTTGGCATAGTTTGGCATTTGTTCAATTGCTTCCACCAATGGCAAGTTGATGTGGACTTGCTTTAGGATATCAAGAAACTTCTTGAATTGGTATTCTTGCTTTTGTCGCTTCAACCTTTGTGGGAATGGTGGTGTAAGTCGGATCTCTTCTATCCTTTCATTGGTTTGAAACCTGATTGACGACATTCTTTGGGACATCCGGAGTTGCCGGCGCGTTACCAACCAGGGTTGCCGAGGCGTGCTTATCGCAAGTTGCTGAGGCGTCATCGGTTGCCGAGGCATGCTTATTGCCGGTTGCCGCAACAATTCCTGGTTCAGCATCTGAGACTTTGCCGCTAGGTTCGTCTTGATCTTTTTGTGGAGTTTTGTTTGACGAGCGGGTTTGAACCTCTCTAAGTTGTTGGCCACTTACGGTGGTGATTGCCTTACATTGCTCATGGCGTTCTTCTTGCGACTTGAGTATCGCTAGGTAAACCTCCTTGTGGTCTAGTGTTGATTTTGAGCAAATTGTCCGACTTGATTTTCTAATGATTTGATTGCCGCCTCTTGGTTTTGCAATCTCATCTCGGTCTGTTAATAAAAGCATCAGTTCTTTTATGAAATTACTATTCTCAGCCATATAAGATTCAGTTTTCATCATAAAAGCATTTAAAGAATTTTCCAAAGAACTAGATGTCGCTTCGGTTGTTGCCGCGGCATCCGTTGTCGTGGCATATTCTCTTTGGAATCCCGATGCTTGTGCATTTCGATTGTTCAGTTTAGAGCATTGTTGGGATTACTCCATGAAAAATTCGGTGCTTCTTCCAAGCTGGATTGTATGTATTGGACATCATGTTGTTGCCCCGATTGTATTCCCCACATAGAAGCTAGATTCCGGATTCTTGCATACATTCAGAAGAATTATGGTTATCGCCACATAACTCACAAAAAGAATCCATTACCTTGACTTCATGTGTGTTGTTTGGTTTTTGCAGGTCTGGACCATCTTGGTTAAAGCGCCAATTGTGCCAAATTGAATCTGATGATCCTAGTTCATGTATTGTGGCTTGGCGTCTAACTCCTCCTCTTCTAGTAGATGGGAATTGATAGTCATTCTTGGCCAGCCTGTTTAAAATTTGCATTGCTTCTTCCGGCGACTTATCTAGGAGTATGCCGTTTGCCGAGGCATCTAGCATCATCCTTGTTGGTGTATTCACGGCGTTGTAAAACATTGTTACTTGAGTCCACACCGGGAATCCGTGTAGAGGGCATTTGTGTAGAAGTTCTCTATATCGCTCCCAAGCCTCGTACATGGATTCATCATCCGCCGCCAAAAAGAAGTAATGTCGTTCTGAAGCTTATCGATTAAATTTGTAGGATTAAATCTAGCAAGGAAATCACAACAAAGATCAGTCCAAGATGCTATGGATCCGCAGAATGCTATTTAGCCATGCTTTCGCCTATCCTCGGTGAATAGGGAATAATCTTAATCGTAAGACATCGGGGTTACTCCGTGTATCTTGAACGAGTTGCAAATCTCGAGGAAAGATTTCAGATGTTGTCGTGCATCTTTGATTCTTTGAGCCGCCAAATTGACCTATTGTGTTGATCATATTAAACATTACCGGTTTCAACTCAAAGTGGTCGGCTTCAATTTCGGGTGCGACAACTCGGGTTAAGTCTATCAAGATCTTCTTCAAGATAGTCTCGAATAGTTCTTTTCGTGCAAGAATCACTCCTCCTCCCGCTCGAACATCTTGATTAATATTGCCGTCTTGATTTGCCATTGCTTCTCTTATCCTTCGTCTAAGTCTTTGTAAGGTTCGTTCGATTTTGGATCAAAGGGATATTCTGGTGAAGTCGGTCTCGCCTGGTCATATACCAATGCAAAACCAAAGTTTGTTAGCCCTTTGAATTTTAAACAAGAAAAATAAAAAGAAAGTGCAAGAAAGTAAAAACAAAGTCGCTATTGCCAATCCCGACAACGGCGCCAAAAAACTTGTTGCGCGTAATAAGTGCTACGCAAATGTGCAAGTATACACGTCGCAAGTTATAGTATAAAAGATATCGTCTCCACAGGATTGGTGCCACTTCAAGAATCTAGTCTCTTTAATTGTAAAAAGTAAAAACACAAGTAAAGGATTATAGAAGTTTTAACTAATAACTAATCTAGAAAGCAATTAAGTAAAAGAAAAGATGAATTCGAATGAGAGAGATAGGCTAGGTTATCGTGAGTTGAGGTGTGATAACCGATTGGATCGTCTTGGTAAAGAGTGCACGGGCAACTCGGTTGCCGTGGCGACTTGCACAACGGGTTGCCTTGGCAACTAATTGATGGTTGCTTGGGCGACTAGTTGGGCAACTACTTGGGCGATCGGGCAGCAACTTCAAGGTTCGGCGGAGCGTTCTTCAATGGTTTCTTCTTATCCCTAAGTCGAAACTCTAGCTACTTGTGCATGCCTTGATAATACATCCCTGCGTGAATCAAGGGTGAACAACAACCAATCTTGCGCTCCTCTTAGTCGTTGAAATCCTTAACTTATTCCTAAGCCGGATTAATCTTCACCATCATTGGATTGAATAAAGATCATATTCATTCGTTTCTTGAATCTAACTCTCCCGATATTAGATAAATGGATGAAATCACGAGATCCTCTCCCAATTCACTCGCAAACAATAATAAGAACCAAGAATGAATAAACCTTGAAATAGAAAAGTGCAAACTCTTATTACCTAAACAAAACCAATAGTTTCTCACAACCACAAAACACAATAACCATAGCCAAGTAAGTTTAGTTCATGGCTAGGTTCCAAAGAAACACAAGATAAACAATCCCTAGCATAAACCCAATCGAACAAGGAAGAAAAGATGAAGCTTGTCGAAAATTCCTTGCCCTAGATGCTTGCCGAAAATTCCCCTTGCTTCCTCTCTTGGAGTTGTCAAAATTCCCTCTTGCTCTCTCCCTTTGGATTTGTCGAATTTCCTTGCTATTTATAGGGCTAGGCCAAAGTCCTTCTTTGAGGAGGAGTTTGAGTTGGAATTAAATTATCTTTAAAGAATATAATTCTTTATTATAATTTTATTCCTATTAGAACTTCTCCTATCTTCTTGGAATTTAATTCTTCTTTAATCTCTACATGGCAATCAAATTCCTTTGGGCTTGGGCCTTGCTCCATGTCATCTTGGGCTTGTAAAGTCATGAATTTCGACATCCATATTGCTTTTGGTCTTTGTCGACAAATGCCATGGCAACTGGCTCGGTGTCTCCTTCATGCACTGCCCTGGCAACTAGCTCAGCATATCCTTCATGCATTACCCTGGCAACTAGCTCGGCATTGCTTTGGCAAGTGATCCTGCACATACACACACAAAAACACACCAAAGCAGCATCTATTTCCACAAAAATCACCAAGTTATGTAATCAAGCTCAACGATTGAAGGAAACATGGATTAATGCATGAATGGCTAACTATGCAACTAATATGAGCCTAAGTCTAACAATAATATGAGTAAAAAGGGTAAGAAAAATAGTACTTTTGAACACTTATCAGGGAACATCCACCATCACCAACAAGAGCTAGAAACAAAGAGATTACTATCCGAGAGCCTTGAAAGCTTCAGATTATCGAGGTGAGTTTAGTTGGAGTCTCGAGATTAGGCTAGGTGTCTTTCCTGATTTCGTTGTTAATGAAATTGTCATTGCTAACCTAATCACTAAGGATTATTGCATCGAACCGCTTAGCGGATATTATGGTAAACATCAGTAAGTTATCGCATCGAGTATTGAGCATTGTCATTGCTATCGTCATTGTTAATGAACATCAAACATAGACATCGTCATTGTTAATGTCATTAACATTGTCATCATCATTGAATCATAGAACTATAGGATAGTGATTATAGAGCATGGACATTGCCATTGTTATTGTCATTGTCATGGATTATTGATGTCAACATTGTTATTGTCATCGAAACCTTGCAAATGAATCACCGGATATTGATATCATCATTGAGATCATTGAAATATAGCTAATGTCATTAATATTGTTATAGGGCATTGATATTGAAACATTGCTCATTGATAAAATCATTGAATATATTGAGTATTGTCATTGCTATTGAACACCGATCATTGATATTATCACCGGACCTTGGATTCGAAAGGACTTTGGATAGAATTGGCATGCCATAGAATTCATGTGCTCGACGTACGGGTGGACTACGGTCCTAAGGCTACGCCTTATATTAATTTGGCGAGGCGGAGGAATGTATTGTGATATTGGTCATATTGGCGAGGCGGAGGGACTAGACCATTCATTGATTTGGCGAGGCTTAGGAATTCGCGTATCCACTATTCCGAATCGATCCAAGGGTTATTGTTGAAATATGGATTTAATACTATTGAACATGATCATTACATTGCTAATAATGGCTCATTGTACTATTATTGTCAAGACACGACTTGTAATGTATCTCATTGATATTGAAACTATTTATGACTGCCTCACTAGACAAAGTATGCCTAATGCATCTCATCTCATGCATTTTAGGTTGATCGAATTGTTGGATTGAGATCGGAGAAGTCGGAAGTTGAACAAGCCACTTAGAAACTAAAGTAAAGTATTTTGTCCTTATCAACTCCTAGAATGGTGGAAAAGTAGTTAAACTAGTTACTCATGGCAGTTTGGATGTATATGTATGGCCTATACTTTGTAACGAGATAAATGGACCTAAAATGGCTTGTATGTGGGGCTAAAAGTAACCAAATATACATAATTGGCACCTAAGGGTAAAAACCTAGTAAACGGATTTGAATAACATTAAAATTTGACATAATTGTAGATTAAATGATTAAAAACTTGCTGGTAAAATTTAATTGCATTTAGACATCGTTCAACAGATTAATTCGATTAAAAACTAGCTAAAATCTATCATTACAACACAAGTGTATCAATATAGGCCAACCTGTATCGATACGGCCTTGCATGATTAGTCATGGTGAAACAAGGAGTATCGATACCCAAAAGAGGTGTATCGATACGGACTTGAGCAGTGGAGTTTGGTCATTTAAATGTATCGGTACGGTCTTAGGCCATACCAAAACGGGTCAACCCGTATCGATATGGTCCCTATGGTATCGATACGGAGCCTCTAATCCTTCAATTTAAACTCGAATCTGTGCATATCCGTATCGATACAGGCTAAGGGGTATCGATACAGAGGTAGCTAATTCAGTTAAAAGGGTATTGAACACAATTTTAATTTATTTATAGAACGGTCACTGAACATAGCAAGGCCTAATCGGATGAGTTAATGATATCAAAATGACATGAAAATTTACAGAAACGACGTGGATGTAATGAATTTCATTATTGTATAGCTAATTGCACTAAAAGACCTTTAAATTATTAGATTCACTATTTAGTCCCTAAAACTTGTAAAAGTTAGAAATTGGCCTTAATTGACCAGTCCTTGTTATAAAAGGGATAAGTGGAACCGAATATGATATTGTATAATGTTTGAGGGTCATAATTTTGACCAAGTGTTGCTTGTTATTGAAATCTCATTGCACCAGTCATAGTTTCGATCGCCGGTAGCATTCTCCGACCCGGTTCTCGACCAGGCTGGGGAGGGGGTGTTACATGTCGAGTTACTGTTATGCGTTGCTTTTTAAAGATATTTTAGAAATTAAAAGTACTTTTAGGTTGAACACAATAAGTGATTGAGGGGAAAAACATTCATCTTAGAAGATTCGGTTTCAAGTTGTTTTGTTTGCAAGGTATGTGTGCATTGTTAAAGGGTTAAGGATATGTATAAACATATACTACGTAATAGCTAATAGATTATTTCAGATCAAAAATATTTTTTATTTAATTGAAAAATCTTTTCGAAAATTTATATTTTTAGCTGAAAATATTCTTGAACAAAATTACTTATTTATACCATTAGTGCTTCTACATTTCAAAAATAATATTTGAAATATATATTTTTTATTATTTTTAAATATTTTAAAACTTTTAATGTTTCTAATAATTTGATCTGAATAGTTAGTCTTTTATGTTATATTAACGCTTTTTTCAGCAGAGAATTAATTAATATTGTGTTATATTATATGTCATGTCATACTAATTTATTTATTTATTTATCATAATTATACCGTTTAATTTAAAAGATTATTTTAAATATCTCATCTCATATTGTGTATTTTTGTTAAATAATTTAATTTTAAAAAAACATGTCCGAATACAACAAGTGATCCTAGTAGAAAAGCAGATGATGCTCATCTGAAGAGATTCGGGCTCAATTGTTTTATCTGCAAGGTGTGTGCATTGTCAATAGATTAAGAATATATAAGAACATATACTATCTTGCAACCACATTTAAACTATTAAAAAAAGGAAATGTCTATTCACATCATTCATTTGATATTTATTTATTCTAATATTTGCTTACTTTGCTATACTGATGTGTTACACCCAAATTCTCGTAATTTCAAGAAATACCTTTTGGAACCCTATATTTGACAGGCCCCCAAAGATAGTCTACAACAACAATTTTCTTAGAGATTGGCATAACAGGAGGAGTCATCGGGCCGCCTTGGGAACAAATACAACCAGATGCCACTACACAACATCTATGTAGCCAACATGCAAAGTTTAGTGTTCAAAAGTTGAGCCTAGATCTACCGACCCATTCATAGGTTGTCATATGGTCAAGCATTATCCAATCATCTACAATACTAAGAGGCTATAAATACCCACACCCCCATTGAGAGGGACATGTATGAGAACATACATGGTATGATTGGGCAAAGTTGAAGTAAGAGTTCAGTACCCCTCTTTTTCGCCTCTCATCCACTAGACTCTGACCATTATATTATCTGCTGCTTTTCGCAACAAATCTATAGGGGATGAACAGTTAAGACTTGAACGAGAAAGGGATTTTTACTCAAGGACGGGTGAGGTATTTTGACTCAAGTGATTTGGTAAATAGAAGTCAAACGTAAAACAATATAAACCTTTTTTATTTTATTTATTAGACTTTACATAGTATGTATACTAATAAAGAATAAAGAAACTGATATGGATACAGCTGGCAGCCTATAAACTAACTTCCTAACTACCTATAAGTTGTATATTCTAATAGCCCCTCAATTTGGAGCATACAAATTTTGAATTCCAAACTTGATTACAGACTCTCGAAATAGAGATGGCCGAAGAGCTTTTGTAAAACAATCAGCAAGTTGATGAGGAGATGAAACTGGCAGCAAAGTGATGAGCCCTTGTTGAAGCTTTTCCCTAATGAGGTGGCATTCAATTTCGATGTGTTCTACCCTCTCATGATAAACTGGATTCTCTGCAATTTTAATGACAGATAAGTTATCATAATGGAGATTAGTTGAAGAAAAAGTAATTTGTAAATCAGAAAGAAGGTAATGAGCCATTGTATTTCACAAGTTATAGAGGCTAAAGCCCTATACTTTGCCTAACTGGATGATCTTAATACAGTTTGTTGCTTCTTATGTTCCTAAAAACATAAAAACCAGTAGTAATCAAGGCAAAATTGTGTTTTATCTCATTTAACATAATTAACCGCCACCGTACCGATACACTTAAGGTCGTATCGGTACACTAAGCCTAATTTTTAAATTCTAGATTCAAGGGTAACAAGCTCATAGTGATACAGCTAGGACCGTATCGATACAGGTTGACTACATTGACTTCTTATCGATACACCTTATAACTATATCGATACCTTTAATTTTTTTCATATTCTAGTGACCAAAATCCGTTTCGATACACCCTATGCGGCATTGATACGCCCCTTTTGACTCATGTTGACCAGGCCAATTATGCAAGGCCGTATCGATACACCATCACCTGTATCGATACGCCCTGCCTTGTGATGACAGATTTTAGCTAGTTTTTATTCAAATTAACCTATCAAATGATGTCCAAACTTTACCAAATTTTACCAGCAAGTTTATAATCACTTAGTCTACTAGTATGTCAAATTTTACAACCAACCGAATCCATTTACTATGTTTTCACCTTTTCTACCCAAACATGCATTTTAAGCTATTTTTAACTACAAGTAACATACCATTTAGGCCCCCTAAGGCCAATACAAAACATAGGCATTACACACATAACCAAATAGGCAATTTTAACATGTCTAAGCATTATGCCACCTTACTAGGAGTTCAAATAAAAAAATTAAGTATACATATGGTTGATGGAAGTGACTTGCAACTTCAATCACACGATCAGAGCTCGGACTTCTTCAAGGTTCTGAAATGCATGAGACACACGAATGTTAGGCTTATATAGCTTAGTGAGGTAGTTATAACAAATGCAACAAGTTCTTTAATGGCATGTATAACATGTAAGCATGTTTGAATGGCATATACACATCATTAACATATACAACTCATGCTTAACATCAACAAATAGCAATTTCATGTATCAAATGCATAACACATATTCTTCATTTTCCCCTTGGACATAGCAACCAATGGAGACGCGGATTCCCCTTTACGCCCTACATATCGGAAATAGGCCTTAGCCTTGAGCCATAGCTCCGAAGTCCCTTACACAATCCAACCTTTTCTCCCAACATATAGGTCGTAGCCCGGACCGTAGTCTAATCCCTTACATAGTGAGCTCAAATAACCCTATGGCATGTCAATTGTATCCAAAGTCCACAGTGTCCAAGCATACACATATCACCATGAAGCTTACCTTTGTTCCCTTAGGCCGTGTCATATCGGATTACAAATTGAGCCTTGGCTCTAAATCACATATCATGTCATTTATGCATATATCAATTTCCACATGTATCAATGTTAACATCAAGCAACTTTCACATATATCATATAACAATTAAGTCATGGCATATCGCAATGCATCAAAACAATAGGATGACCTTACCACACTTACCACATGGAGTTCACATCTTGTAGGCTCTACTTGAGCTACTCAAATGAAGACACAATGTAATCACAAAAAAATGCAACCAGGATGGCACATAGCCAATCCCAAGACACAACTACACTCACCTAGTACTCGGAGGCTTCAAGGTTCTCGGATAGTGATCCCCTTGCCATTGGGAATACTTGGCAATGAAGATGGTGAAGATGGCATGTCTTCTACCCCTTGAGCTAGGTCAAAATTAGGGAATTACATTAGGATCGAAACTTATGATTCACAAACATTTTTCAAGCTTACCAAAGCTCGTAGACAACATTGAAACAAAGAAATTGGCTTTCTAACACATGGGCTTAGCTTGAACATTCAAGACTTAAATCTTGAAATTAAACTCTGAGGATTGATGGAATCATCAAATTGACATAGGGGTTTTACTTATCCAATTACAAGCTTTCAATTGGTGTATTGAAATCACACAAGGGTCAAAGATCAGATTGAGGTGTTTGCTTGAGCTTATGGAAGAAGATGACAATAGAGGTGTGTGCTTGGTTTTCTTCAATCAAAGGTTGAGTTTGGTTTCTAGAGATTCAAACAAGAAGAAAACTCTTTTCCTTATTCATTTTAAGAAGGCCATGGTCTTAATCATAACTCACCCCACCAAGGGCCAATAGGAAGGTTTCCCTTAGGCAAAGGTAAGCTTAATTTACTAATTTCTATCAATCTATGCCTTTTCACAATTTTAAGCAATTGATGACTACTTGTCATTTCTTTAGATCATTCTCACGTGAAGGGGTGGCAAGCAAGGAGGTGAATCATCCCGAATTTCCAATTCTTACAAATTAATCACTAAACTAGTTTTTAATAGGGACCCGTATCGATACACCTTATGATCGTATCGATACGGCTAGGTTAAGTTGGGTAAGTTAGTTAAAACAGTTGGGCTGTATCGATACAAGTTCTACTATATCGATATGCCTAGCTCAACTTCAACATTTTCAGCATTTCCAATAAAACCCTAACTTTGAATTTTCACAATTTAGTCACTAAATAACTTTCATTCCTTACAAAAAGGATTTAGCAATTACACCTTTCGGGCATAACCGATATAAAATTTCTGATCACCGAAACCTGATTTCGACTAGACTAGTTTTCAGGGTATGACATGACAACTCCAAATTGTTTTTCAAGATTAAATAAGATAAAGTCAAATTTAATATGAAAAACCCTAATTTTCAAGATCAAATTAAAATAAACAAAAAACCATAATTTTAAAACCCTAATCGTTTGGCTATTTTCACACATTCGGTTTAAAAATGGTCGCGACAGCTTGGTGACTCCGCTGGGGATGTAAAATTGAGAGTCAGGCCTAATCAATTAATTTCGCGTGGCATTTTGGTATTTCAAACAATAAACTTGAATTTAATTTCTCCAATAATTATTGGATAGATTTTTAGGAAGAATGGGGGTAGCTTTTATGTATGATATATATGTCATTCATGCATAAGCCCTCTACTCAGGCTTTTTCACCCTTAAGTGGGAGCGAGACATGATCTGACGTGAGGATCTCCACCTCCGAGTTTAGAATTTTGTAACGTGAGGTTTAAGCCTTCGACAGAAGGGACTGTATACACCTAAATCGATGCCTTACTGTCGTAATAGACAGTAACAACAGTTCGGGTACCCAGAGTCTAGAACAAAACCCACATTCTGTTATCTAGAAACCTACCCCACTAGATCCAGACATAGACCTAGGACATGTGTTGCCAGTTTAGATACATTTCTTTGGTTATTTTCTTTGCTAAATATTATATGTTTTTCTATGTTGATGTTTTGTTTATTTATTTTTCATTTTAATTCACAATACTGACACGAGTCTTCTATGTTTTGTTTTCGTTGTTATTTTATTTTGTTTTTTTAAATGAAACATATCATATTGTATTATTTTGGCATCGGTTCATGAATCAGTTGATTTAGAAGTATTCAGTATGGTTGGAGGGTCTCAGATAGGAGAAGACAATACTGTAGCTTGGACATGGTCAGAACAAACCCAGAATGAGAAATGAGACAGTCTTCGTAGGGGTGATGTATCATAATTGAAGAATCAGGCCAAGTTAAATACCAATAAGAATATTTACTTACCGAAAGTCAAAGAAATATGGGATCAATGGGGAAATGACATGAAAGAATTATTCCAAAAGGAATTCAGAGACATAGCCTTACTGTTGAGGGTACAGATAGATCAAGAGTTGCTTAGGGCAATGGCTCAATTTTGGAACCTGGCATATAACTGTTTTACCTTTGGCCAAGTGGACATGACACCAACACTCGAAGAGTACGAGACACTGATTCATTGTCGTAGTATTCAAAGTGATAATATTTACACTAGACCTAACAAAAATTCAGGCTTTAAGAAGAAATTGGTGTTGATCACAGGAAAAACTAAAGAATGGTTGGATAGGAAGATAGCTAATAGTGACAGTACTGATCAGAATGAAGACAAACAGTGCATAAACTAAAGAGTCCTTAAAGAGTTGATATTGACAGGTGATGAACCAACCAAGATGAGAAGCTTATATGCTCTGTGCATATATGGCCTAGTGTTGTTCCCGAGGACTTCAGAACATATAGATCCATCAACGGTGGGACTGTTTGAGCGACTAGGGAAAGGTGTGTGAATCTGGTACCTGCAATCTTGGCTGAAACATATAGATCATTGACTACCTGCAAAAAGTCAGGAGGTGAAAGGTTCTGGGGTTGTGCACAGTTGCTAAAAGTCTGGTTTAGAGGATATA
This sequence comes from Hibiscus mutabilis, assembly GCA_019671005.1. Classification (NCBI taxonomy): domain Eukaryota; kingdom Viridiplantae; phylum Streptophyta; class Magnoliopsida; order Malvales; family Malvaceae; genus Hibiscus; species Hibiscus mutabilis. The sequence goes on along the minus strand of CM033730.1, from coordinate 41,369,381 downwards.
GGTGGAATACATCTTACAAAGCTATAAGGCATCTTGATACATATTCACCGATAGAGGAGCACTTAGCTAATTTCCCGTTAGAAAAGAAGAAAGAAGAGCAATAGGAAGAATACTTCAAGGACATGAGAGATGTCGATGTCGTGTGGAGGGCTTATTAGCGGAATAAGAGAGCAAATTTTCTGTATCGATGTGGAGACAAATATTGGGTCCCGTTACCCAGAATTTGGGGAAGAACAACCTATTGTCCCTTATTGGTGTCCAGACAGTTCGGTTCAAGACAATTCATACCAGCTACTGCAGTCATGGCATGATTTGAATACGCACACAAGACGTATGATTATAAAGGGATGGTAACCCAAATTGCAAAAGCATGGGAAGAACCGATGAGGGTTCAACCATATTAGAAGCTGAAAGTTATGCCAAGGTATGAAGAATTGAGGTCTCAAAGGGTTAATGATAACACATTTTTGGGAATTCAAGATAACGTCAGCACATCTGCTCAACCTGTTAGAAGTACACCATCAGCATTGGAAAAGCTCAAGCATGATCAAGAGTTGGACTTGAAGAAATACAAGAAAGGAATCAATAACCTCACTAAGGAATTAGCCATCGCAAATCAGCAAGTGAATATTCGTGAAGGAAATAAAAATGTGCTCTGAAATAGAACAAGAAAATTAGTCAAGATTTGAAGGATTTACAAAAAAATCATGACAGCTACAAAGCAAAGCAAAAAGGAGGAACGAATAGAGTAGTGCAGAACTTGTCAGAGCAATTGGATGACATGATGAAAGAAAGGAATAACTACAATAAGATGTATGAGAGAAGTCTCGGGAATACAAAGAATCAAGTAATAAATCCAAGAAGAAGTTAGAAGAAGAGCAAGCTCGGAGTTTTGAACTAACAGCTCAAGTATCGCAATTGGAACAAATGGTCACAAGGTACCACAATGAAGACAAAGTCAAGATGGAGCAAGAGAATGAAGACTATAAAAAGGGTGTCAAAGCTGGAAAGTGTGATTCAAAGCTAGAAAGATCAGCTCGCAGGTTCTAAGGGAGCACTGCACCAGGGAGATAAAACACTGAAAAGCAAGCTTGAGGCAGCTGAGTACACCATTCAGAAGGAGAGCAATGAGATGGTTACCTTCAAGAACGAAGTAGAAGGGATCGCCCAGTATGTGCGGATCTTATCTGATAAAGCTGTAGGTTATTAATACCCAGACATCAAAGTTGACATTAAACTGGGACAAGCTTTGATCATGATATTGAATGAAGTGATTATCTTAGAAGCTAGGGCTAGCCAATTGCTATGAAGAAATTATCTTTTCTTTATATTTGGACCTTTTGGCTGATGAATGTTTCCTAAAGACTAGTTCTTGAACTCGATACCTCTTACATTTTTGTATTCATACATTTTGCATTTCAACATATTTCATATCCATCATACATGTTGCTGATGGAGAAGAATTTGCATCCTTGAAGGAAGAAGTTAGTTCAAATCCAAGAAAATGATTTATTGTCAGTATAGCTTTGGAAACATGAATGATTTGGTGTCTAGAGTGGACAAGCTTGAAGGATTCCAAGAACAACCAATTCAAATTCAAAAAGAAATGATAGAGTACGTCAAGAAGTTTCAAGATGAAACAAGGGGGCAGATTAATGAGTTGATGGGTATGATAATTACCAAAACCAAAGAAAAGGGTTTAGAAAGAGATTCTTTCATGCAAAAAGACATAGGAAATACAAATGATAGTTGGAAGGATGACTTAGCAACATAAAAGATCCCGCCTGACGAAGACCAAACTATCATCAACCAATATGAGATAGTTTGTGCTACCTTGAAATGTCCCATTGAACTGATATTGGATAAAATCGAAGACTCTCTTTTGAAAATCTTATCTTCTCCTGTGAATAGAGGCTCGAAAAAAATGGAGCTGCAAGATGGGGAAAATGAAAAATGCAATAAGAAGATGAAGATGGCAATTACTTTGAAGTCTAAATCGTCACCTCATTCAGCACAAGATCAACCTTTGGCGGCAATAATTTCAAAACCTCATCAGTTATCGATTGATCAAGCTTTTGGTTCTCAAAAGAAGAAAGAGAAATTGAAGGACTTCCAATTTAGTCATGCTCTCTTCACGTACCAAGAATTATTTTACAAATTGCTATAAGCTCGATTGGTTGCACCATGTTTCGTCAAACCACCATCACTTCCGTATCAAAAATGGTTCAGGGAAGTGGATCATTGTGACTTTCGCGCTGGTATTCAGGCCATTCCATTGAGAAACGTATAAGTTTTAGGCGCAAAATTCAGCATCTCATGTATCTCAAGGTATTGGAGTTTGAGATGACAGTTTCGGGTCTGAAGATCAATTACCCAGCTATAATTAGTCTTTTTAAAGTAGACAAAGATCAAAGAAATGAGGACAAGAAAGAGACGGGTCTTTCCATGGGACCAGACGCAAAGTGAGATTAGCTGAAAGGAAGCGCCTATAGTAAGAAAAGCTTTAAGAAAAGACGTATCTCGAGGTTTTCCAGGGCACCCTACTAGAAGATGTTGGCTTTGAAAGAGGAAATAGAGAAATTGATTGCCAATGGGATGTTGACTCATGAAGTGGTGAAGCAATGAATTGAAAAGCAATAGGGCAAGCTGTCGCAACAGTTGAAGAGTCAGAGAGAATGAATCTTTTACTTCTGAGATGGTCTGAAGTCTGGATGCACGAGATTTATGCTTGTTCATGCTTTTCTTGTCAAAAGTTGACTGGTTCAAATTTTCTTGTATTTTGAGTTTTCTTTTAGAAATGATACATGGAAATAATGTTGCTACTCCTGGCCCAAAAGTAGTAGAGATCATTTTCTAAGGGCACATGTCATGTTTGTTGGTTTTCATTTCAATGGAAGGATGTTTTTGAAATTCATAAATATATGTATATCTCTTCTTATTCTTGCAGGCCCGTGGATGCCAATTGCAAGATGGGATGTTGATTTTGGTACAAATAATGATTGGATGTTGTGAAGACAATGAAGTGAAATTTATTTCTCAGTCCACTCAGGTCAGCAAAGCAAGAAAAAATATATTACTACACCTTTGATGATGTTCGATGACAAATCTTTGAAATTCATAAATAGTGAAGTGGACTAGACGATTTTAACCAAGTAGAGTTGCTTGAAATTGAAGTTCTAAGCGTAGCCTTCTATACCCTAAAAACACAATAAGAGTGAGAAAAAAAGACAAGAAAATAAGAGGAAAAAGGAAAAAAGTGAAAAAGAAAAGGAAAAGGAAAAGGAAAAATAAAGAGAAACGGAAAAAGAAATAGAAAAGGAAAAAAGAGTGAGAAAGAAAAGAGAGAAGAAAATTGAAAAAGAAGAAAAAGGAAAAGAGTGAGGTAATGAACTATGTGAATAAATAAGCCTCGGTGCATCCTGATGGAGCTTTGGGGGATGTCGAAAAATCTAATAAGGAGTTATGCTCTACCTGTCCAATACCCAAGAGTCAGAGATGTATCTTTGAGGACATGTGCATAATAATATATAATAATAGCTAATAACAGCCAGAAGCACACACGTGCACTTATAGAATTATATTCTTAGAATGATATTTTGCACTCTACTAGTTAAACAAGTCTGGAAAGCTTAAACATGTTTATGAATGGAAAAAATGAAGAGAACAGAAAAGGAGTTGTTTCTGACTAGACCGAGCAACACGGTAATCATAGGGTGTGAACCGAGTGATTTGGAAGAAATTTCATAACTTCAGACATCACCACAACATTCATGAGTTATGCTAGCCATAGGAGGGTTGAATCTAAGCCACTCATGCACTTGATATCCAGGGCATCCTATTATGTTTTCTTTCTTTATACTAGGACCCTGATTTTTCGGGTCCTATAAGGTATCTTTCATTGAAATACCGATCAACAAGCTGACATTTTTTACAAACAAAAAGTTTTCCTTGTATTACTTCAGAAATAAATTTTAGAATACAAGATCGAGGATGCAGATGATCAATCTGACATGGTAACGATATGGTTGAGTATGAGACGTTCATCTATTCGGCAGTTTCCTAGCCAGAAAGAGGAATCACCCATCAGGGGTCAGGGTGAGGACAATGGAAATAATGCATATATTAGATATTTTAGGGACATAAAGTAAGTTTATATCATGGAGTTTTGGTTGGTTTTGAAGTTAATGAATGAACTTGAAGGAAGTTCGAGGACTTAACGAAAGTTCCTACCATGAAGTACTGGTTTACCTTTGAAATTAAAGAATGAACTTGATTAAAGTTTAGGAACTTGAAGAAAGTTCAGGGACTTGAGGCATTTGCTCACCCTAAATGATGAAAGATGGGCAATATCTACATGATGGGGTAAGAAACAAGAGATTAGTGGGGCATCATTGTGCTCAAGAGATCAAATCAGAATAGATAAGAGAGGATGCAGAGCCTGAAAGAGTTCAATCACTAGAGAAGTCAAAATCTGCTCAAGAAGGATAAGAGCTCAACAACAAGATTTTGGGGCAAATTTTGTCGGAACTTAAGACAAAATGCAAGAAGATTAAGTTAAGCAAGATTTGACAAGAAAAATCTCAAGAGTTGATGTTGCAACAGAAGCATAAGACAGGGTATCACAACAACAGAAGTAGAAAATTCAATGAAAAAGCAAAAAAAGATTAGAGTACATGATGCAATAGAAGCAGAAAAGCTCAATGAAGAATCAAAGAAGATTAGAGCTTATCCAAATGGACCTCGGTTGTCACAATTCATGCATCATATATAGTTAGGCATCCATAAGATATGAGCATACTAACTCAAGCATTCAAAACATTTTTGTGTATATTTTTGCAGGAATTTACAAGAATCGGCAAGAAACGAGTAAGATTTCAATCTACAGTTTCAAGAGTAGAGAAGTATTTCCAGCAAATAATAGCAAAGACAACAACTCGTTTGAAGAGACAGATTTCAACAATGTTTAAAACCCGTTTGAAGAGGCAGATTTCAACAAAGATTTTCTAATTGTTTGCACAGGAAAGGAAGTGCATTACAATTCTAAACCCTTCGGGTCATCAGTAAGTCCTTCGGGCGTGATGTTAAGTCTTTCGGGTCATCGGCTTCGGGAGTGATGTTTGATTGATTGCACAGGAAAGGTAGTGCATTACAATTCTAAATACTTCGGGTCATCAGTAAGTCCTTTGGGCATGATGTTAAGTCCTTCGGGCCATTGCCTTCAGGAGTGATGTAACACCCCGAAAATCGGTCTAGTAGTATGTAGCTATTTTGAATATTTTTTTTTCTAATTTTAAGCTAAAATTCTTAGATTTGATAATTAAAAGACTTGGGATTAAATTAGAATAGAAAGGAATTTTGGTGACTAATAGCTAAGGACCAAAGTATGAAGTTTATTTAATTTTGTGGCTGATTTAGAAAGACCAAATTAAAAAGCTTTATTGTTGGTGACTTGCATGTAAGTCTCTATTAAGCTAAGGAATCCGTACAAGTGTCATGTTGGATGAACATGTGGAAGGGGGAAGAATATGTGTCTCGGTTTGGGGAGATGAAAAAGAAAAAAAGGGAATGGTTATCATCTTCCCCTTCCTTTTTCAATTAATCGAATGCATGAAGTAGAGAAGAGTGAGAGTTTGCCATGAAAGCTTGAGAATCAAGTTCGGTTTGCTGCCACCCCTTTTGAATCTTGATCGAGAGTCCTAGAAAAGAAGTAAGTGCCCATCTCTACTTTTTAATCTAGAGTTCTCTAAGAACTAAATTGTAAATTTTCATGAATCTTGTTGTTACTAGATATGTAGAAGAACTACGTTCATGCTATAAATTTCTTGTTTTATTCGAATGGTTACACATGATTCAATCCCCATATTTTGTAACTATGAAACATAAACAAAATACTAAAATTCCTTGAGTATGAAATTAGCCTTAATTGAATTGGTTAAAATGAGTAATAGAATTCTTTATGGTTGTTTAAGATAGAGTAAACTTCGAATGAACTTTTGATGCTAGTATTGTTGAGGCTGGAATTGAAATGTGCTTACCATGTTTGATATAAAGGAATATTGGACTGTTATGAGTAGATACAAGTTTAAGGGGACTGATTTTGGGTATACAAGAATGTGTATATGTTCAAATGCTCTGTTTTGTATGAGTCAGCACTTGATTGATTGTTTGTATGAGAATAAACAAGAAGATATGTAATTTAGGGCACCTAAATGGTTTAAATGAAGCATTTTAGTGTCAATAGAAATCTGCTCTATTTTAAACACTTGGACAGCCCTGGAAAACTGTTTTCACTTAAGAACATATTGTGGTAAATGTAGAAAAATTGATGTAAATTGATAATAAAGATGAAAGATTGATCATATATGTTGATATCTGCTCGGATTTACTAAAAGGACTGTTTTATGATTCTTTGTATCCCATAAAACAGAATTTTAAGGATTATTGGATTGTCTCAAAATTAGAAACACAATTTAGTGAGCACAGTTATGGATTGAATTGTTTCGATTTGTTAAGTGTTTGAAGGAAAACCTGGAGCAGTTTTGCTTGCATAAGAATTGTAATAGAAACAGTTTTAATTCGAAACCTGCACAATCAGGACTGTTTTTCCAGTGTTAAACTGAAAATATGTGCTAATAGGGCAGATTCTGTTAGATATGAAGTTTGAAGGGTTGCTTTGAACTATGTAATTGTTTGTGGTGAAGTTGAGACTGTTTTGGATGTTGGTAGAGCTATCTTAAGTAAAGGAAGATCATAACTGATTAGCAAACTGTTTAAAATCTGTATTAGCAGTCACTTTGAAAAATTGCTATAAATCGTACTAGTGGAATTGGAACCTGTAATTTATATGGTTGAAAATTTTATTATGTCTAGTTTCATTTAAAACAAGCGAAATTGAATTACGAGTTTTATAACAGCTGGTAGAGACAATTGTTCAAAGACAGTGTAATCTGCCTGGCGGCAGAATTAGGTGTATCTTTAGATTAAAAACTTTATTAATTCATAAGGAGTAAAAATACAAGGTCTATATGGTTAGAAAGCTAGTTGAGTCAGCTTTCCAATGGTGTAAACGGTTCTAAATTCCGATGTACAGAATAGAAGTTATGAATTTTTAACTGAGGGATGTGCGGTCTGCCCGGCAGCAGCAACCATATAAGATATTAGAAAAATATCATGAAAAACATGAATGTTGGGAAACTGTTTTGAGATTATATATAAACACATGTGATTGTGGACTATCTTGAGTATGTTGCATACTATAGGCTGATGGATAAAATATAAATGTATTGATCTAATTGTAGGCAAATGTAAGAGTATACAGTTTGGGACTGTTGTACGGGTCTAAAGATCATTAGTGGACTGCTTGGTATGATCGAAACATTAGGAATGCTATAAGAATAAGTGAAGGGATTGTTATGCAAGTTAAAGACTGAATTGCCTTTAAAATAGATGGTTGTTGGATTGTTTTATATCTCTATTGAACTGTCTTATCTTAATTGTTCCAATATGGACAGATTAGAATGCAAAGTTAGAGTAAATGGACTGTTTGTATGTATGATTGTGTATCCAAGTAAATAAAACTGCTTTGCATGATTATAGGGCAGAATTGGATTGTTTTGTTAATGGTAAATGTGTGTACAAGTATTTTGGGGTACTTCAGAAAGATGGGATTAGTCTTAATGACTTGTTAATTTGTGTGTGAGGTACATGCTCTATGGAAGGCTAAGGAAGGGAAATAGAAGGTGTATTGTGGATTCAGGTATTCCATAACTTTGGAATAACGAGGTGAGTGTAGTTGTATGGTTTCGGGTGACACGGTGTCACACCGAATTTAGTTTCTATGATATGTATCTTGAATAGATTGCATAAACATGTACATATGGCTCAAGTATAGCACATTGGATGAAATGCATTCATAGCATGGCATTCATGTTAAGACTTTGATGATATTGCATTTCTTATGTTTTAAATGCCTTGCTATGCTTGAATGATTGATTATGGAATTTCCTTGATATTAAGATGAATTGTGTGCTCGTTAAAAGCTTGGAATAATGACTAACCAATGACAATAAGAATTTCACTGAAAGGTTGAGTAGCTAACTTTAAAGAGTTTAGAAGCAAGAAAGCTTGACTTATGCTATAAGTTATTGAAATAAGGAAACAAACAAGGTTACTTGTAACCTAAAAAAGTACTAATCAATAAGCTTAAAGAAGAAAAAGTTTATAAAGGTGTTATAAGACATTAAATTCATAACAATCAATCTTACTTGTGCAATAAGATACTACCTTAATGGTGATGCTATGATAACATATATAAGTTGCCTTTTAAATGGAAGACCTTGGTGCTTGATATGTATGGACTACGGTCCCCTGATTAGTACTTCGAGTACTCTTGTCTTCTTGGATAGAATGGACTATGGTCCATGAGCTATTTCTCGGGGGACGCCCCATTGATATGTTTCGATGGTACTAAGTTGCCATTGCTTGTTGATATATTTCGATATTAGCCATTGCTATGTGCTCTGAGCTAAGTATTGCCTGAACTAATGTTATTCATCACCAATAGTGATCCAAGGCAAACCTCTAAAAGATATGAAATGTTGTATTAAGCCAAGAATTCAAAAGAGATATGATCAAGCACTTTATGTGATAGCTTATGGTAAGCCTGGTATTTGAAAAGCTCTTAGTGAGGATTGATCTGAAAGCTCTTGGTGAGCATCGAATTAATAGCTCTTGGTGAGCATATGTTAAAAGTTATACCCGAGATGAACAAGTGCCCATTTGTATAAGGCAACAAACAATCAATCGAACTATTGACAAATGCTAATATTTAATTGTATAATTGATTATGTGTTTCATTGAATTCGCGAATTTAAATGTTTGGTCAATTTTGGATGTCACTACCTCACTTAGGATATATAATCATAATGCATCTCATATTCGTGCATTGCAGGTAAGCTAAATTTTGTGTATTGATTCTAGATTAAGGATTCCATGTTGTGGCTCTAGATCCAAGTGGAATTGGATCTTTCTTAATTATACTCCTAGGATGGTGGCACCTTATAATTGTTATGAAACTAGTTTAAGACAGTATGGCTTGTAATTAATAAAATTGAGAGTTATTTGGTACACTCTAGTGTAATCTATGAATATCTAATTTGTTTAAGAGTTTTGTATGACTAGATAAATGTCCATGGTTGATTGTGTGAATTGAATTTATGGATAACATGTATTATGGTGATGAGTTTCGAATGGTAGGTTGGTAGAATGAGACATGTGTTAATGATATTCGAATGATCTTTTGTTATTTTGAAAAATGAAGGTTGTCAATTAAATAATGATAATGAATTGAATTTTAAGGTATGTATAACTAGTATAACCTAAGCAATTGAGGAATTATATCTCGAATAATAGGGTTAAAATGAACACCTTATAGTATACATTTGTTGGTTCGCTTAACCTTAATTTTGGCTACCATAATAGTTAGTTGATATAAGCATTAATGAAATATCTATGTTTTGGATAAATAGAAAAGTGAGTCTTGTAATTATTGTGCTTGGATTAATTAGAAATTGGCGATGGTATGTTCATGTTAGATAATGACCTTAGTAACAATGAACACGTTATGGGCAATTCTCCTACGTTCGAACTATTACTTGAGAAATTGGTTTGTATCGAGGGATTATAATGTTATACATTCTTAATGTTGCCCTGCTGATTGTATTTTCAATAATAAGGAACTGTTAAAGGTATTAAATTGGAAAAAGGAATGTGCAAGCTGCCCTTATCATATGTGTGAAGCTTTATAATGTCTGTTTCCATGAAAATTGAATTGTTGAAGGGTTAAAATACTGTTAAAAGGCTGTCCTTTTTAAATAAAGTACTTGAATCTAATTTATGTGATTGTATAAGTAAGACATGTGTTAATAGTATGTACATATATGTATTTTGGTAAATTAAACTGATTGTTGTGTAATAATGTTTAGTTGGGAATACCATGGAAATGGAAGTTAAATCCTTGTCGAAAGATTTAATAATCGTATGTTAAGGTCGAAAGATTTAATATATGTTAAGATGAATTAATCACGCTAAAATCTTAAGTTGTAAAGCAAGGTCTTTTCTTTTAAGATCCTACTTCTTGTATCATTAGAGAGTTGTTGTTACAACTAACGTGTTCGATTAATTCTATGTGTTTCATATAATTGATTGCTTGTGTTACAAGTGATGACATCTGAATATATACTTGAATATTAATATAGGTGTAAATGAAATCAAAAGCTATCAAAGAAGGAAATTTCTAATGTATAATCTTGAGGAAGTTTTGAAATTTTTTGGTTTGTGTTTTCGGTTTTCCTTGTTGTGAAATCTTAAACTCCAGTTTTTTATCAGGTCGGGTTTAGGACGTTGCAAGTGATGTTTAATTGTTTGCACAAGAAAAGAAGTCCATTGTTGGAGTATGTTCAAAGACCAAACATAAAATGGTTGTAAAAGACACACTTATTTTATCTTGTTTATTAATATAAAGACATTATTATTATTTTAGTCTTATTCTATGCATCTATAAATAAACTGAATTATAATAAAGTCCTTAGAATAATATAGTTATTCTTAAATGTCCTTAGTCGAGAATTATTGTGGGCACGGACAACAATAATGTATTAAGACTAATATGTATTTGATTGATGATAAAGTGTTGTCATTGACATGGAGATGTCAAAATCAATACATAAGAATGTGTTAGAAAACAACATACTGGACTGACCCGCTATGAGCATGTTTCTTGGATTATTATGTGACAGTCACAACATTGCTCATGGTGATAACTACATGTATGGACATCAGTCTTGAGATCATCATTATTTCAACATCGTGAGTGAGATATTTTGATACGGTCAAACATGTGTCGTAACAGACTACACTATAAAGACTGATATTGAATATGTCACAATCTATGTAGCAGAATATAGTTGATCAAGATAGGATTTGTCCCTCTTACATTATAGGAGTAATATCATAAGCTACTTGATTGAATAAGACTAGAAAATCTATGGTCATGCTCGAATAAATTAATATAGGATATCATAGTTATTCATTTATAAGAGTCTACTCAAGATATCAAGAAATATTAGATGGACTATACAAGTGTGACTAATCCATGACTTGTGTCCGATCTAGATATGAGGACAAAAGGATGAAATACATAAAAAAAGTTAATAGCGAAAAATGTTAAATCGAACCACGACTTCATGTAATTTAGGTAGTAATGATGTATTGCTAGATGCCACTCATTACTTGTAATATTAGAATTGTTCTAGATATTACTGCTAACGTTACATGAACCTACAAGGGTCACACCCTATGATTAAAATGAACAAATATCGACTAGATAGCATGGGTATAAACTTGTTGTGCACGAAATAAGTAAAACCAAAATTCTTATGATTATTGGAATTATAGATAATTTCATTCATATATTTTTTAATACTAGATAATTAATGTAATTATTAGATACTATTAATATATATCCCTAAAGAAACCTGAGAGAAGTAGAATCAGATTCTATATATTTAATTATATTATGATAAATCTAATGTATATTTAAAGAATTCGAATTTAATTAGAATTAGGGTTTTAAATGTTATATAAAGGCATGAGTTCTAGAAATATGTTTTTCGAAAAACCTCTCTAACAGTTAGAGAAGAGAAAATTTTGTTCGTTTTTGGACTGCATAGAGGTCGGAACGCTGCTGTGATGACTTGGATTCAATTTGGTTTCTCCTATACTCTCTGTGGACTTCCAGATTTATTGAGGTAATGTTTCATCCTTTATCACCATGAATTCGTCCCTTGTACATGGATCATTGGTGGATTGCACTGGATAATTTTTCTGCTACGCCATAGGGTATATCGGTGTTTCCCAACAGTGGTATCATAGCCACTTGTATGATACAAATTCAGACTTAAATACTTGAATGATATTTTTTATGAGATGCATGTTATTAGATTAGGGTTTATTCGATTTTTAAACAATATATGATATTTTCATGTTTTAGATCGATTCACGCCTAATCTGAATAAATTAAATTGATTGTTTCAAGTGATTAAAGAGTTAGTCACAGTTTTGTTTGGGTTTCAGATGTTAAGTGTTAACATATGTGGGTGATAATTGTATTTTAGACTAACAGTTAGTCTATGGATCACGTGCGGGGAAAGTAACAAAGAGTTGTTCGAGTAAAAACCTCTTGGATTTTAAAATCCTGAAAAACGCGATAATGTTAATAAAAGTTATCAAATCGTGAGTTTTTTGCACAGCAATTAAGATGATGATGTGGGGCTGTCGGGCCCCCGCAAGGGGCTCTGCCCCTTGACCCCATAAGAGGGCTCCGCCCCTTTAAACCACCGCAAGGGGCAGAGCCCCTTGACCTCTGCGTAGGGACAATCTCATAAGACTTCAATAATAATATGTGTCATTGTTATGTATATGCACGGTGTTTAAAATGCATGATTATAGCCCAATAGCCTATTTACTTTGGTTTTATATAAATACGGTCTGTGTGCCGTGCCTTTCTTTCTTCTATTGTAATTATCTTCTCATCTTATCCCCTCGTATGTAAAATGAGTTTCTGAAAAATTGTAATATTTGCGGAGAAAGCGTAGACCAAAGGAGCAGAATAATGGGCCAATCAAAGGTGGATTAGGTGCTTGAGAAGCAAGTTCTATCCTTAGTATTTTTTATTCTCTCATTAGCTTGGGATGGGTCACCGTAGTTTTACGGGCTATAACCATTGCATTTATATTTACTGCTTTACAATGTATGTGATACAATGTATGTTTTAGGATAATGGTAACTGATTAGATCATTGTAAAATGGTGAGATTAATTTAACAAAAAAAACCCTCCATATTTAATTGAAATAGTCATCCAATATTAGCCCTCGTTAAAACCTCGATCGGTACTATGTAGGTTTTGCCAAAGCAAAGTACTTAGATCTATCTTGGTTAAACGCGAAGAATAAGCAAGTGATATTCACTGGTTGTAATATTGGTTAAACTAGGTTGTTCTAATAAGATTAGAAACCTAAAGTCTAATGATTTGGATAATTATGAGATGATTAGGAACAATAGTTGTTCACCAAATATAAGAATTACATGAGATGTAATTAGCAAGTGTTGTTTACCTAAATAATTGAGTTCTAGGAGTAAAGCCAAAGCTAACTTAGAATGAAATGAAATATGGATCCTTACCTACTAGAAATACTTTTAGTAAGTTTTTCGCTTTTGAGGGTTTTTAATAATGGGAATGTTATTACTTTATAAACATGATAAAAAGGTACTTATAAATCATATTTTATCGTTTTAGATTTATTATGGAAAATTCAAACTTATTATCATTGCGATCCGTCCTTGAGAATGACAAATTAAATGGCTTGAACTTCCTTGACTGGTTCCACAATTTGAAGATTGTCCTCAAACAAGAACGGAAACTAACAGTCATCGAAGAACATGTCCCTAAAAAGCCAGCAGATGATGCCTCTAAAGATGAATTGAAAGCCTTTGAAAAATACTCAAGTGACATGGTAGATGTCGGTTGTTTGATGCTTGCAACCATGACCCCTGAGCTTCAGAAGCAACATAAGGACATGGTTCCCTATGAGATGGTTAAAAATCTCAAGGAATTATATGAGGGGCAAGCTCGTCAAGAGAGGTATGAGACCTCTAAGGCTTTGTTTCGATGCAAGATAGTTGAGGGAACTCTAGTGCAAACTCATGTTCTCAAAATGATAAGGTATATTTAGACCCTAGAAAACTTGGGCTTCCCTTTAAGTGTTGAATTGGCTACTTATGTTATCCTGAAATCGTTGTCAGAAAGTTTTAATCAGTTTGTTCTTAATTTCAATATGAATGAAATTAACAAATCATTGCCTCAGTTGCTTGGTCTGTTAAGAATAGCAGAAAATAGCATGAAAAAAGGTTGGCTACAAACCTATTCTGATGGTCCGAAAGGATAACAGAAAAAGGAAGCCCAACACCAAGCCAAAGCCCAACAAAGGAAAGATTGCATTGAAACCCAAATGAGGAGTTGCAAAAGAAGGAAAGTGTTTCCATTGCAACAATGTTGGACATTGGAAGAGAAACTGCCTTGTTTATCTTGAGGACATCAAGAAGGCAAGAGAAAATAGATAGTTCAGATCAGATATTTATGTTATTGATATTAATATATCAACATCTACTTCTTGGGTATTAGATACCGGTTGTGGTGTTCACATTTTTACTTCTGTACAGGGACTAAAAAGGAGTAGAAATTGGCAAAAAGAAGATGTGGACCTACGAGTGGGAAATGGAGCAAGAGTTGTTGCATTAGCTATAGGAATATATACTTTGTCATTACCTAGTGGACTTGTTTTAGATTTAGAGGATTGTTATTTCGTATCTAGTTTGACTAAAAACCTTATTTCAATTTCTTGTTTGGACAAGATTGGTTTTGAGATTATTATTAAGAATAATAGTTGTTCTTTCTCCCTCAATAATGTTATTTATGGTAAGGCTCAATTAATCAATGGCTTCTATATCTTAGATCAAAATAATTCCATAAATAATATAAATACGAAAAGATCAAAAACAAATAACTCTAATCAAACTTATCTCTGCATTGTCGCTTAGGTCATATAAGTGAGAAAAACATATCAAAACTTTATAAAGACGGGTTTTTGGATTCTTTTGTTTTCGAACAATTTGATATATGTGAACCTTGCTTAATGGGAAAAATGATCGAATCATCATTTGACGGTAAAAATGAGCTAGCAAGTGATTTATTAGGTCTAATACATAGTGATGCATGTGGACCGGTGAATTCACAAGCAAGAAGGGGGTTTCAATAATCCATTATTTTCACTGACAACTTCAGTAGATATGGGTATGCTTACCTAATGCATCATAAATCTGAAGCCCTTGAAAAGTTAAAGGAATTTAAGAATGAAGTACAAAACCAACTAGGAAAGAGTATCAAAGCTCTTCAATCAGATCGAGGAGGAGAATACTTAAGCCTAGAGTTTGATGAACTTTTTAAAGGATGTGGGATTGTCTCACAACTTACACCTCTAGGTACTCCACAACACAATGGAGTCTCTAAAAGGAGAAATCGAACATTGTTAGACATGGTTCGGTCAATGATGAGTCATTTTAATCTTCCAACTTCTTTTTGGGGACATGCGCTAGAAACAGCTGCTTTCACACTAAATCGTGTTCCATCTAAATTGGTTCAAAAGACACCATATGAGATATTGACTGGGAAGCGTCCTAGTATGTCTTTTATGAAAATTTGGGGATGCGAAGTTTATGTTAAACATCAGATGTCTACAAAACTTGAACCCAAATCTCATAAATGTAATTTTGTGGGGTATCCTAAAAAAACTAAAGGATACTATTTCTTCAATCCATATGAGAACAAAGTGTTTGTTGCTCGAACAGGAGTCTTCCTCAAGAGAGAATTTATTCTCAGAAAAGAAAGTGGGAGAAATATTAAACTTGAGGAAATTCAACATCAACCACAAATCACTGAACCATAGATTGAACAACAAAAAGTTCCACAAATAGTTTAGGAACATCCATCCGTTCTTGAAACACAACCACTGCAGAGATCTATGAGAGAACGCAATGCTCCTAAGAGATATGGATTTCTTGTCACAATGCATGGAGATGTTCTTCTCTTGGACCAAGATTAGCCTAGGACTTATTAGGAAGCAGTAGAGAGCCCAGACTATGAGAAATGGCTAGAAGCCATGAAATCTGAGATGGATTCCTTGTCAAAAAACCAATTATGGACTTTGGTTGACCCACCCGAAGGGACTAAGCCCATAGGGTGCAAATGGGTT
Source organism: Hibiscus mutabilis (assembly GCA_019671005.1). Classification (NCBI taxonomy): domain Eukaryota; kingdom Viridiplantae; phylum Streptophyta; class Magnoliopsida; order Malvales; family Malvaceae; genus Hibiscus; species Hibiscus mutabilis. Next base: position 41,353,514 of record CM033730.1, on the reverse strand, counting down.
TTTAAAAAGAAAACTGACATGGATGGAAATATACAAACATAAAAAGGGGGATTGGTTACTAAGGGATTTTGTCAAATTCATGGTATAGACTATGGTGAAACTTTTCCCCATGTTACTATGTTTAAATCCATCCGGATATTGCTTGCAATAGCTGCATATTATGATTATGAAATCTAGAAAATGGATGTTAAAACCGCTTTCCTTAATGGAAAATTAGATGATGATATGTACATGATACAACTTGAGGGTTTTGTCGATCCAAAAGATCCCAAAAAGTATACAAGCTACAAAGATCCATTTATGGGTTAAAGCAAGCTTCTCGAAGTTGGAATCTTCGTTTTAATGAGGCAATCAAAGAATTTGGTTTTACTAAAAATGAAGATGAGCCATGTGTTTTCAAGAAAACTAGTGAGAGAATTGTCACATTCTTGGTATTATATGTGGATAACATACTAATAATAGGAAATGACATACCTACCTTACAGTCTGTAAAGACTTGGTTAGGAAAATGTTTTTCTATGAAAGACTTGGGTGAAGCAACCTACATACTAAGAGTCAAGATCTATAGAGATAGATCAAGACGACTCCTAAGACTAAGTTAAAATACATACATAGATAAAGTACTGAAAAGATTCACTATGAAAGAATCTAAAAATGATTCTTACCTATGAGACATGGTATTTCGCTCTCGAAGGAAATGTGTCCTTCAATGCCTCAAGAGAGAGAACGCATGAATAAGATTCCATATGCTTCAGCCATTGGATCTAGCATGTATGTCATGCTATGTACACGTCCGAATATATTATATGCCCTAAGTATGACAAGTCGATACCAAGTAGATCCCCGGTGAAGGTCATTGGGTTACAATCAAAAACATCCTTAAGTACTTAAGAAGAACTAAAGATACATTCCTTATGTATAGAGGTGAGGAAGAGCTAAGTATAAAAGGTTATACTGACGTAAGCATCCAAACTGATAAGGATGCTTCTCGATCGCAATCCGGTTTTGTGTTTTGCCTTAATGGAGGTACTGTAAGCTGGAAAAGTTCAAAGAAATATACAGTAGCAGATTCTACGACAGAAGCTGAGTATATTGTAGCAAGCGATGCTGCAAAAGAGGTTGTTTGGATCAAAAAGTTCATATATGAACTAGGGGTCGTGCCTAGCATATCAAAAGTTATAGATCTATGTTGTGACAACAACGGAACCATCGCACAAGCAAAAGAACCCAGATCTCACCAGCGATCCAAACACATACTTAGGTGTTACCATCTCATTCGTGAAATCAATGATCGAGTAGATGTAGAAATATGTAGAGTACCAACAGGTGACAATATCGCCAATCTACTAATAAAGCCTCTGACACAGTAAAAGCATGAGCATCACACTAAGTCTCTTGGTATTAGATACATGAGTGATTAGTCTTAGTGCTAATAGGAGATTGTTGGAGTATGCCCAAAGAGCAATCATGAGATGGTTGTAAAAGATGTACTTATTTTATCTTGTTTATTAATATAAAGCCATTATTATTATTATTATTATTTCAGTCTTATTTTGTGCATCTATAAATAAATTGAATTATAATAAAGTCCTTAGAATAATATAGTTATTACTGAATGTCCTTAGTCAAGAATTATTGTGGGAATGAACAACAATAATGTATTAAGACTAATATGTAGTTGATTGATGACAAAGTGTTTTCATTGACATGGAGATGTCAAAATCAATACATAAGTATGTGTTAGAGAATGACATACTGGATTGACCCGCTATGAGCATGTTTCTTGGATTATTATGTGACAGTCAAAACATTGATCATGGTGTAACTACATGTATGATCCTCAGGCTTGATATCATCATTATTTCAACATCGTGAGTGATGTATTTTGATACGGTCAAACATGTGTCGTAACTGACTACACTATAAAGACTGATATTAGATATGTCATAATCTATGTAGCGGAATATGGTTGATCAAGATAGGATTTGTCCTTCCTATATAATAGGAGTAATATCATAGGCTACTTGATTGATTGAGACTAGAAAATGCATGGTCATGCTCAAATAAATTGATATGGGATATCATAGTTATTCGTTTATAAGAGTCTACTCAAGATATCAAGAATTGTTAGATGGACTATACAAGTGTAACTAATCCATGACTTGTTTTCGATCTAGATATGAGGACAAAAGGATGAAATACATAAAAGAAGTTAATCATGGAAAAGGTTAAATCGAACCACGACTTCATGTAACTTAGGTAGCAATGATGTATTGCTAGATGTCACTCATTGCTTGTAATATTAGAATTGTTCTAGATATTAATGCTAACGTTACATAAACCTACAAGGGCCACACCTTATGATTAAAATGAACAAATATCGACTAGATAGCATGTGTACAAACTTGTTACGCACAAAATAAGTAAAACCGAAATTATTATGATTATTGGAATTATAGATAATTTCGTTTATATATTTTTTTAATACTAGATAATTAATGTAATTATCAAATACTATTAATATATATCCCTAAAGAAACCTGATAGAAGTAGAATCGGATTCTACATATTTAATTATATTTGGATAAATATAATATATATTTAAAGAATTCAAATTTAATTAGAATTAGGGTTTTAAATGCTATATAAAGGCATATGGTCTAGTAACCAGAAATATGCTTTTCGAAAAACCTCTCTAATAGTTAGATAAGAGAAAATATTATTTGTTTTTGGGTGGACTGCGTAGAGGTCAGAACGCTACTATGATGACTCAGACTTGATTTGGATTCTCCTATACTCTCTGCAGATTTCCAAATTTATTGAGGTAACGTTTCATCCTATATCACCTCAAATTCGTCCCTTGTACATAGATCACTGGTGGATTACGCCGGATAATTTTTTTCGTTGCGCTATGGGGTGTACCAGCGTTTCCCAACAGGGGAAGTGCATTGCAATTCTAAATTCTTCGGGTTATCAATAAGTCCTTCGGGCGTGATGTTAAGTCCTTCGAGCCATCACCTTCGGGAATAAAGTAAAAATTTGGTTGTCTGTATAGGAAAGAATGTGCATTGCAATTCTAAAGCCTTCGGGTCATCAGTAAATCCTTCAGGTATGATGTTAAGTCTTTCAAGCTGGTACCTTTGGAAATGGTAAGAACTTTTCGAATGTCATCACGGTAAGATAGTGGGGGCATGGTATCAACAAAGGTCGTGTAATTTTCGAGTATAGAAAGAGATGGAAAAATAGTGGAAGCAACGAGAGATCTAATGCGAGTTTCAGATTGAAAGATCAAGGCATCATAGATAGAAAAGCAGTGACTCTAAAGATCTTAGCACTCCAAGCCAAAAATTGAGGATATTCCATACCACTTCAATTTGAATTCTTATTAATTGATGATATTTTTTTGTAGGTTCAAATCTTCCCTAGAGAATGAGGTGAATCAACATTCCCAGCAAAGATAGAGCTCTTAATGTGAAAAGTTCACCCAACAAAGACAATGCTTTTAATATGAAGAATTCGCCCAACAAAGACAGAGCTTCTAATGTGAAGAGTTCGCTCAACAAATAATGAAGAGCTCCTAATAAGAAGAGTTTGCCAAGCAAAGAATGAAAAACTCCTAATGTGAAGAGTTTGCCCAGCATAGATAGAATTCCAAATGAGAAGAGTTCGCCCAGTAAAGAAAGAACTCATTATGTGAAGAGTTCATCCCCAGCGAAGAAAGAAATCCTAATGTAAAGAGTTTGCCCAGCGAAGATAGAAATCCTAATGTGAAGAGTTTGCCGAGCGAAGATAGAATTTCTAATGAGAAGAGTTCACCCAGCGAAGATAGAATTATTAATGAGAAGAGCTAGTTCAAAACCTATAGTTACCCTTGACAAGAGGATTGAGGAGATTCCAAATGAGAAGAACTTATTCAAGCTTCTAGAGGGGAAGAAGGAAAAAGTTTGTGAGAATAAGACCTTGTAGCTCAGAGCAACAACTGACAAGTTTGGACAAAATTCATGTCTTTTTAGTCATTGCCTTATTCTTGTTCTACAACAATGAGCAAAGAGGGGCAGTTATAATACTCGTATTTTGACCGGTAAAGTACTATATTAGTTAATTCGATATAAATAAAGTTGTATAAATAAATAAAAAGAAATAAACCCAAAATCAGTCCATAAGTCCCAATAGTCCATTCTAAATATCCATTTACATATATGAAAAACCAAAAGCCCATTTATTAATTACAAAAAGCCCAAAATCTAAATCCTAATAGCTTTTCCTGCCCAAATTGGATCAGATTAAACCAAACAAACACAAATATTTGGTCTTTCTGCCTAAAAGTTGCCACGTGTCACTCTAGGATTCGTCTGAATGCCCTTCACGCGAATAATGGTTTACTTGGCTGCTGAGGTTATCCATGTGACATCGACAATGACGCCACACCGCACTACCTATAAAAGGGGAAGAGAGAGAATTGTCAGGGAATTAATGACAATTAATAATAATCATAGATAAAGTAATAATAATTAATCAAGGAGAGAGAAAAAGAGGCTTACCTCGAAAACTGAAAAGATATTTCCGGAGGAGATCATTGGATGCTAGGGATTCACCGGTAGCCAAACCGCCACCTAAAGTTGAACCATTTGGGAGTTGAGCAGCCACTGTGAAGACAGAGCGTCACCGGGAGATCGTCAGAACCACAAATTGACACTAAAGAAAATGCCAACCACCACCATAGAGGTATAATGTTCTCATCTTTTCATTTTCCTGCAATAAACACAAAAAAACATGAGATCGGGGAAAGATAAAAAACAGAAACGGAATGAATAAAATAGTGAAATTGAAAAAATTTAACGGCGCTAGAGGGATTTCAGAGAGTGAACGGCGGAGTCGAATAGGGCTCAGATTTGGGTTAGATCTAGGTTTAAGATGGCGAAGTTGGGTAGTTTTGATGAATCAAGGCTAGTTTTAGGGTTTAAGATTAAAAAAGAGAAGTTTTTGGATATTTTAGGGTTTGATAGGGTGGTCGAAATTCGCTCCACGGCGGCCAGAAATCGCATCACGTGCGCCGAGCAAGGTTGAAGATGATCGAAATTTGGGTTGGTGGCCAGCGAACGGCTAAAGGCCATCGGGGTGTGGTGGCCGTGGATCAAGCGGTGGTTTGTGCGGTGGTTGATGGCCGGAAAAGATGAATGTTCATCGAGTTCTTGAAGAACTCGGATGAACATTCATCCAAAATGAGGGATTTTGATCCGAAAAGAAGAGAATTTCTGGGAAATGGGGATTTGTTTTCAGAGGATTTGAGAGAGGAGTAAGAGAGGAGAGAGTGTGGTTGGTGAGAAATGACCGATTCAACTCGGTCTTGGACCTTTTATACTCGATCCGAAACGGTGCCGTTTTGGCACCGGTTTGGATGACCCGCGAGACTGAGTCGGACAAGGCAGATCCACGCCCTACTCTTTAACTTCTGTACTTTGGGCTATTTGTTTTGTAATTCTTTTAATCTGGTCACTAATCATTTGTAATTTGGCTCCCCATTTTGCAATTTAATTCAATTTAGTCCTTGTTTTTAATTGTTTTGTTTAATTTAATTATTTAAATTATATGTATGCTTGCATGATTTAAATTAAGCATATAGTTTGAATGTTTCAGATAATTAATTCACTTAGTTTTAAATAATTAGAGCCTTAACATTAGGTTCCTTAATTAAATCCAATAATTCAAATAGGTGAGATAATTTTAGAAAATAAATATTTATTAAATGGAAAGTTTAAAGTCATAAGTTAGTTAGTGTCTCATTGTAATGAGATGTTAATCAATGGGGTTTTTTAGTAGAACTTTTAATATTTCATTTGAACTTAGAACATGTAATCACACATAGTTAATTAAAAATAAAGTTGAATTAAGGTTAGGTTTAAATAATTAGAGTCATCAAATAAATAGGAATACTGTTGATTTAGGGCTTAATATGGATAGTGCTCAAGCAATTGGGTTTTATCACATAAACCCCCAAATTTGATAATTTTTATAGATTCTTTAATAAATTTAATTAATTAGAGCCCTTATTAAGTTAGAACTTAAAACTAACGAGAAAATAACTTGACATGCATAAAAAATCTTTTATGTTGGGATACATTTTTGAATATGAATGAAAGTATCTTAAAGTAACTGGATGTTTCAAAATTCATATTCGTTTCAAAATGTATTTCCTTATAAAAGGATATTTCCATTTGGAATGAAAATTTATTTAACGATTCAGGATTGAATTAAATTCAAATTATAATTCAAAATGCCAAAATGCCACGTGAAATTAATAAGGTAGCGATAACGGGCGTTTGTGGGGTGCTAATCCTTCCCCACACGTAACCGACTCCCGAACCCAAATTTAATAAAAAGAATCTCTGGTTGTTTTTATGGTGTCTGGTCTACCTAAATGACTAGTGGTGACTCTAAATTGTTTTTCAAGATTAAATAAGAGAAAATCAAATTTAATATGAAAAACCCTAATTTTCAAGATCAAACTAAAATGGACAAAAAAAACATAATTTTAAAACCCTAATCGCCATGCTATTTCACACATTCGGTTTAAAAATGGCCGCGACGGCTTGCATTAAATACAAGATTCTATTTAAAAAACACAATCATTAAATGTATTACAAAATCTTAAAGATTCTATTGAAAAAACACTCATTCAATGTATTAGTAAACCATAAACCCTAAAATCATAACCCTAAAATCCTAACCTTAAACCCTAAACCTTAAATAGTAAAACCCTAAACCCTATCACTAAACTTAAACCTTAAATCTTAAAACCCTAAACCCCTAAAACCTAAACCCTAATAGATTAAATGAGAATTTTTCAATAAAATCTTTAGGGTTTTGTAATACATTAATTGATTGTGTTTTTTAAATAGAATTTTATATTTAATGCAAACTCTTAAATGACTCTTAACCTATGCATGTATTTATAGGTTAAAAAAACCCTATAATATATCTAAAGGCGTACTAAATATTTTATATTCCAATAATTATATTATTAGATATAAGTTTCCATGAATAAGATGCGACCTAAAAGTATGGATCTAAAACAATTTGAATATTTACAACATCTTGGAATTGATTTGAATTAAGAAGAAAACAATTTCATTTCATATGAAAACAGCACTACAACATCACAACTTTTTACAAACAAATCAACACCATATCAAGAAATCAGATTATAACGGTTCACGCTAATTAAAATATGAGCTTTTTGCTTTCAAAGTGGAATTAAACTATAAAATATGGTATTTAATTCATTGGTGCATAAGACAACGTTTTCTTAAAATCGATATGAATTCAGAAGAATATTTTTGAAAGGATATTTTACAAAATTATTGTGAAATAGTGCTGAGAAAATGCGTGGCCTTAATTTTATTTTCATTTTGAAAGGATTAGGGATGTAAAAAGCTGACCTGACCTGCAAAATTGACTGAAACTGACTTGAGTCAAAACTGCTTGTGACCCGAGGTGATGGTGATCCGAAATCGATTCGAGTCTAAACTGGTGTTGACCTAAACCCGAGTTGGACCTGGAACTTTTGGATCTTAACCCGACTTGCACCCGACTTGAGAACGACCTGAACCCGAATTCAACCTGATAATGTGATAATTGAACCCGACTTGCATCCGACCTTATATGAACCTAAACCCGAGATTAACCTGGTAAATAACTGATATTACTCAACATGTTATCAACCTAACATGTTATGAACCTGATCTATAATTGACTCAGGCTGTAAATAACCTAACTTGTTATTGAACTGATCTGATATTTATCTGTCTTGGTATTTATCTGACTTGTAATAACTAATAATTTACAATTGATGAATTTGAGAGATTATAAATTTATTATATTATAGTGTGACAAAATACATCTTCACAATTTAAGGTACATGGTTAACTATGATCATTAAATTAATATGTTTACTTTTTTATATTTATAAATTATAGTATATAAAAATATTTAAAAGTTCTATTAAATATCTAAATATTGTCAACATAATTCCTTAAGCTTTATGATTTATGGTTTAATATTAACAGTTTATGGTTTGGTTTAGTGTTATTGGTTTATGAGATTAATTTTGATTCTTTAAGATTTATGGTTTAGTTTAGTGTTTAGTTTAGGGTTATTGGTTTATGTGATTAATTTGGATTCCTTAAAGTTTAGGGTTTAGTATCAATGGTTTATGATTTAGCTTATGGTTATTGGTTTATGAGATTAATTTCGATTCCTTAAGGTTTATGGTTTTGAGTTTAGTATTAATGGCTTATGTTTTAGTATAGGGTTATTGATTTACGAGATTAATTCCGATTTAACTTGCTAATTTATGCATTTAAATTTGATTAAATATTTAAATCAAAGCTTCGTGTGTACAATTGAACTAAATTAAAGTTTTAACTTTCATGTGTACAATTACATATTTACATCCAAATCAAAAATCTGTGTATAATTATATTAAATCAAAATTTATATGGTATAATAATAATGTTCGAATTGAATTAACTTATTTAACTTAGGATCTAATTGAGCTAAATTAAAACTTAGAAGCATAAATCACGGACATAATTAAAAAAATTCTAAAACTAAATGTGAAATTTCAATTAAATTAATTTAAATTAGGACTCAATTGAATTAAATTAAAACTTAAAAGTAAAAATTTGGGACTTAAATGAAAAATATCTAAAGTTGGAAGGGCTAAAAAAATAATTTATCCTAACCTAAAAACTCATGCGGATGGGAAACTTTCCCTCCCACCATTTCACTTTAATTAAAATCATGAAAAAAATAATTGGTGGGGAGGACAAAAATTTGGAGGGAATTAAGCCCCTAATTTTTAGGTTCTTTCCCTCCAAAATTTAAATGGAATCTTTTTAAATTTGATTCAATAATTAATTGCCCATTTGGCATTTGCCTCCTAATTTTTTGTTTAGTGATTAATTACTTTTTAGATCCTCACTTGTTTAATTTTTTTCATTTTAGTCTTAACATTCACTTTTAAATTTTAGTTTAATTCAATTTAGTCATAATTATATATATATATATATTTTTAAATTGTAAAATATTTCGGCATCCTAAGAGATATTTTAGTTTATATTAATCCCTAAAATTTTAGTCTATTTGTATACGGTAAGACCCAACTTGAACTTTAACTGGAATCGATATTCCTCGACCTAAATTTTATCCGTCAACAAGGTGACCCGACCTGAACGTGGCCCGACCTGAAGTCCATCCGAACCTGAATTAACCCGTTAATTAACTGATTCAAACTCGAACCATTTTGGCCTAAACTGAAACTTACTCGACCTGAAATTAACCCGACCCAAACTCAATCTGATTTGAAATCAACCTGATAATGACCTGAATATGAGTCGACCCGAACCCGACCTGATCCGAGTCGAATCATTAAATTGACCTGACATAACTCGTATCTGATTTGATCTGACCTGACATAACCTAACCTGAACGATTACCTGATTTCACATCCTTAGAAAGGATGCACGTTGTCTCTTAATTTTAAATGATTAATATTTTTTATAAAAATGAATATTCATTTTAGATGTTATTTGAAAATAAAATATAGGCTTAAGGGCGTAAGAAATCCCAAAATTTTGAAAAAAATAATTAAGTTCTTGAATTTGTTTTGCACATAATTGTCAATTGACATTTTTAAATTTTTTTATTTAATTTAAAATATTCTTTAAAAGTCTTAAAAATTCTAAAAAACTTATAAAAATATTTTTTAAATGTGCAAATGCCACATGATAGAATTGTAGTATATCATGAGACAGTAATATCTAAAGAAAAGTTATCAAGATTTAATGGACAAAATTAATTAAAGTGCTTAATTGATTCTTGACATAATTGTGTGCAAAAATAAATCATATGCTTGATTTTTTTTCTAAAAATTCAAAGGCTTCTTACACCCTTAAGCCTAAAATATAAGTTGATTTAAATGATATTAATTTATTTTTTTCAATATCATGATATATGGAATATAAAACTTAAGTATTTTTTACAAAATTAATATAAATCATTTGTAAAATTAAATTTAAATCTATAAATCATATTTTAAATATTAAAAATCAAATATAAACATAATTCTTATAAAATTCAAATATAATACTATTATTTGATATAAATTTCAAAATAGTAAAATAGTTATAATACCCAATATAAATAGGGTAAAACTTTGATACACAGGCTTACACAGGCCTGTGTATTTACACTATAAATCAAAATTAAACCTAAACCCTAAAATTAAACCTCAAACCCTAAACTTTAAATCCTAAATTCTAAACAATAACCTTAAATTCTAAACCCTACAGCCCAAACTCCTAAACTCTAAACCCTAAACTAAACACCTAATCCCTAAAACTAAAAGGTCTGTGTAAATTAAAGTTTACACAGACTGTGTATTGAAGCTTTTCTCGTATAAATATTGCATAAAAACTATCTTATATTTTAAAGCCGGTAAGTCCACTTTACATTAAGCGAATGCAAGCTTTAGATTTTGTTTAAATGTTATAAAATGAGCATTAAAATTTAGATTTTGTTATAAAATGAGGACTTTTTTGTTTACTGGCATTAGAGGTGGCAAATGAGTCGGGTTCGGGTCATTTCGGGCCGGTTCAGGTTCGGTTTTGACTAAATTTGGTTTGGGTTAGATATGGTCTGGTTCGGTTTTAATTTGGGTCTATAGTGATTTGGGTTGAGTATCGGATCGGGTCAGTTGATTTCGGGTTGGGTCAAGATCGGCTTAATAGGAGATCGCTATGTTTCAGTCGGGTTTTCAGGCCAGATCAATTTTATACACTCATATATGACTTTATAAAGCCAATATATTTGATTTTTTGGTGAGTTGTGCGTCAGTTCACATCAAATCTTTCTTTTTAATATATTTTCTTTATTTCGGGTTACCTTCGGTTCGAATGAAATCGGTTCGGGTCTATTCGGTTCGCTTGAAAATCAGTTCGGGTCCGTTCAGTTCGGTTGAAAATCGGATATGTTCCATACCGGTTCAACTAAAAATCAATTCAATTTCAGTTCTATTCGGTTTGTTTCGGGTTTCAGATCAAATTCGTATCATATTGTTCAGGTCAATATCAAGTTTTAGATCCAGTAAAATCGGTTCGGGTCTCGGGTCAGTTTGCCACCTCTAAATAACTCAACTGACGTTAAAGGAGTTACGTGACATGTTAAAGTTAATGAGAATACCCCTCAACTACAATTAAAATTATATTTTTAGTATTTTTAAATATTTCTATCTAATAATTTCAAAAAAATCAGAATTTTTAAAATATATAAAAAATTCAGAATTCATTTAAAAAATTATAAACTATTTTTTACAATTATAATTTTGTAAAAAATAAATAAAATTAAAATATATAGATTTTATTGTATAATGTTTTAAAATAGCATTCCTATCTTATGTAGTTAAAACTAAAATCTCAGCACTCTAATATAATATCATATTATTATAGGTAATTATTTCATGCACAAGCGCCTTAATTTTAAGGTTTAAGAACCTTGTTTAGGATTTAGAGGCTTAAGTATAGTAGTTTCAAATTTAAGGGATATTGATAGAATTTTGGGTTTAACATTAAAAGTTAGGGTTTATAGATTAAAACTTAATCCTAATCATATTACCCTAAACTCTAAATTTTTAACTACTACACTAAAACCCTTGACTCTAAACCCTAAAATTAAAGCTTCTGAAAAAAAATTATCGCCTGTGTATGAGATAATAATCCAATTATTATTACTATTTCTAAAAATTTCAACACCCATAACTCTAATGGTTCCACCGGTGGCGTCATACGGGATGATGCAGGCCACTGAATTATTGGTTTCAATCGTAGCCTCGACATTACTACTCTCCTCTTGAAGCTGAGCTTTGGGATATTCTCCAAGGACTAAAGCTTGCTTGGTCCAATAATTTTGAACGTGTTCAATGTCAAACTAACAAAACTGATCTCATCATCGACGGCCCCTTCAAGCCCTCTTGCACTTGTTCGTGCAATCGTACGGTTGATTTCCCGCCCTTAGATGCTGAACTTTCTCCTAATTTCGATGAGAAACGAATATGACTGCCGATAGCCTAGCTAAATTCCCGAACAACATAGATGGTTTCATTTCTATTTTCTCTAGTCAACGGCCCTCACTTAGACCCCGTTCAGCAACGCTTATTGAACGGGTTTTTGAGCGCCGACCGCAAAGCTTAGGTGAACGGGTATACTAAAAGAGCGTTCATATTGTTTTTTTTTTAATTTTATTTAAACGGGCATTTTTTCGCCGCGTTAAATTTTAGCTTTTACCCTCAAACGGACATTTAATTAGAATTGGCATTTCTCTAACCCTAGTGAACGGGTCCTTAGTAATGTTTTGGCTCGCGACATCTATGGTCCTACGTACTTAAGGACGCCAATTAAGCAATGTCCTAATGACCGTTCGGTCCCTTTATTATTAAAAAATAGATATTTCTTTCAGTTTGCCAATCCAATTATAGCAGAGCTTGAACAGATATTTTTAGAGATAAAAAAAAACATTGAAGCATTAAATATATGATTATATTTTGATACATAAGTTCTGTAAAAAAAATTATACAACTCTTCGTATTTGAGCTATAAAATTCAAAACTTAAATCCTTAACTCCTAAAACCTAAACTCTAAACTCTAAATTCTAACCATAAGCCTTACATTTTACCCCTACAACCTAAATCTTTAAACCTAAACCACACCTTAAATCTGTACCCTAAAATTTAAAGGTTTGTTTAATTTTTTCCCCTTTTGAGTGTATATTTTGGATAAGCAAAGAGAGTGGGCTAGCAGGCGCTCGCACAAAATATACATACATACCTCTTTTTTAAAATAGTTGTCTAACTATTATTTTATAAATATATTTTTGATTTTTTACAGTTTAGGGTTTAGACATTTAGATTGTGGTTTAGTGTTTAGGAGTTTAGATTGTATAGTATAGAATTTAAGGTTTATAGTTAGAATTTGAAGTTTGGGGTTTAAGGTTTAGTTTTTAAGGCGTTAGGGCTATGGATTTAAGTTTTAAACTTTATAACTTAGATATGAAGAGTTGTGTAATTTTTTTATACAACGTGTATATCAAAATATAATATTTATTTTATTACCATTTTAGATGTCTAATATTTCATCTTGTTAATATTTTAAAGTCGGCCTAGCAAAAAAATCTGACATGTAATCATTGTTTGACTCATTGCTTGATTTTAATTTTTTTATTTTTTATTTAAAAATAAATAAATTTCTTAAAATTTTAAAATATCCTAACTTCTCAAAAAAACCATAAATCCACAAACATATATAAATCCTCAAATCCTTAACACTAATTCCCTTGTATATCGTCATTGATTATCATACCGTTGTCGGAATAAAGTCTTCTTCTTTTGATGATGTTGTTCATCGTTCGTCCCTCAATTAGAAGCTTTTGAGATTCGGCGTTCAACGTTATAAACGCTAAATCCACAAAGCGTATATAAATCCTCAAATCTTTAACTCTAAAATCCTCATATATCGTTATTGATCGCCACACCGTTGTCAAAATGAAATCTTTTTGGTTTTCGTCGATTTTTAGCAAAAAAAATGTATGGTATTCGATGGTGGAGGTCTGAAGACATAAAGGGTAGACGGTGATAGTTGATTCTACGATGGCAACAAATGAATTTAGGAAATTGTGGATTTTAGGGGTTTGGAATTTCGGGATTTTTTGTTTTTTTAATTAATGATTTTAAAAAATAAAAAAATATAGAAATTAAAATCCCACTCACATTCTAATCGACTAACGATTTTTTTTATTTATCGTTAACGATCATACACCTAAAATAATAACGATCTAAATGTTAGGCTCATATTTTAACTAAAAACTTTAAATACTTAAAGTAAAATATATATAGATATAATTTAGACTTATTTTCATTTAAGCCTACTCCTTTTAGGACCTTTCTTTTTATCTCTTTTAATTATTTAAAGTGGTTGTCTCCATTATTTCCTGGTTTGGCATAGATATCTCCTTGTCCAAGCTCAGATCCAATGGATTCAATTCAAAGTTTAATTTATTGTTTAAAATTATATAAGTAACTTTTTATTATTATTGTGAATTCAAATTAAATCGGAGAGATTTAAGTTCATGAAACTTTTATGTGGACTGAAAAGTACTCAATTGGAAGTAATGTTTTCCAGGAAAAAGTCAAAGCGATATTATTCTTTAGATTGATCAATTTTTTCAAGAACTCTATGAAAAATATATACTGTTACCTGGTTCAAACTATAGTATTTTATTTCCTGTGTTATTCAAATTCAAACATAAATATTTTTATCTTTTATTTTAAATTTCTTCATATATTAATTAAAATATTATTGAAGGATCATATCTCTATACTTACATGTGAATATGTGTTGAACATATATGTACGACACATATATTTCGAGCAAAATGAATAGTGTATAATGGTATATAGGGATGGATCAAGGGCCATAGAAATTTGAAAAAAATCATTACTTTTAAGGCTCGGAGGCTTTCTCAGATTTGAGAGGTTTGGGTGTTTGTTTGAAAATTTGAATGGTGAAAAGCATTCTTTTGAGAACATAAACAACATACCTCGAAACTAGCCTCTTCGAACTGCAGTCAGAAGAGGTCAGAGTATAAGCATGTTAGACTTTTTGATAGTTTCCGTCGATTTTAAATGAGTTTCGTGAAAAACCAATACAAGAAAAAGAAAAATGAGGGAAATTCAAACATTTTAGTACTTATCTTGTCGCAAATGGAGACCGGTGAAGGGCAACGTTTGGCCTACAATGGTGGTTGAAATATTTAGTGGTAAATTTTATATCATTTTAAAGTTTAGTGGTAAAATCGACACACTCCTAGATTGTAGTGCCTAAAACGACGTCATTTTGAGCATTAAAATAGCCACACCAAAACTATGTCCTTTTGATTCTGTATCCACACCAGCAATTTTCGTCCACATTATCACGTTGTTATCAACTTAATGATTCAGTAGTATAATTGAAGCCAAAATAAAAAGTTGGTATTATAATTAAAAATTTAAAAGTTTAATTATATAAACAATACAATGCCTAAAGTATAATGACACAACTTGTACTTTATTATTTATTTTATAATATTTAAAATGCTTAATATTAAAATAAGTGCTCAAAGCTCAAGCTATTCAGTTCTTTTTAGGTGCTAAAATTTTATTTTTGTCACTTTTAATTGCTCAAATTATATTTTTTTAATCAAAATAACGGTTTAGGTTGACCTAAAAGGGACAAAAATATAATATTTTGACCTCTAAAGAGGATTAAAAAATGTAATTATCTAAAAAGAAAAATTGAGATAGTACAAGGACTTATTTTGATATTAAGCCTATTTAAAATTTGATTGAATAAGATAAACTAACGAATGATAGCTGCGTTTACTATCTCACTGCTCATGGCCTAAACGCTGCACTCTTTCCCGCCAGACAGACTCTGGTAAACGGCATCGTTTTTGTCAAAGCGTTATCCATATCATATCTTCTGTCCCTGTTCTGTTCTGTTCAAAGTAGAATTTTATTTTATAATTTGAAAAACAAATCTTTAACAGAAGAAATGGCGTGTACGAGCGTGGCAGCAATTTCTTTAAGTTTCCAGCATTTGCAGAATCATAGAGTAAGTGGGAAAGAAACCCAGATTTTCTCTCTAATTAATTCAATATTGGCTATCTTCATTGATTTTTCAGTTTGTTTTTTTTAATGGAAGCAGGTCTCTTTCAGTAGCTGCTTCTGCTTCAACAAAAGAATAAAGTTACATGACAACCAGCAAATTCTTAGTCACAAGTGAGTCCCATTTTTACTCTCTTTTGCTGATGTTTTTTTATAGTTTATTTTGGCTAATTTGTTTATTATAATATTGAAATTTAGAGTTGTTAGGTATACGAGGAAGCCAATATCTGCACTAGCTTCTGGTGAATTACAAATTCTATTTAATTTCCCTAGCATTTTTTCCTAATTTTTCTAGTGTAATTGAGTGGATGATTTAAATAATTTGGTGTTGCCCGTTGGTGTTCGATTTTAATGTTTTAGGTTTGGAGGCATCTATTTCAGATGCAGATGACAAATTGATAGCCTTGAAAGATGCTAAGATCACGGTCGAGTCTAGAGACGAAAACAAGATACAGGTGTAGCGCCGAACATTAACATTTTGTCATTAAAATCATATTTTGTTATGTTAATGTAAATACATATGATTCATGTGTGTGTTTTAGTTTGTGGTTAAAGTTGGTGCAAAATTCCATGAATTGCTCTAGTTAACATAAGAAAATTTCAAACTCTTATCTATGGACATGTTCTTCTCGACTAGTTCTGATGGAAGTGGCCTGTCGGCTGCGGTTTTGCTTATGTGGTTGCAAAGCATGTCTATCAGTTCATTTGGAACCTAACAATTCAATTCTTTTAATTAGGCACATCTGTCTTGATTGGGAACTGAAATGCAATTTCCTGCATGAGCATGTTTTTGCACCAAAATGTTCTTCATGGTACGGAGAAATTGATTGCTGGAGCATGTTTAAAGAAAAAAATTGAAGCCTTTATTTTCATGACCGATCAATCCAACATTTTAAACCTATTGGAAGTTATGAATTTGTTGATTTTGGTGGTTCATATGTGTATATGTTAAGTTTTTGAGGAAAAAGTCTCATCGTGTTCTACTGCCAGCTTCGAGTGGATGTTTCTGGGATTGAGACACAAAAGGTATTTAGCAAGGTTTTGATGGATTTAGCTCGTCAAGCGCCACCGATTCCTGGATTTCGTAGAGATAAAGGAGGTAATGCATTGATGCAATTGTATACAGATTTAGCTCTCAAATGCGGTGATTTAATTACTTATCCATTAAATTAAACTAATTTGCGTGCATATGTATTTCCAAGAATTGGACTTGAAGTTGGAACTTATTGAAGGTTTCTTCGTGCTAGAGTTAATTTACTGATGACTATTAGTAGTAATGTTTGATAGGCTTTACTAATATTAGGTGTTGAAATGGGCTCAACCTTTTAAATTTAAGATATTTGTGTATATATTTATTTTTCCGATATAGAAATAGAAATCTGTGCTTTACTTTATTCACACAAGACCATTATTGCCCTTTGAGGGTCGAATGATAAAATGCTGTACTTGATACTGATACCTTTATGGATTTTTGACTAATCTGTAATTTGTGCGTGTTTGTGTAAATTATGCACAAACACAATTTTATGGTAAAGGGCCTGATATTTTGATAGGGTTTAGGATGATCAAGTTCATTGTTACGGCCAAGTATTGATTACCCGTTGCTACCAATTCATGTATATTTGCAGGATGTCAATTTTCTCTTATGATTTGTTCATGAATTTGCTGATCTATGCAATTCCAAACCCGACCTCTAATTCTGGCTTTGTTCTTTTCTTTGTTTGCTGCTAATGCAGGAAAAACAACCAAGGTGAGAGGCTTTCTACTATTAAACTTTTTCGGATTTTTCATTTTTCGTTGCTTTTTGTCATCATGTTTGGTTACTAAATTATAGAAAACGGAAACGGAGCTGAAAATGAAAATTCTGAAATATAAGCAGTGAGTTTTGGTAACATTGAAGTTATGCAAGAGCACTATTCTCATATCAACTTCTGAACCTATTATATAGATTTTTGTTTTGGCTACAATGCAAGCCACAACTTGGATAAGGGATCCAAATGTTAGGATTCGAACCCCGACCTATTAGATGCGACCTCTTAAAAGTGGTTGCATGAAGCAATTGGTTCCTACTGAGCTATGTTTGCTTCTGCGTTGTACAGAAAGACTCATTGGATAAAATTGGCAGGTTCCGACGGATTTCCTATTACAGATTCTTGGTGAAGACCGCGTTACAAAGTTTGTCGTGCAAGAAATACTTACCTCCACTATAGCTGATTATGTAAAAGAGGCAAGTTATTTCGCCCGGTTTTTAATACACCTTGTGTAAATCTCGAATTAACTCTTGCTCCACGTCTGCAATAGGAAAAATTGAACGTGAAAGACAAGAAGGTTACCACAAGCCAAACAGCAGAAGAGCTCAAAGTTTCATTTACTCCGGGGAAGGATTTCGGGTTTAATGCAGTGCTGGAATTAGAAGAAGAGGAAGAAGAATCTGAATCTGATTCTGAAGATTGATAGGTTAACACATCTTACTTTCTCCTAAGTACCTTCTTTTAACATTATTAGGGGAAAGGGGATTCGAACCTTGCTCGAATATCATATACCGATGATTTAGCCAAATGATCAGATCCAAGTACTTGATATTCGTTACATTTGTCCTAGTGGAGACATTTTTCGTCGGTATTGCACACCGGCTAGTATTTGTAAGCCATAGGGATCAATTATTTGTTAAACACCAAGGCCTGAACCAGAAATTTATTTAGATTATAACTCACATTGATCTAAGCAGTCATGGCAACAGGAACCCAAGGCTTAGTTTGGTTTATGCAATTGATCTTTAAAATGTAGCATTCAACAGGTCTAGGAGGCTTAGTGTGGTTTTTAGGCCTCACAACCCTTTCTATTTTATGGTTTAGTTTGGGGTTTTAATTTGATTTTAGGGTTTAAGATTTAGGGCTTAGGTTAGGAAAGAAGATTGTAGGTATTTTATGTTAGGGGCGAATTTATAAAATTTTAGGAGGGGTGAATTTGTAAAATTTCAGAGGAACAAAAATAGATTTTCAATAGAAAATACATATAAAATTTTTAAAAAATTTCTAGATCATATACGATTTTCAAAATTTTAGGGGGTGATTGCCCTCTCTAGCCCCCTCTCGGTCCATCCTTGGGCGTTGGGCATAAGGAGAAAGGGCAAGTCGGGGGACCGGCTTCTATCCCTTTCGAATTGTTTTTAAAATTAATTGTGTTTTTATATTTAAATTAAAGATTTATATTCGATACATTGTAAAAAAATCACAAGTGTTCTAGTTTTAGGGTTTAGAATTTATGGTTAGGGATTTAGGTTTTAACCTATTACCTTGAATTTTAACCTTAGGCCCTAAAATCTAACCACAACCTTTAAATTTTAAACTCCTAAACATAAATAGTAAACACTAAATCTTAAACTAAATATTTAAACTTTGAAAGTAAGCGTATGTAGAAACTTTTTTACCGTCAGTGCATGGAATAATTATTTATAAATTAATTTGAAAACATTTTAGAATTTGTAATTTGATATTTTTTATTTTAAATCATCCAATTAAATTTTGGGTCAATTTCACATTTAGTATCTATATTTGATAAAATGTCTGTAGTGGTACATGGCTAAATAACATTAAATCGTTCGCGTGCTAAAACCATATCGTCAGTTCAGCGTTCTTGATTCTAAAATTTTGGGTTAACTCGTTCGCATGTCTAAATTAAGCCCGTGTACTAATTGAAATGTGTTTGATTAATAATTTTTTTATTTGGTAAAAAAGTGAAAATATTATTATGTATTTTATTAAAAGCTCTTAAGTTTAAAAGAGGGAAAGAGTACACATAGATATGTATTAGTAATGTACATGAAACACAACCCTATCAGTGTCTAATTAAATACAAAGAGAAACGATGGTGCCAACAAGGCTGCTCTATTTAAACAAAGTGCACGACCGCATCAGGCGGGTTATCGAATAAAAAAATCCCATCGGCCAATTGCGCATCCGCAACTTTATTTATTTCTCTAAAAAAATTCCGCAAACCATTCTTTCAATTTCTCGACATTAACTCATGAATATCGTCCAAAATGACATTCCTAAATCTGTCTTTGCTTAAAATTATTATGAAATGCATAAATTAGATGATTTCTTAAATCTAGAAAATAAGGGTAAAACTTTGATCTACATATTGTGTAAATTATATTATAAAAACTCAAATACTAAATTTATATCCCTAACCCTAAAAAACTAAACCCTAAACCTTAAACCCTATACACTAAATTCTAAACATTAACCTTGAATTCTAAACTATACAACTTAAACCCCTAAATTTTAAAACTTAAACTAAAACTCTAACCCTTAAAATTAAAAGGCACGTGCAAACTAAAGTTTACATGACTTGTGTATCAAACTTTTTCTCAGAAAATAATAGTATAAAACTTTTGTTTTAGTACAATATTTATTTCAAAGGGTTCAAATATTGAAAATGTTAATAAAGTAGACTGGATTAATAGGACGATCATCATAATAAATACTTATAATATTTGATTTAAATTATTCAACAATCAATAAATTAATATTATAAAAAAACTGAAAATGATGTTCCATCTTCGAGAAGCCTTTTTCAACTCTCCAAAAACTAAACAAGACATCGACCCCTATCCATCCTTTGAAATTATTTAACCTACTCCATTAATTAAATCTTTCACTTTTTCTTTTTTTTTTAAATACTTTTACTTGGATCCTTCCTATATCATTTTCATGGAAAAAATTAGAAAATATTTTTTTAATATTGTTTCTAAGTATTATATAAGAGAAATTGGTTCACTTGAAAATAGTTTTCCCATGTAATGTTTAATATTCGTCACATTAAAAGGCTAAAACCTAAGATTAATACATGTTTAAATGGATTTAAATCCCACGACTTTAAAGCTGTTACAGTAATAACAGTGTTTACCAAGTTAAGACTAAATCAGCTAAATTAAAAATATTTTTTAATTTTTTAAAATAAGATATGACATAGGTAATACTCTCGAAATATTATTTCTGAAATAAGAAATTTTAACCTATCCATATCTTATATTAAAAGAGACAACAATGGGGGACCGTAGATATGTTGCAAATAGATTGAGGAAGAAAAATGATTAGAAAGAAAGAAAAAATTATTTTTCTTTTGTTTATAGTCTTATATACAATTTTTTTTATTAAATTCACGAGTCAATCATTTGTTTTATTTATACTTGAACATATTATTTTTAAAATAAATTTATTTGAGTTAAAAAAATTTATTTTTGATATTTTAATATTGCTAATTATCCATTATTTCATATAATGTTTCTTATAGTTCGTAATGGTGATTTTAATTCAAAAGTATTTTTGTTTATATGGTGCATAATAGTATGGTTTGAGTATTTAAATATATTTTCATAGTAATTCACTTTTGAAAAAAATATTATTTTTGTATTTTATTTTTTTCAAATAATATATAATTATTAGGGCAGTTATACTATACACCAGCAGTAAAAATATTTTGTTTCCACAAGTGCCCTAATTTAGGGGTTATGGATTCAGTTTAAGGTTCATAGTTTAGGAGTTTAGATTTATATGCTTAGATTTTAGGGATTGTGGTTTGAATTTAAATTTTAGGGTTAGAATTTAGAGGTTATATGTAAAAATCTAAATCTCTACCATATTACCCTAAAAACTAAACCCTAAACCCTAAATTCTAAACCTAAATTCCTAAATTATAAACCCTAAGCTAAATCTCTAACCCTAAAATTAGGCATATGTAGAAACAAAATATTTCTATTGAGATGCATCATATATTTTCGCTAATTATAAAATATGTGTTTATAAAAGTTGGTCCACAGATTGGTTCGTTGCCGCCGATGATTTTGACCCTCAATTTATTTTAAACATAGGACATGAAGATTTTATTAAGATATAAAAAATTTCTTAAATTAAATACAAATAATTATAAAAAATAAATACGTGTAAATTTTTAAGGCTTAAGGCTTTAATGAGCCCCTAAATTTTTGTAAAAAAAATTAATTAAGCCTTTAAATTTTTTGCACCTAATTAAGTCCTTAAAACTCAAGAAAAAAAATTAATTTGACTTATTGACTAATGTTGACCGTTAACTTTAACGATTTTTTTAAAAGAATTTTTTTGCCACGTGTCATAATAGGATAATACCACTTGTCATTTCTAGAAATTTTTAAATTTTAATTTTAAAAAATATATAAAAATCAAAAAATATATAAAAATATAAAATATTTTTAAATTTCAAAATTTATTCAAAAATAATAAATAATATTTTTTCAAAAGATTAAAATATTTTAAAAAATTAAAAAATTAAATATTATTATAAAATTATAAAAGAATAAATTGAAAAATATGAAAAAAAATTATTTTGATTTTTAAAATATAAAACAATAAAATTTATTAAAAATATATAAAACAATAAAAGTTATTTTTAAAACCAAAATTTCTTTTATTGTTTAATATTTTTTCAATTAATTTTTTATAATTGTATAATAATATTAATATTTTAATTTTTTAAAATATTTTAATCTTTTAAAAAGTATTATTTATTATTTTTAAATAAACTTCAGAATTAAATTTTTTTTATATTTTAAAATAATTTTCTAGAATTTTTAATTTTTTTATATTTTTTGTATTTTTATGTATTTTTTAAAAACAAAATTTTAAAAACTCTTAAAAATGACAAGTGGTATTGTTCTATTGCGACACGTGACAAATATATATATATATTAAAAAATCGTTAAAATTAATAATCAATGTTGATCAAAGGGCTAAATTAATTTTTTTTCTTGAGTTTGAAGACTTAATTAGACGTAAAAAATTTAAAAATTTAATTATTTTTAAAAAAAAGTATAACGGCTTATTGAATCCTTAAGCCTATTTTTAAAATATCGATACATCCGTATATTATAAAATATAAAAATAGTTAGGCCCCACTTTTCACCGAAAATTGATTAATTTTCAATGTAAGTTGATTTTCATTGGCTGCAATTTCAAATTTTGTGTTGGACAAAGAAATTGAAGAGATGTGCTGTTCTTCTTCTAAGCATTTGTAATTTATATATATATATATATATATATATGTATGTTTTGGTAAGTTTGGGTATTTTCAATCAAATTCAAAACAACAAATGAGATATTAATTGAAACAATCTTCAAGATTTGCTGTCGTTTTCTTATACAAATAAATCCATATTTTCTGCCATAATCTCCGATTTTAAACTCTCCCATCACTCTCCAACTCATTAATTCTAACATACCATGCCTTGCTTTTCTTCGGTTTGTTTAAACACCAAAATAAGGCTATTTATTTTTGAGAGGTACGAAAATATAAAAACTGTACCAATTGCCAATTGATTAACTTTTTTCATACCTTTTCTTTAAATATCTTGATTACAAGACTGTTCAATTTTCTTAGCCTTTTAATAACGCACACACACTATGCACACATAGTATTTAAACCCGAATCACCTTAATAAAATACATCATCTTTTATCACTAGATCATTCTTCAAGTTCAAAATAAACTATGATGTGCGAGATTTATTCTATAGATTGTATAAAACATACTTACAAACAATAATGAATGATAATAAAATTTCGCATTGAATGAAAAATAATATACGGGAGCTTAACCATATACGCTAGGTTGCAATATACGGGAGCTTAACCATATACAGTTCTGTCACTGGTCATAATTAAGGGACAATACTACATCTATCCACTAGGTTATCTACCCAGCTGAGGTGGCACATAGCATTCCATTTAAGATGGATATAATTAAAGAAGAAAACTAAAATATCTTTTTATCAAATAAACAATTTTTAAGACTATAAATGCAATGCAATTAATACCTCTTTTAGTAATAAATAATTTTTAACACTATAAATATAATGTAAATAATATATCTCTTACCAATAAATATTTTTTAAAAATATTTAATCATAGAATAAATTACAACACACAAAATATTGGCTATAAAATACTAAAAAAGCTACATATAGAAATAAGTGCCTAAACCATATTTCTTTCCAATTTTAGGTAACTAAACTAACTTTTGGTAAAAATAAGTGTCTAACGTTCCGTTTTGTTAATTTTAAGTGCCCAAAGTTTCAATCAGATACCGTTATAAGGTTGTGTTGTTAAAAAATTTGTCACCCAATCAAATTTAGACATGTAGTTTTTATTTTTATTTTTTAATTTCTTTTTTTAAGATGAAAATGAAATAATTTAAAAAAAATCTCCAATATAGTCCCAAATCTCTGACCTAAAATCTCCAAAATTGTTGTCATTGTCTTCGTCGATAACCTCGTCGGACCACATTTATCTCAGTCACCTATCACCCGTAATCAATGGAGGTGTGCCAATCAGATGTCGCCCAATTGGAACCTTTGTGTTTGTTGTTCGATGACCGATTGGTACGTCTTCCGTCGATTACCGACAATGGGTGATTAGGGGAAAATGGACGATAACGTCCATCGAAGATGGTGATAGGGTCCGAACGATGCTATAGCGATAACAACGATAATTTTGAGGTTATGTATTAGAAATTTGGGACTATTTTGAATATTTTTTAAGATATATTTTTATCTTCATTGGTTTTTGAAAAAAACATGTCATAAGTCATGTTTTGATTGGATAACAGATTTTTTGAATGTCCGTTAACGGTCAAGCATCTAAAATCAACGAAATAAAATTTTAGGCACATATTTTTACCAAAAGAAAAATTAGGTACCTAAAGTTAAAAGGTGTATAGTTTGGGCACTTATTTTGTATTAAGCCTTTAAAACAATCATTTTAACTTTTATTCTTCGAATATTTCGACTTAAAGGATTTTTAAAGACAAATACAAGTTTAAAATACTAAATTCATGATCCAAATATAAAAATTTAATTTATTACTTACATAATTTATCTGTAAAAATATTAAGATGAATAGTAAAATTAATTCATCTAAACATATTGTAATTGGAATTTATCATTTATATTAAAACATTAAAATTATATAAAGGTCGAGAGAGATAAATAGTGATTGAAAGTTGAATATATTTGAATGATTTTTTTTGATATTATGCATGTCCATTTTATGGTCCATATTCGGGGTGCGAGGCTGCCCCTCCCAACAATGTCATCTTCAAGGTCAAACTCACGTCCTCACTTTGAGAGTGCAATGTGGCTTACCGCGCCCAATACTTGTTGGTTTTAAATGATTTATTTAATATCTTTTATGATTATTTATATAAAAACAATAAATATAAAATCATTAGTTTCTATCCAAGCTACTACATCAGTTGGGTAAGTTACTCAATAGATATATTAAGTTTTTTCCGTAATTAAGTGCAATGGATACTATGTTACAAATTTAGATCCTTTTATCGGGGACATTTAGTCCCGTTGGCGTAGGTTGGATCCCATGCGACAAAATTATTGGACCAAAATCACATTTGTCTTCATGTTCTCCATTATGGATTGGTGACCTACCTCATACCTCTTCGTTCCACCACATACCATACAAACAAAACATTCATTACGCCATCTTTAACTTTATAGATAATACTAATATAAAAAAATTAATCGAACATTTATTCTGGTTAATTTACTCAAATATTGTGGTTAATTTTTTCCAACAATATGGTCCCTAGCATATTATTTCCAACAATATGGTGATTTACTGTACAAATTAGAAGTCGGACGTATTTCCATCCGTTTTTGAATAGTAATTGACCAAAAAATATTAAAAAATCAAAAGACACTGTTCAATGTCGGATTCTTCTTCCTCCGTCTTCAAATAGTGACCGGTTATCCACCTACTGCCACGTGGCAGTGACTCAGGGCAGCGTACCCTGTTCAAAGTCAGAGTACCCTCCATCCGACTTCAAATAGTGTTCGGATGGGGTGCAGGGGTGGCAGTGATGCAGCTTTGGTGCAGGGGCAGGGTGGCATGCATGCATGCCTCGGGTTAGGTAAGTTTTTTGTTTTTTAATTGTTATAATAATTTTAAATTATATAAGGGTAGTGTAAAATTTTTGATTTGAAACTTATTAGTGCAGATAAAATTCGTGTAGGGGTATGTAAGGAAAAATATAGTTTTTTTTTTAAATAGGTTATGTTGAAGGTAATTTGTTAGAAAAAATTGAGTAAAAATTAGAGTAAAGAAGGAAAAGAAGAAGTAGAAGAAGAAAGTTGTGGGAAAAAATATTGTAAGTCGGTTTGAAGATTTGATTTGATTTTATCCGTATACATTTTATGTTGTTTGAAGTTTAATTTTTTTGTTAGAACGATGAATGTGTTATTTTTGTTTAGGACTATAGTAGTGGAAAAAATCGTAATTAGTATTTTTTGTTATTTATAGTTTAAAATTAGATTTAATGGCATTGTAGTTGTTCATTTTGATTTGTGCATTATAATTGAAAATAGTTTTTTCCCGAACATGCAGAGAAAATAAGCAACAACAGATTTGTGACGATTGTCCATTACAATGGACAAATTGTGAAAGCTGATGTCGATATTCTATTTGAATCTGAAAGCCCTACGAAGATGATATTTAAAAAAGAAATCTCGCTTCGAGTAATGAAGGTGAAGTTATCCGAGAAAATTAGAGCTCAGATTCATGGTTTGCGGTATCGGTAGATGACATGTCATAATCCAGTTTGATATTCCACAATAGCTCTCGAAGATAATACAAATGTGGGAATAATGATTGCAGAGCATGAATCTATGGATATTTGAAATGTCGAGTTGTTTTCTAAGGTGCGTGATATTCTCGCCCTATCCAAAAACGTAGTTGGGGAATCTAGTCAAATAGGTTTCGATAACGAGTTTGATATATCCGGAGGCAGTTTTGTCGCAATGTTGGCAAGTGGGACATCTAGTGGATCTTATCAAGGTGGGTTGTCGACATATGCAGCATCACACGGGCTGACTGTTGATCTAGCTGTTGATCCAACTGTTAATGCTAATGTTGAGAACCTACGAGGTCGATGGGGAGAATCACTTGAAGATTCTAGTGAAGATGAAGATATTGGGGATCCCGATTTGTTCACTGATACCGCTGGTGATGCCCCTGATTTCGATGTTAGAGAATTAGTTCCGACCAAGGGCGACATTACACTCTATGAACCTCTTCGTCACATGAACTCAATGAATTTTGATGCGATGAGGGCGTCGTAATTCTCAATATACTCCAATTAACTTCGAGTTAGCATGGTGAATTATTTGATGGACTTCAATTTAATAAAAAGAATGAAGCTATCTTGGCAATTAAAGAGTATATCATCATGCAGCATGTGGACTACGTGGTTGCAGGATCTACCCCGAGGACTTTCTTTGCGAAGCGTGTGAAATACAAAGAAGGGTGCAACTAGAAAATTCGAGTGTCGAAGCTTAAGAAGATAGATCGTTGGGAGGTCACAAAGTACAACGATGATCACACATGTTTACAAACATTTATCGACAAGGACCACACAAAATTGGACTCAAGTGTAATACGCCATCACGTGATGAAGTTGGTCAAAGCAAATCCAAGG
This sequence comes from Hibiscus mutabilis, assembly GCA_019671005.1. Lineage (NCBI taxonomy): Eukaryota > Viridiplantae > Streptophyta > Magnoliopsida > Malvales > Malvaceae > Hibiscus > Hibiscus mutabilis. Next base: position 41,326,237 of record CM033730.1, on the reverse strand, counting down.
GTTCCCATTTTAGCATTCAGTAAACTATTGCACAACAATTTGAATATAAAATAAAATACAAAAAGGGGTGGCGTGCAAGGGATAAGGCATTGCATTCGATGTACGGTGATTACGATAAGTCATATAATGAGCTACCGACTTTATTGATAGCAATGACACATTTCATCCCAAGCACCATAGTGAGGTATCAAACAAAGGATGCATACGATCGACAATGCCAATTGCTTCAAGGGTATCAATTTTTCTATCGACTATTCTGGGCATTCAAGCCATGCATTGAATGCTTTCCATTTTGTAAACGTATGATCCAAGTTGATGGAACATGGCTGTACGAGAGATACTCTCATATATTATTGTTTGCCGTTGCGCAAGATGGTGAGAGCAATGTCATTCCGATTATATTCGCAATTGTTGAGGGGGAGATGATGGAAGCTTGGAGTTTCTTTTTGACCAATTTACGTGACCATGTTGTTCGAGAAGATAGGGTCTACATTATATCTGATCGAGGGACATACATCAAAGTAGCAATTAATCGAAAGGGAAGTCGTTGGACACCTCCGCACGCATACCCTGCATATTGTGTTCGTCACATCGGTAAGAACAACTATGAGCAATTCAAAAATCAATACCTTCGCATTGAGATTTTAAGCATGGGTAAGTATTATTTTTTCAAACTCCGTTATATATGCCCATGCAGTTATGTGCTTTGATTTTTCTAGATGCTAACAACATATATTATGGCACAGGGTATCAACTACTATAGCCAGAATTTGAGAGGAAAATGACTAATTTACAAAAATACAGTGAGTGTGTTTGGAGTTGGGCCAATAGTATTGAGAGAAAAAGATGGTCCCAATCATATGATGAAGGTGGTAGACGTTACGGGCAAATGACAACCAACCTTATAGAGTGCATAAATGAAGTACTGAAATGATCATGTCATCTCCCAATAGCAAGCTTGGTGACAGAGATGTACTATCGTTTGGCTAAGGTTTGGCCTGCTAAAGAGAAGCATATCCAATCCTTAATAAACAGGGGGACAACGTTGGGCTCTTAATATTGTGAAAAATGGAGAATAATGTGAAGAATGCAACTTCGTTGACTGTTCACGCATTCGACCGAATGAATGAGACTTTTGATGTTGTTGGTTCCAGAACCCGCAATGAAACAGCCCACTCAAATGTATTTTGAGTCGATTTCAGACGTAGATGGTGTGTCCGTGGCTAGTTCCAGGCATGGCAATATCCATGTGCTCATGTAGTTGTAGCATGTATGTTCGCCAATGTTGACCCGTACACATATGTTGATGAATGCTTCTGTCTCAACCACATGTTAAGTATTTACTAAATTGAGTTCTCACCGATCACGAATTCAAAGTATTGGCCGTCAGTGGAGCATGAAAAATGGTTACCGGATCCCACACTTCGTCGAACTCTAACTGGCCAACCTAGATCGACTCGCATCTACACCAGTATGGATCTTCATCATAGAGAGAAGAGACAATGAAAGAGATGTACCATGTGTAGGGTTGAATACCATTCGAAATCAAAATGTCCAAATGAACCAAGATATGTGTCTATGCCTCAGTGATTTGTTATGTTTGTATTCGAAAGGATTATGTTTGTATTTGAAATAAAAAAATGGAATTTGATTTAAAAATAAATAAATAAAACAAAAACAACAAAATAAAACTTACATTTCAACATAAACTTATATAACATCCTTAGCAACAACAAAAAGTAGTATTTAGATACATCCACAAGCAGTTTCATCCTATAAACAAGCTTATAAACGAACATATAAACGAGCTTGTAAATGAGCCTATAAACAAGAGTATAAACGAGTTTGTTCGTGAACATAAACGAATCGAACACACCTCTGTTCATGTTCGTTCGTTTATTAAATGAACATAAAAATTTTGTTCATACTCGTTTATTTACCTTAATAAACGAACATAAATGAACGGTTCACGAATGGTCCTTCGAACGCACTGTTCATTTACACCCCTATCTAGAACCTTTGACATGAGGGAATATGAGTAGGGGTGTTCATAACTAGCCCAATAGGTATCTAGAGGCCCAAAAAGCTCATAATACAAGTTAATAAAGTGAATGTGAGGATGAAAATTAGTAATAATATGGTAGTGATATTGGACTTATTGGACTTTTACGTACCTATTAGGTCAATTATCAACACCCTTAAATATGATAAAACAAAAATGACCAACTTGATCAAACGTCTATATGTGATAAACTTTTAACCGTTCATATCTCATAAATAAAATATAGTAATCAATAAGTTAAAAGTTGTAATCTCAATATTTATTCAAGTTACGATATTTTTGTATAAAAAAATTTAACAAATAACCGAAGGAGACATGATTTAAAATCACTCTGTCTATAAGATCTATACACATTATTAAAAAATTAAAAATATATATGAACATATACTACATTTTAATTATTTTTAGACTATTAAAAAAATCAAACGAGTATTAATAATACATTTTTTCAAATATTTTTCATATATATCGAGATTATGTGTGTGTGGCTCTCTTTGTCTCGTTGCATGGTTGTATATTAGTTGTAAAATAAGAAACCAAGAAGAAACTGTTTCCAAAAGTTTCATTTTCAATCTATCAAAAAAACTCCCTTTCAAATGAAAATTACTTATTGGTTTTTTCTTGTACATGTTTTATTTATACATTTAATATACAACTACTAATTAGTCTAATATGATCATATATTAAGCCCCTTATGGTTGATCAGATGTCGAAATCTTGATATTATAAATCGAGCGAATTAAATTTAAAAAATTGTCCCATAATAAATATTTATGTATCAAATTTGAACTAATTTATTAATAAACTAAATATTGATTACTACACTAAAAATATTTTATATTTAATATGTTTTTTAGTAAATAAAGTTATAATTACAAATGATTCGCAATATCTCATATAAAATAAAAAGAATAATAATTAATTAATTAGGTTAATAGCGCTATCAATTTAGCATTAGACTATCAATAAAAATATATAAATATTTGCGTATCAACAACTAGTCTGTCAGTTGAAATAAGACATTATATTATTTAAGGTCAAAGGTTTAAGCTCTTACGACGATGTCAATAAAGTAAATTAAATTAGAGGATCGCTTCATAATGAATTTATGTAGTACCTAATTGAATCGGTTAAACTGATGAATTAGATATTCGGTTTAAATTAGTCCAATACTTTCATACAGATGGTTAAATATATATATATATATATATAAATACTAAGGTTAGAGGTTCGAATCTTAATTTTGTGAATAAAGAAAATCGGGTTGGAGGGTCATCTCATAACGAGTCTTTGCAATACCTAATCCGAATTAATCATCCAACAAATTAGATATAGATGATTAAACAAAAAATATAAACATTATCATATTTTCTCAAAAGGAAAAATATATGATGCACAGACGTTGAAAATATTTTGTTCCCATAAAAGTCATAATTTTAAGAGTTAAAAATTTAGTTTAATGTTTATAATTTAAAGGTTTATAATTTAAGGTTTAGGCTTATAATTTAGAACTTAGAGGTATGTTTAAGTTTTATGGTAATATATTAAGTATTTAGGTTTTTATTTATAATCTTATATTTAATCATACACTTTAAATTCAAACTACAATTTCTCAATTTTAAGTACATAAACTTAAATCCCTAAACTTTAAATATTAAACTGAACATCTAATCCCGAATTAAGGGTGCTTACGGAAACAAAAATCCTTATAAGGACTCTTTTACAATCTCGATTTCTTCTGCTCTCGTTTCCCAGGCTTTCATTTTCCATACCCTCTGTATCCCACCGTCAGCAGTGGTGGGTTAAGCCAAATATTGCACTTTTGGGATTAAAAGAATTTTGATTTTCCATTAAAGTTTTCAACTTTTTCAGACGCAAAAAAATTAATTTTCGGCAATAATCCTTCAGATTTCAGCTACCCAAACTGTTCTTAATTGTTTTGTTGAAGAAAAACTCGAACAGAACTGACTTTTGGACTCTTGGAAGTTGATGATTGTTTTTTGTTGAAAAAAATGAAGAACTTAACCATAAAGTCTTTCTCTTTGCCTTTTCCTTGAGAAAAAAAAACTTTTGTTGAAACTTTTTGCGTTTTCCTGATTTGGGTCTTGAAGATTTTCAATTTATAGTATAAGGCTTGAGATTCTGCTTTAAGCTCTGTTATTGGCAATGCAGACTTTATATTCTTGGTGAGTTTCTTAACTCCAATATCTGTTTTCCTTTAGTTTCTTTACATGAAACTGGGCTGCTTATGCTGGTTGCTTTGTATTTGTGTACTTGAATGTTGCCTTGAAATCCTTTGTTTTATCATGGTTTTGTTAAGTAAAATAATCATTGGTTGGTATAATTATGCTGTTCTTTGGAATTAAACTGCTGAGATTTAGATGTATTCATGGTTCATCCATGCATGATTCTTTTTTTTAATCAATTGGGGCTGTAATAGATCTCATTCTTAAGTTAATAACACACAGAAATGATTATTGTGTTTTTTCCCTAAATGAATCAGTATGTACTCTTTTGCTGAAGATTGATTATTGTGCTTGGTGTGAATAATCAATGGTCGTGTACTGGTTTTTAAGTTTTAGTCTTATGGAATATTTCTGATTATTAACATATTCTTGTTTCATGCATTATTTATTTATTTATTCTCCCAAGCCAACAGTTTGATGATAATGTTTTTAATGAAGTTGTTGTGTAATTATGTATCTGAAACTTGAATGTATTACTATCCACTGACCATGGAAGTGAATGTCCCCCCCTGCCCCGGTTTATCTTATTTTGTATAAACAATGCAATGGGTGTCTCATTTGGTTTATATAAAATTTGATACTTTTTAAGTGTGTGATGGGAGTGATTAGAGCTCATTAGCATGCTCAAATTGGATGAATTCTACCATGGATGCTTCTCTGATCTGAATAAATTTCGTTGATGGTCAACGCATCAACTGCAGTATCAAAATTCTTCTTTGCTCTAACTGCACGGGTGGCTTTTCGCTGTTTATATATAGCCAGATACCTTTCTCCAATGTCAAAACACAATATGAAAAGGAACAATCACCATTCTCAATAAGGCCTCAAGCTTTCCTATATTCTTGTTTTAGTTTTGCTCTTGCATTTCTTTTGTTAAAACTAGACTGAAGTTTAGGTTTGGAGGAAAGGAAGTTTGAATCATTGATATGGTTATGTGTGTATGGATGATTTTTTTTTCATATTAGTAACATGGCCATGATTTCATAGTTAACAAATGTTAATTAGATGATCTTCTACTGCTACAATTTCGCTAATATTTTATGGTAATCGCTGTCTTTTGATCTAGTTAACTTACTTTCTTGGATATCTTTGACTATGCTTTTCATGTAAGTTGGGTTTTGGAGTGTGATTCTTTCTTTTCTTTTAAACTAGTGAAGAAGGGATAGAGATCGGAAAGATGATGGAAAACAAAAGGGGCCCTTGCTCTGTTGACCATAGCAATCACGCTTCTTTAGCATCGAAACGGCAGAAGGCCGATTTGTCCATCTCCACAAAGGTTTCTTCTGCTATCTTACTCCATATTAAATCTAACATTCATTTCTTCACTATGTACTAACTAAAGTAAGTGCTGTATGCCGTTTGATGTTGTTTGTTGCTGATATTAGTATTAATCTTAGTTTACTCTTTCTGGCAATAGGATAGAAAAGAGAAGTTTGGCGAACACATTGTCGCTCTGCAGCAGCTTGTTTCACCATTCGGAAAGGTAAAAGTTTTCGATTAAGCATTCACATCTTAGTAACATTTATTTATGTCTCTAATGACGGAAGTTGCCTATCATGTTATAACTGTGAAGCCGATTTGGTTCATTGCAGACAGATACAGCTTCTGTCCTCCTGGAGGCAATGGAATACATACAATTTCTTCACGAACAAGTTAAGGTTGGTTTTTTTTCCTACTATACTTAAATTATCCTTGCAATTTACGCTTCGGTATGTTAAGAAACTTTTATGTATAAATGGCAATTTTAACTTTTAATTTCTTGGCCTTCTGCGTTTTCTCGGGTGTTTGCAGGTGTTGAGTGCTCCATACCTCCAAACCACACCTACAAATAATATGCAGGTGAGCATCAAATGGATCCAAAGTACTAAGAATTTATGATATGTAACATAAAACACTAAAGAGACGTTTAAGTAATTAGGAATCATAATTCAGAGGTTATGGGTGCGTTTTAAAGGGATTTGTTTTTGTTTTCTTGCTTCCAGAATGTAGAGCATTATAGCCTGCGAAACGGAGGCTTATGTCTGGTTCCAATCTCTTGTACCGTTGGAGTTGCTCGGAGCAATGGTGCCGATATTTGGGCTCCCATCAAGGCCACATCTCCTAAATTTGATTAAGCCATCTCATTCAATTGACATCTCATTCCACGGCAACCAGATGGCTTTGAGATCCACTAATTCGGTTTCGTAGGTAACCAACTTATCATCCAATGCACAAAATTCCCTGGTTGTAACAAGACTTATATAGCTAATGAACTGAGATAGGAATATGGTGGAAGGCAAATTTTATTAGTCTTAAATGGGTAGAATTCTGTATCTAAAATGCAGTCCTGCTCCTCTCGAGTTTTATGCCGGTGCCGGGAACTTCGATTATAAAAGCTTCTTGACATGAACTTTGTAACTGCTTTTAGTTGTATCTATTGATATATTAAGAGGTAGCCGACGCAACTAATGTGCAAAGCTATGGTCAGTGTAGGCGTGGTGTTGGGGATGGCAAAAAATCCCTAATCTGACGGTTTCGATCCGTTTTGGTAAGGTCAGAATTCTTTTTTTGAATTTTTGGTTTTCGGGTGTCTTAAAAAAGTTTGAATCGAGTTGGGTTTGGGTTTAGTGTTGAAATTCCCCGCCTGATCTATTTATGGATATATATTTATATTTATTATATTTAATATCTTTATTAAATTTTTTAGGGTGGGTCGGATTTAATCGAATTTTTTTTAAAATTTCGGGTTCAAGTTAGAGTCGGATTATACTTTTATTATATTAGGTAGGGTCGAGAATAAAAATATATTAGATTTGGGTCGGATTGAAATTTCAAATATTCGGGGCGGGTTTGGGGTGGCCAAAAACCCACACCCGCTGTGTTGCCATCCATAGGTGGTGTACTCCTGAAGGAACCCATGCCTCTAAAAACAGGGGCTGAACGTACAAGTCATGATGTGAAATGGATTTACATTTGGATATACATATTTTCACATTATCAGAGAAGTGAAAGCTGTGTCTGTGGGTACCTTAAAATTCAACAGTGGCATTAATGATGAGTTTGGCCACTGTTGTTGAGAGGTCGTTTTTTGTAATGGCGTTTTCTTTGTATCATCATTGGTCTGAAATGTGGACCAGCGTCAGCAGCCACTGCTGCCCAACTGAGGGACGCTTTCATTTTGACAATTTTAAGGCTAGTTTAGGGTGCGATAAATTTTAAAATTTATTCTTGAATTAAAAATATTAAAATTTTTAATAATATTTTTGGTTGTTTTTTTTATTTTTTTGTAAGTATCGATATTTATTTTGTAAGTATCGATATTTAGTTTATATATATATATATATAAATTTTTAGTTTGGGAAAAAGTATCGAAACGTACATACTTGCAGAAAAAAATAAAAACAACTGAAAATATCATTAAAAATTCTAACATTTTCAGTTTTAAAATAAATTTTAAAATTTATCGTTTTTTAATTACACCGTAGATATATCGCACGTTAAAATCATTCGATGACTTGCCTCTACTCGGAAACCGGCAGGCATCCTCCCCGTACTGCTCAAGGTTGCGTACAAAAAGTCTCCAAAGGATTTATTTTCATGCCCAACGCATCTTTGTGGGGCCAGTTAACGGTACATCAACCTAATTAAAGGTTAAAAAATAGAAATTTTCAAAATTTGTTCAAATAACTTAAAAATGTTATATTTTTCAGATAACATTTAATAATGTTTTTTTTTTCAATAAAATTTGAAAGTTATCGAAACATCATCGTACACTTGCTAAGTTCTCTAACCCTTAGATTACTTTCACAACAATTTTCGATGAACCTCTTGTTAGGGTGCAAGCTATTTTAGATAGGAACAAGTTTAGTCCTTCGTACTATCGGCCTATTTCTAATTAGGCTTCAATTTCATTATGATTCGAAGAAAATAACAAGTCTAGGGATGATAATTGAGCAAGTGGGAAAGGTTTCCGGTTGACCTAAACTGAAACTCAGTTAGATATGGAATACATTTTTACTCATTTAAGATCCAATAAAATAATTCATTAGAAAATCTATTTTGACCCGATAGAGTATAATTTTGAATTTTCACGTATAGTCAAAAAAGAAAATAATTAAAGTAAAATTTAATATAATGTCAGAATTCTAATACTTTATATGTTAATTTTTTACATATATTTTTAACAAGACCCAAAACATGAAGTTTGTAAAAAAAAAAAGTTTATGCCATTCTCAAATCTAAATTAATGGATCGGATAGGACATGACTATAAATTGTCCGGCGACTCAATTGCAAACAAAGTGTCTCCATGATAGTACAAGAAATGTCATCGACTTTCCAACAACCGATCAAAGCACAGTACTACAGCTAATCCAGTTTAGAATTCTCTTTGAAGACAGAAAATCAACGTGTCATGATCAAGCACATAATTTATAAATGACAAAGGCTAGCACGAAGAAATCACTCAATCTTGCTGAACGAGGTCTTTACTTTCTCTTGCAATTAAACAAGTCTAGGAGCTTGCAGAATTGGGTTGAACTTTCTTCTGCAGGAATTGCAGTACGTGTTCACGTTTCCAATTGTCGATTCTGCACAAGAATAACAGGAGTAAGAAGTCTCATTTTTTTCTCACGAAAATGCATGTTAGAATAATGAAAGCTAAAAAAAGGGGAGACTATTGTTTTCTAGGTCTTAAAAAAGGCTTGCTTTTTTGCATGTATGCATATATCTACAGAATTAACATGCCAAGACTAGTCTAAACAAAAGTAAAACTTAGTGCATAAACAAAGATCACTTTTATTCATATTGTACCGTTCTAAATAGTTGAGAGCAAGATTCGACGGAGAAAACAGAAGGTGCGAGGTAGAGGGAAAATGTGTGCTAAAATGTTGCGAAGTGCGAGAGCCAAAGTTATTGTCGGAGTAAAAATTCCTCTTTATTCAGTGAATATTGCATTTCAATTCAACATGAGCTAAGTGCATCAACAGAAGGAACCTAACCTTATAGTTTCCTTATGTTGGCCCTCATCATCCAACATGATCAACTTGGGAGGAGAATTGAAAAGATACTGAATTTTGACTGTCGGAAATTTGTCCTTCTCTTCTTCAATGAAACCAACGATCTCCGGATAGAACACTAGTTTCCTCATGCACACTTCCAGTATTGCACCTGAATATGTAATCTGCAATTGCACAAATATAGATGCAACTTTCGAAATTAGGGGAAAGAGAGAAAAACACAGCATGTGATGCCAAATTTAAGAAACAACTTGTATTCTCAATGCAAACGAAAAGGGTGATTGAGAACAAGGAAACAGCAAATATCTAGGATTTATCAGCTTTTTGTTCAGCAGCCCCATCATATGGTTCGTTTTCCACCTTTCCCCTTTATTTTTGGGGATAAATACCATTCCCTTCCCGAAAAAAGGAGAAAATGAAATGAGGAGACTAAAGGAATGCAGAATTAAGTGCAAGTCCCAATTATGAGGATTCCTACACTTAATGATGACTATAGCCGGGGAATTAGTCGTTAAAAGATCTCAGAATACAATTGTTGGTAAAAGGCATTTTTCAAAGAAGATAAGTGTCATAAGACACGTTCCATCTTCATGCATGCAGTCTAAGAAGCTAAAACCTTAACATTTAATATGATAAAAAAGAGTGCCGTTTTATCAGAGGTACCTGCATTAGTATGTAAGTTATCCAAGAAGTGTTAGAGCTTGAGGGGGAGTGTAAGTTGACAAGAAGTGTTAGAGTTTAATTTAATGTGTAATTAGAGTTTATTTCTAAGTCAGTAATTTAGATTTACTAAAAGTCTTATTTAAATTAGGGATAAATATTATTTAAATTATAGATAAAAGTATAATTTTAGTTATACTGAAACTCTGTATCAGCCTATTTAAAGGCTTATCTCATACACATTTGATTAAGAAGAATAAAAGAAAATATAGAGGAACACATTGTTCTCTGTTGAAAATATTATCTTTGTTCTATCGTTAAACTGTAGCTTTTCATATTTTATTGTTCATTGTTCACCGGCGTTCATCTTCTCCGGCCACCATGGCCCCTTTCTCACATAGTATTATACATGCTAGGGGTTCCATAACAATGTAAGAATCCATTAACTCTTTTGCTAAACAGCAACATCCTCCCTTTCAAAACTCTCAATCTAATCTGAGAATTAAATGACTTACACTAGGTGTATTACATAACTGAAAAAAATATTTTAAAGAAGAAAAATAGAGGATGAATAGTAAGAGAGATTCAATAAACAAACATTTAAGGTTGAAAATCTATTAAAGAATAAATTTTTGAACCCCACTCCCATACCAATAAAAGCCATCTCCAAAGCATATTTCATACCTTACTAGTAGAATCATCTGAGTCTTCCGAGCAACATTTCTTGCAGTCAGATATCAAATCTGTCATCAAACCATATAGTTACAGTCAGATTGATGCACGTAATGCATTTCCAATTGTTTGGTCTTCAGTGTTGAGTTTAATATGTTACCTAAACACACCAAAGCAGCTGTGTTCTTTAAAATCTCCAGTGTCACTTTTTTTTCGCTAATAAAATGCATTACACTTAGCACACAATGATGTTGCCACATCACGCCAAGCCTTTCCACCTTAAACTATTATGCTATGGTTCAGCATACTTGACAATAACATCATAAAACAGTAGAATCACAAGGCAGTTCAATTTTGTACCAAAGGCTCCAAATAGATCTACATCTAACCAGTGCAGTTAAAATGTTCCCAACTGCATGGGAGGATGACAACCAAATAATAAGTGTCCAGTGAGCTTTTTGGTGCTAGATACATCTCACTGCAGCTAACTGGTGCTGCAGTTAAAATCCAATTGGTGCCTAAGGAATTTGATTGCACAGAGGAGGGGCATGGAAATTAAATTCGAATGGATCCTAAGGAATTTGATTACACAAAAGGAGGCAGGGCAATTTGAACAACAATAAACTGAAACATTTCACAATAACTATGATTTTCCTACAAGAAACAAAAATAGTAAATCCATGCTCCCCTAAATCGAAAAAGCGGATTTGGTATTCAAATGATAATCAGTTCAAAGAATTTGAAGTTCCCAATAGAATGGAGCCACAACTTGAGAAAATTGACAAAGAAACTGGCCTTAAACTGGCAATTCTAATTCTGTTAAACACCCTAAAGCCTAAACTGTTGCTTCCAACTACAAAGATGATTATATAAAGAATTCTATGATTAGTTGAAATTTGACCTTTATTATATAGAGCTGCACTACTTTCAACTCGCAAAAGTATCAAATCGAAGCCCCATTGCCCCTAATTTAAGATGAGTCAAAGCCTAAGAGACCAGAGAATCAAAACAAACCCAGATATAAAAAATGCAAACCCTAAACAGATAACACCGAAACTAATCCAAAGAATTCATCAAACACTCAAATCCTTAAAATTCCAGAATTTAATCAAACAATCCGCTCTGACAACATAACAATGGAAACCCAGAATTAAAAAAAAAAAAGTTAACTCCATAAAAAGGTAGAATTTTTTGGTTTCTTTTGAAGAGGGGATTGGTTCAATACCTTTGTCCATGACGTAGTCAGCAAAAGTGTTGCAATCAGAACAAAGGGCTAAACCCGTGAAACCCAGATCCTCACATTGCTTGGGACTCAGTTGGTCTTTTGAGGATGATACGATAACGGAGGAGGCGGATGAAATTAAAACAACCATCAAGAACCGATGATATAATGCGTTCCTCGACATCTCTTATCTTAGACTTGCAACTTTCTCTTCGAAATTGGAAGCCGCTAATGCAGCTTGTAACCTCTTAAAAGGAAACTAGAAGGCGAGTTTTGATAGCCAAAACTAGCACCGGCTACTAGACCCAACAAAATAATGGGTAAACTACAACTAAAGTCACCAATTATAAGTAAAATTATACTTAAATTATCTAATTATTAAAAGTACATTTGGATCACTCAATTATTAAAGTAGTTATATTTAAATCACTCAATTATTATTTATTATGAGTGTTTCGTTTGTGGGTGGGATAGTGTGAAAAAACTTAGTTTACTTCTGTCCATGAAAGTGTTTATTGTTGAGTGGGATAATGTGCATATTTTTTAGTTCATTTAAGATTCATTTGAAGAACTTTTGTTTTGTCTTTTTGCGTTAAATTACAATAAAAAATATGTCCCTAATACCACATTTGTCCTCAATTACTTATTTGATTGTGTTGTTACAGATTTAAAAAATAGAATTGATGGACTAGACTTTGAGACTGTCAATTCTGACAGTGAATTTATGGAGTCAGATAATGAAATAGGTGATGCAGATGATAAGGTGAAAAGGGTTAGTGTTACACTAGAAGGAGTAGGGGTCCTTGTTAATTTTGTACCCACTGAAAAAGATGATGAACATGAATATGATTCTTCAGAATCATTGTACAGTTTGCATGATTCTAACTCTAATGGTCAACATTGGCCAGAGTTCAATGCTGATGTTGACTTGGTTGATCCTAAATTGATGAAGGGCTTAGTATTTTCATGTAAAAAATATTTAACAGAAACTATTATGGAATACAACAGGAAAAATAGGTACGAGGTAAAGTTTTTGAATAATGATAAGAAAAGAGTATATGTAGTTTGTAGGAATGGATGCCCATGGAGGTTGTGGGGGTTTCCTATGTCATCAAAAAATTCAAATGATCAAACATGGAAAATTAAGACCTATCAAGCGAGCATAGGTGTCTTAGGGTAATTAAGAATAGAAATCTGACTGCCAAATGCATGGCTAAGAAGTATCTTCACAACTTTAGCGCTGACCCTACATATTCATCGACTTTTCTTAAACAAGACGTGTACATTGATTATGTAACTACTGTCTCTCTCACCAAGTGTAGCAGGGCAAGAGAATGGGCACTTGAAAAAATTATTGGAAATTAGAGAGATCAACATGAGAAGATATATGAGTACCTAGCTGAACTTAGGCAAACTTATCCTGGTACAACCATAATATGCTATTTAGACCTAAGGCTTTTTCAGAGAATGTATGTTTGTTTGGAGGCATGTAAGCTGGGATACAAGAGTGGATGCAGGCCCATAATTAGCGTTGATGGTTGTCACTTAAAATGGTATTATGGTGGGCATATTCTACCAGCAGTGGGGATATTTGCATCTATCCAATTGCATATGTTGTAGTTGAAAGTGAATATAAGGAAGCTGGTGCTGGTTAACTGTTGCAGAATAATCTAGAGATAACAAACTCTTACCGCATCTCTTTTATGTCAGACAGACAGAAGGTATGATTGGTTTTGATTATTTTTAATAAAAATATCTAATCTATTTGTTTATTTAGAAATATTAATACGTTTTTATGTTTTCTGTCAGGGTCTTGTGGAGGCAATTGCTGAGCTATTTTCAAATGGTGAGCACAAGATTTGTGTAAGGCACTTGTACATGTAGCGACATTTCTGGAAGTTCGGAAGATTCGGGGTTTTCAGCTTTTATTGAAAACTTTTATTAAAAGGGATTTTTTGCTTTTTGAAATAAAACGGGAGTTTAAAATAAAACTAGAGTTGCCACCGGTCATTGGGGTAAGGTAGATAAGACACCGAAAAACAAAACCAGAGATTCTAGGGCTCGAGAGTCGGTTACGTGTGGGGAAGGGTTAGCACCCCCACAACGCCCAAAATTGGTACTAAAAACAATTACCGCTTCATTAATATTGGAAATTACGAATCTAAAGTAACGATTTAATTAAAAATTGGTTATACAGACGAGTATATTTTAAGGACCCTAATATCGAGAAGGAATGTCCGAACCACCACCACTACGACTGGTACTAGCCCCATTTGTTCCCGAATAAAAGGACACCGCACCACGATTTATATTCCAGATACAAAACAATTATGATAAAGCGTTAAGGTACAAGGTATAAATAAAGATAAACAAATAAAAGAAACTACTAACATAATACCACATTATATATATATATGTAAATTATATATTATATACAAAACTACACATTAAATATTTTATAAAGCTATATTATACTTTATAAAAATTATATATTATATACTTTATAAGAGTTACATATTTATATGTATATGAAACTATATGTTATGTAGTATATAAACTATATGTATTATATTATGCAAAGCTATATATTATATGCCAAATTATGTACTATATGAAAAACCTCATATTACATACATTATATGTTATAAAAATCATGTCATACATGGATTACATTATATAAAAAACTATATATCGTATGTAACACCATATTACATATGTATATATATATATATATATGTATATCACATTATACCTAGAAAACCATATAGTATATAAATCATACATTATATAAACCACCCATATAAAAAGCATATTATATAAATTAAATATTATATAATAATTATACATTATACTACACATAAATAAATATAACAATTAACATACTAATATGACAAACATACAATAAAGGTCACATTATAATATATGCAAGCATAAAACAGGGACTAAAATCAAAGGAAATTAAAATGCAATGCTGAAACTTAAGGAAACAAAAAACCAGATGAAATTATAAGACAATTTAAATATCTAGGGGCACATGGGCTATTTTTAAAACGTGGAAGGACCAGGGCTATGATTAGAGTGGGGCAGAGGGGTTTATTATGCAATTTCCCCATTTTTAAAATAAAAAATAGTATAAATCCCACCCTAAACCGAAAATTAAATTCTTTTCCAAGTGTTATAACACCCAAAACCAACAGAGCTCAAACATGCTCTGCTAGGGTTCATATGGACCCAGAAACTGTCGAATGCTCAGCCGTGCACCGCCGTGTTTTCCAATTTTCGGCGACATTCCGCCATGTCGGTCGCTGCTCACCGACGGCCGGTGCTTAACCCCCCCCCAAAAAAACTCCTTTTCTTATTTGAAACTAGATCCGGTCTTCCCCTTTTTTAAAATCAACTAGAAAATACCCTCTTTTATATATAAAAAAACTGAGACTCCGGTCCTTTTTTTTTTTGAAAAGCCGAGGGCCATTACCGCTTCGACGGTTCACCATGCACGACCTTGGTGAGGACGGAGGCTTATCACCGATGAGGGCGCAACCGACACAAAGGGGAGTGAACTAACCCCCTAAAGGTGAGAAATCGAAACTCTAACCCTTTTGTAAGTTTATGTTATTTGAAAAGAAGAAGATAGCGTATGTACCTCCGAAATTTTTGCTTTCTCTATTGCTCCTCGAAATCCAGAGATCCAAGATCCCTTTTACAATGGTTCGGCTTTTGGTTATATAGCCAATTGAATACATGTATTGTCAAGATCCTAATCGAATACTTCTGATAACTTGCTTTGGTTGACATTGCCTTGGTTATCTTTGGTTGCTTTTCCTCTGTTTTGCTATTTTGGGCTTATTGCTTTTGCTTTTTACATGCATGTCGTTGAAGGCAACCGAAATGATGAAGATTGGCACGCTCGTCGGTAGTTGGGCGGCGAGTCCTATCATTGTTGCAAGGGCGTGGGAGAGCTGTAAAGCTAAGCGTGTGGCACACGCGCGAGTGAAGAAGCCGAAAAGCTGGCGCGTGGGCGCGCGGGAGATCCGAGCAGTCGGCGCGTGGGTGTGTGGAAGATCCGAACGACCACCATTGCTTGAATCTAGATCGTCAGATCAATCCCAGATTTGACGGTTGAGATCGGGCGGCTGCAAGAGATGACCTTCAGTTAAGGTTTTGTTTAGGGCCCCAAATGGGCCAGATGTAATAATATGTATATATTTTTGGGTTGGTGTGTTAATTAATTTTGTAATTGGACTGTATTTAATAGACTTGGGCTCTTTTTATTTATGAGATGTATATGGGTTGATATGTATAATATTTTGGTTCTTTGAATGGATTTGAGCTGATTTTAATGGGTTCAATTATTTAGCATATATTTTCCAGATATGTTTCGGTCATAACATATAGTGGTAATACTAATAATAATAATAACATTCCATAACATGCATAATATGCATACACATATAATATATTTGCACAATATACAAACATTAATACACATTACATAATACAACGTACATGCAACATTCACATTTAAATATTACATAACAAGATAATCCATGGAATATTTACACACATTCACATTTATAATAGATATTAATAAATCATACATACATGCAAACAACACATACATATAAGTGGTAATATGAACAAAACATATATAATTACAATAAAACCATATAATATACTTAGTAATATTTAGGTTTTTCAAATGGATAATAACATGATAACCATATATAAAGCTTAATTAAAAGGTACTAATAGTTAACTAATTTTTAGGATTTTTGAAGTTTTAATAAAGGATAAAATAAAGCTCAATATGTATACTTGTATAGCATATAAGCCCATTATTATAACAACAGAGAAGAAACGGGTCTTCTCCGGACAAAATTAGTGATTACAGCTACCCCCCTTTGCTCATTCTAGTAAAACAAGGATGGAGCAAAGACCATAAGTGCTAATTTTGTCCTACTTCTTGTTTGAGGGTTTGAAGCGACGAGTTCTTCCTATATAGAACTGTCTGTTCCCTTCTCTATGAAATCTCAGAGCCATAAGTTCTTTCTATATAGAACTCTTCATTTTCTGGACAATCCTTCGAATTATAAGTTCTTTATCTCTAGAACTTCTTTCTCGTTCGAAACCCCAGATCTACAAGTCTTTTCTATGTAGGACCTTTCACTTTCGAGATCCTGAAGCTGCAAGTCTTTTCTATATGAGACCTCTTTCGCTTATGAGTTTTTCTATATAAAACTCCTTGCTTTGAAGTTCCCCCTATATTGAACGTTAGGATGATACTTCGCTTTCTGATGGCACGAGTACCAAGAATTTCTTCATTGCCTCCCAAAAGGCCGAAGGCTGGAAGACCATATGGTAATATCCTACTTTCTCATTGTAGCAGCATAGAAAGCACCTGCCAAAAACACATTATGTTTCGATGATATGTATTAGCATTCGCCTAACTTAGGGATGTCTATCTATACATGATGCATGAATAATGCCATCGTTACGCGAACGCCCTTTCGTACTGGTCAACATTTCTTCGACCATCCTCTTGTTTCTTTCTTCTTCTTCTCAGTTCCTTGTGTTAACGGTGTCCCCTCTGATGTTTAGGATCAACCATCTTAGCCTTCTTTTCAAATTCCCGGTTCCCTTTTTCTAAAGTGCCTCTTCATTTCTCTTTTTAGTGTCGTCTTGATCTTTTATCCTTTCTTTCTCTTTTGTTTTCTTTTCTTCTTTTTCCTTTATTTCCTTTTTTCTTTTCTTCTTCTTTTTATTATTATTTTCTCTTTTCTCATCTCTTATTTTCTTTCCCCTTTTTTCTTTTTTCCTTCTTTTTTTGCAGTGCCCTTTCAGATTTTCACTTTGAAACTATTTTGGCTTAGCAAGCCTTTCGCTTTAATCGTCTCCTTGCTTGGACCTCGGTATATAGGAAAAGTTTGAGATTCATTTCTGCCCTAGGACCAACCGTACCTGAAAAGGTCAGAACACATCAATACACATAAATCTCTTGCTTATCATAAATCTATATAAACTTCTTTGTAGGACGTCTGGTAGAAGAGATAAAAGAAGGCTTAAAGTAATACTTCATTAATTTTTAAAAATTTGGAATAATTTAAAAGATATGGCAAACATGGAAGAAAAGGAAAAATAAGGCGTGACACAATGCCCCAAACATCGACTGTATGAATGATTCGAGAGCCCATCGACCGAAACAGATTGCTCGCTTGAGGTTCTTCACTGAAGCTCCTGATGTTCTGGGAGATCTTGCCTGTTGGATGCCTAATCTTGAAGGCTTGTCTGGGCCGCCCTTTCAGGTTTTCAACTCAAACCCTCCTTTTGGTTTTGAGACGCCCTTTTCGGGTTTTCATCTCAAACTTTCCTTTTTCTTTCTTTTCTTTTCTTTTCTTTTCTTGTCTTCTTATTTTCTTTTTTCTTTTCTTTTGTCTTTTGTTCCTCTTCTTTTTTCTTTTTTTCTTTTTATGCATAGTATTTCTTTACCGAGTCTGAGTTCACTGGATTTCTTAACTAATTCCCATCTATTTCTGTTAAAATCAATGTTCCTCCAGAAAAGGCTTTTTTAACGACGTAAGGTCATTCCCAATTAGGCATCCATTTTCCTCGGAAATCTTTTTGAATCTGCAAGATCCTTTTAAGCACTAGATCTCCTTCTTGGAATTCCCTTGGGCGAACCTTCTTGTCGTAAGCTCGCATCATTCTCTTTTGGTACATCTGACCATGGCAAATGGCTTTTAGTCTCTTCTCCTCAATAAAATTTGACTGATCAAACCGTGATTGTACCCACTTGGCCTCTTCCAACTTTACCTCATTCAATATCCACAGTGACAAAATCTTCACTTCTATAGGTAGAATTGCTTTCATACTACAAACCAAGGAATATGGTGTTGTCCCTGTTAACGTACGTACAGACGTTCGGTAAGCGAGCAGGGCAAATGACAACTTTTCATGCCAGTCTTTAAAAGTATTCGTTGTCTTCGAAGTAATCTTCTTGATATTTTTATTTGCCGCTTCTACTGCCCCGTTCATCTTGGGACGATCGACAGTGGAATTATGGTGCGCTATGTTGAATTGGTCACACACGCCAGTCATCATCTTGTTGTTCAGGTTAGAAGCATTGTCGGTGATGATCCTCTCTAGCAAACCATACCGGTAAATTATTTCTTTCTTCAAGAACTTACAAACCATCATTCTTGTGATATTGGCATAGGAAGCTTCTTCCACCCACTTGGTGAAATAGTCGATGACCACTAGAATGAAACGATGTCCATTGGATGCCTTTGGGTGAATTTGACCAATGACATCCATGACCCATACAGCGAACGACCATGGCGAATTCATGGTATGCAATGGTAAGGGTGGGGAATGAATCCTATCGGCGTATATCTGGCATTTGTGGTACTTCTTTGCATAGTCGATACAATCCCCTTCCATAGTCGACCAAAAGTAATCGTATCTCATAATTTTTTGAGCCATTGAGAAACCGTTAACATTTGTCCCACATAACCCGTCGTGTACCTTGGCTAGGATGCTTTTAGCTTCTCAGACATCGACCCATCTTAACAAAATTTGGCCTTTTCCTCTTTTGTATAAAATCTCCCTGTCTAGAACATATCCTGCCGCCATCCTTCTAATGGTCCTTTTATCACTTTCATTGGCCACATCGGGGTAGGTCTGGAACTTAATAAATTGAAGGACATTATTGTACCATGGGTTGCCATCTACCTCATCTTCCAAGTTATAGCAATGAGCTGGTATTTCAAAGACTTGCATCTCAATTGGCTTTATTTCTGCTTCAGTGCTCGCCTCAAACATTGTAGCCAGGGTTGCCAAAGCATTTGCCATCAGATTGTCTTCTCTTGGGAGGTAAGTGTCGGGACCGCTTTTGCGACCGAAAAAAGGTGTGGGAAATAGCTCGGCGACCGATTCTTTTAGAAATCAGGTTTTTATTCATTTATATTTATTAAATATTAAAAATTAGGGGTTTTCCATATTAAATCCTTTATTTAATTTTGAAAACCAATTTGGAGTCACCACCGGTCACTTTGGTAGACCGGATACCATAAAAACAACCAGAGATTTGTTTTGAAACGATTTGGGTTCGGGAGTCGATTACGTGTAGGGAAGGATTAACACCCCCACAAATGCCCGTTATCGGTACCCTTTTAATTCCATGTGGCATTTTGGCATTTTTGAGTAACAAAATGGATTTAATTTGATCATTAATTGCTAATTGAATTTCTTTCTAAATGAGGATATCCTTTTGTAGGAAAATACAGTTTAAATGAATATGAATTTTTGAAGTGCCCAGTTACATTAGGAAACTTCGATTCATACCCAAAAATGTATCTCAACGCAAAAGGTTTAAATGCATAACAAATTATTTTGTGGTCGATTTTAAGTAAGAAAACCTAATTAAGGCTTATATTCATTTAATTAATTAGAATCCTATGAATATTATTAATCTTTGGACTTATGTGATAGCACCCAAATGATTGGGCACTACCAATATTACGCCCAAAAAATAACAATATTTTTACTATTAATGATGCTAATCACTTAATCCTAATTTAAAATTTACTAAACTAACTATCCAATTTTATGTGATAACCATATTCAAAGTTCGAATGAAATATTAAATATTTTACTAAAATACCCCCTTTGAATAACATCACAGTACAGTGTGATACTAATCAACTTAGGGTATTAAAGTAATCATTTAATATTCATTAATTTTCTACAATGATCTTCCTCTTCAATTTCAAGTTATTTAAGATTGGGAACCTAATTTTAGGGTTCTAATTATACTAAGTGTATTTAAGGTTTTCTAAACAAATATACTACATGAGTGTTTAAAAACATACACCATACAAACAATTAAATAAATCAAATTGAAAGCTATAAAAATAAAGAAATTAAACTGTCCATGACTAAATTGAATTAAATTGGTAATTAAAAGGCAGAATTACAAGGGATTAGTGACCAATTTGTAAAAGAGAACAAACTGAAGAACCTAAACCTATTAAAAATTTGATTCAAAAGCTGGTCTTGAACCGGCCGGTTTAAACCCTAAACGGCTCGAACCATTATAACCGGGTCCTGAGTCAGACCGCGGCCCCGCATCTACATCCGTTTCCAAAATGCGCGGGTCATTTTAACCCAGAACCCAAAATGACACCGTGTTGACTCGGTCATAAATAGGCCATTTCCGAGTCAAATCGGTTATTATAACGATTTCTCTCTCTCTATCCCTCAGATTCTCTCAACCCAAACCAAAAATACCCAGAAAATAGCCATATTTTCGATTAAAACCTCTTTGTTCATCTCTGTTCTTCATATGTTCTTCATACTTTCCTTTGTTTGATCCACAGAAACACATAAACTCCTTCCATTCCTTGTATCTCCAAGATCAAACCCATTATTCCCTTAAGAACTCAACCCCAGTTCTTCATACCTTCGTAGCTTCAATCTTCAACCACTATCAAACCCTAGCCCCAGCCTATTTCTCGGCCGCCAGAGGCGACGTCGACCACTGGCCGTCGTCTCCGGTCATCCCTTCCAATAAACCTTATCCCTCTGGCCACCATCTAGTCTAGCTCCGATCATCCCTAAACTTTTTTTGACCACCGTGCTTCGCCGCTGGAGCAATTTTCGGCCACCGCAAAAAACCCTAAAAACTCTAGAATTCCTCTAATTTCCATCCTAAACCCTAACCTAACCTCATATTCATCAGAATCGACCCCATTCTCCCATTCCTACACTATTTACCCGAAACTAGAGACCTTTCTCTATCATTTTGAACTCCAACTTGAAACCTAACTCTCATCTGGCTTCAAACTCACTCCGGAGGTGCTTACAGTGGCAGAGGTTTAAGATAAGTGTTCTAAACCTTCTTACTTTCTATTTTCGTTTCTATTTTTAGATCTAATGTTGTTTTTAGGTTACTGACTTTAGACTTATGATTTGTTTGAACTTAGGACACGGTTGTTACTGTTTTGAAAGATTGAGGCCAGGATTTAGCTGTTTCTGTTTGTTTAAGTGCAGGAAAATAAAGAGCAAGGGTGGAAATATACCCCTGGATGTATATTAACAGATCCGGCGAACCTTCAGCGGTGAAGCAGCTACTTCGATCGTCTTTTTTGAGCTCCCATTCCTTTCAGGTAATCTCTTCGACTTTCCTTTTCTCTCTCCTTTCAATTATTGCACAATTATTGCATAATCATTAATGAATGTTGACTTTCTCTCTCCCTTTTATAGAGGGTAACGCAGCTGACGTCAGACATGCCCTTAATCCATGTGCTAGCACTGTGGACCAATCTAGTGGTGCCACTTGGTCAAATCTGGCGGGCTCAAGAAACACATTTGTGTTTCTTGTGCTGGTGAAGGCTGATAATGGGTGGAGACTCATTTAAAATCGGGATGTAATACTTGTAATTGGGCCTTTCAGATTGGTAGAGGCAAATTTAATGTAATATGGACTATTTATGGACTATTTATGGACTATTTTATTTAATATAGTCTTTGGAGGATTATTTTTATACTATTATATTAATTAGTATTATTTGGACATATGTATAGTAAATTATATATATAAGGAAATTGGAAAAAATTTGGGTATTACAGCTGCCCCTCTTTGCTTCTTGCTATGGAACAGGGATAGAGCAAAGACCGAAAAGACACAAATTTTGTCTGCTCCTGTCAGCTGTTGCTCTTAGTTGTAGGATTTTATTTGAACCCTCTTCCTCTTCTCATTCTCTGAGAACTTATCAAGTTCTTCTCACTTGGAACTTTATCTTCACTTATCGAATTCTTCTCATTACGAATTATTTCTTTGCTAGGGATGAACTTTTCTCATTTGGAATTCTATCTTTGCTAACAGACTTCCTTCTTCATATTAGGAGTTCTATCTTTGCTGGGCAAACTCTTCATATTAGGAGCTCTGTCTTTGCTGGGCGAACTCTTCATATTAGGAATTCTATCTTTGCTAGGTGAACTCTTCATATTAGGAGCTCTGTCTTTGCTGGGCGAACTCTTCTTATTAGGAGTTCCATCTTCATTACCTGTGAAGGCAAACTAAAATGCATGTATGATGGTTATTATGACTCTAGTTTCTTCATGATGCATGAATTGTATCTTATTGAGATCAATCAATCAGCCGCCACTCTCTAAGGGACTATCTTGATGCTTCATTTCCTTTTTTCATTTCACGTTTAGGATTAGCCATCGAAAACTCCCTCATACGTTTTTGGCCCCTTGCTCTAAAGTGCCCTTTCAGGTTTTCACTTTAGATTGCTTTTCTCAAAGTGCCCTCTTGGGTTTTCACTTTGGTTTTTCTTTCTTCTTTCTTTTTTTCTTAAGGCGCCCTTTCGGGTTTTCAACTTGGTTTTCTCTTTCTTTCCCTTTATTCTTTTTTTTTTAAAAAACACGTTATAGAAAAACAAAAAAAAACCTTCAACCAATTAGCAGTTACAATCTTGTCAATTTCAAAAGCCTTTACAAAATAATGAATCAAATTTTCATTATCAATAGAAAAACATGAAGCCATGCTTATTTGACTCTGTCTGGGAATTTGAAGGACTGTGAAGATTCCCGGTACCGAGATACCAATGATACTCCTTTGACTCTTATACCGATCACGTCATCCTGAGCACCCTAAGACTGATTTCAGTGATACTCTTTATGCACTTCCTATCTCTTAGGTTTAATGGTACCTTTTACTTTTATACACTCTTCTTCAGTAACCCAGAGTGTTAAAGTTCACATGTATCTTTCAAAACATAGTAATACCAAGAAATTATCTGCTTTATTCACTATGTCAATCATTTAATGATGCTTTGGAATAAAAGAAAAGCTTAGAAGAGAATACATGATCTTTATTAAAGTTTATTAGTACAAACTCGAATGGAATTTAACAAACAAGTCATGGCAAACTAAAACAACAAAATCAATAAACTATATCATGTTTTCGAGCATTCATAGCATGAAGGATACATTTACCCCATCGACCAGAAATAGTCTTGAGCTCAACCCTTGTCCAATAGACTTCGAATGTTGTTTGGATGATTACAGATGTGAAATCCCTTCTAAAATACCGGGTAGTGTCCAAGAGGTTTCAACCAACGGATGCCTATTCTTAAAACATCTGGGCCGCCCTTCATAGGTTTTTAATCCAGATCCTCATTTTGTTTCAAGACGCCATTTGCGGATTTTCATCTTGAACCCCTTTTTTATTTCTTTTTATTCTATTTTTTTTCTTTTTTTTTTCTTTTTCCTTTTTTGAATATCTATAGCGCCCTTTTGGGTTTTCACTACAGACGTATTATTTTGTGAAGTGCCCTTTTTGGGTTTTCGCTCCGCTTTTTCTTCTTTTTTTTATTCTTCAGGCATAATACTGTTTGACTGAATTAGAGTTTACTAGTTTTTGTAATTCTTTACCATCTATCTAGTCAGAATTCGTGCTCCTCCAGAGAATGCCTTTTTAACAACATAAGGTCCTTCCCAGTTAGGCATCCATTTTCCCTGATCATCACGGTGTATCTGTAAGATCTTTTTCAATACAAGATCTCCCTCTCGGAATTCCATGGGTCGAACCTTCTTATCATAGGCTCGCATCATTCTTTTTTGGCACATTTGACTATGAAAAATAGTCTTCAACCTTTTTTCGTCAATCAAGTTCAGCTGATCCATCCGAGCTTGTATCCATTCCACATCGTCTAACTTTACTTATGATAAAACTCGGAGGGATGTGATTTCAACCTCAATGGGAAGTACTGCTTCTGTCCCATAAACTAGAGAGTAAGAAGTTTCCCCAGTTGAAGTTCGTATCGAGGTTCAATATGCAAACAATGCAAAGGGAAGCTTCTCATGCCAATATTTGTACGTCTCTGTTGTCTTTGATATGATCTTCTTGATATTTTTATTTGTTGCCTCAACTGCCCCATTCATCTTTGGGCGATAAGTTACACAATTGTGATGTATGATGTTGAACTGCTCAGACACTTCTGCTATTATCTTATTATTGAAATTGGTAGCATTATCAGTAATGATTCTTTCTGGCAAACCATATCGACAAATGATCTCTTTGTTCAAGAACTTGCATACTGTTGTTCTTGTGACATTAGCATAAGAAGTTGCTTCCACCCATTTAGTGAAGTAATCAATAACCACTAGAATAAAACGATGACCATTAGAAGCTTTAGGGTGAATTTTCCCAATAACATCAATGCCCAGACGGCGAAAGGCCACAGTGAATTCATCGTATGAAGTGGCACCGGTGGAGAATTAATCCTGTCAGCGTATATCTGACATTTATGACATTTCTTTGCATATTCAATGCAATCTCCTTCCATGGTCGCCCAATAATATCCATATCTCATAATTTTCCTGGCCATTGCACAATTATTTGCATGTGTCCCACATATTCCATCGTGTACCTTTGTCATAATGCTTCTTGCCTCACTAGCGTTAACACACCTAAACAGGATCTGATCTCTGCCCCTTCTATATAGGGTTTCCCCATCCAGCACATATCCTGAAGCCATTCTTTTGATAGTTCTTTTATCATTATCATTTGCTTCTAGAGGATACCTTTGAAATTTGAGGTATTGCATGATATCGCAATACCAAGGGTTTCCATCTGTTTCCTCTTCTATGTTACAACAGTGAACATAAGCATTGTAGCTCTGCATCTGGATTGTCATCATGTCTTCAGGCTTATTGGCTAAGAAAACTGAAGCCAGTGTAACTAAAGCATCTGCCATCTGATTATCCTTTTTGGGGACATATGTGAAAGTAATCTTTTTGAATTCTTTTATCATATCAATGATCAATTTCCGATACTCAATCAGCTTGGCATCCTTTATTTCCCATTCTCTACGAAGCTGGTAAATAACCAAGAATCTCCATACACTTTCAAACTTTCTATTTTCCTTTCAATTGCAGCTTGTAATCCCATGACACACGCTTCATATTCTGCCATGTTATTGGTACAAAGAAATTCTAGTCTACTTGTGAAGGGATGATGCTCGTTGTTTGGAGAGATGAATATTGCCCCATTTCCACGTCCTAGGGCATTTACAACCCCATCTAAATACAACTTCCATATTCCATTCTCAGAGATTCTATTTTCTTCCATGGTGATATTCATCACATCTTTATCAGGGAAGTCAAAGTTTAACGGCTCATAGTCCTCTGCAGCACAACTTGCTAAGAAATTTGCTATATCACTTCCTTTTATTGCCTTTTGACTCATATACACGATGTCAAATTCTGAAAAAATCATCTGCCAATGAGCCAGTCTTCCGGTCAGTGCTGGTATCTCCATCATAAACTTCAATGGATCAAGGCGAGAAATTAGCCAAGTAGTGTGATACAACATGTATTGTCGAAGCCTGCGAGTTATCCATACTAGAGAACATCACAACTTCTGAATAAGTGGGTATCGCACTTCACACTCTGTAAACTTTTTGCTTAAGTAATAGATGGCTCTTTCTTTCCTCCCCGTGTCATCATGCTACCCCAATACACATCCCATTGAATTCTCATGAACTGTTAAGTAAATGATGAGTGGCCTGTCTGGAACCGGAGCAACTAATATCTGAGCATTCATTAAGTACCTCTTAATCTTATCAAATGTTTCCTGGCACTCTTCATCCTATTCTCTTGGATTATTCTTTTTAAGCAATCCGAAGATTGGATCACATTCATCAGTTAGTTGAGAAATGAACCGAGAAACATAATTCAACCTCTTAAGGAATCCTCGAACTTCTTTTTTTTTTGGTGATGGTAAGTTCTGGATTACTTTTACTTTATCTGAATCTATTTCAGTTTCTCTTCTGCTGACAACAAAACCTAGGACTTTTCCTGATGTGACTCCAAAAGTACACTTATTTGGATTGAGCTTTAACTAGTACTTTCTCAACCTCAAGAATAGCTTTTTAAAATTCTCAATATGTTATTCTTCAGTCTGGGATTTAGCAATCATGTCATCAACATATACTTCGATCTCTTTGTGCATCATGTCATGAAACAAGGTCACCATTGCCCGCTGATAAGTTGCCTCATCATTCTTTAACCCGAAGGGCATCACTTTGTAACAATATGTTCCCCATAAGGTTATAAACGTTGTTTTATCCGTATCTTATGGGCTCATCTTTATCTGATTATACCCCGAGAATTTATCCATGAAGGAAAACCATGAATGGCCACGTATTATCCACTAAAATG
Organism: Hibiscus mutabilis; assembly: GCA_019671005.1. Lineage (NCBI taxonomy): Eukaryota > Viridiplantae > Streptophyta > Magnoliopsida > Malvales > Malvaceae > Hibiscus > Hibiscus mutabilis. The sequence continues at coordinate 41,299,151 of CM033730.1, read as the reverse complement.
TTTATATGGGGTAAAGGGAAATTGTCCTTTAGACTAGCCTTATTTAGATCTCTGTAATCCACACATATTCGTACTTTTCCATCCTTATTTGGCACAAAAACTATGTTGGCTACCCATTCTGGATACCTGGATACCTCAAGAAAACCAGTATCGATTTGCTTTTGCACTTCTTCCTTTATCTTCGGTACCATTTCTGGCCTCAGCCTTCTAAGTTTTTGCTGAACTGGTTTACACTCCGGCTTTATGGGTAGTTTATGTACCACTATGTCAATATTCAATCCAGGCATATCTTGGTACGACCAGGCAAAGCCATCTTTAAATTCTCGCAGCAGATTAATCAGCCATTGTCTAGCTTTTGGCGAGAAGGCTGTTCCTATTTCACATCTCTTCTGATTTTATCAGTTCCCAAATTAAGAGTTTCTAATTCTTCCTTATGGGGTAGGATCTGTTTGTCTTCTTTTTCCACCAACCTCAGTAATTCTTCAGGGATTTCACATTCTGTTTTATCTTCCACCTCATTGATTTCCACTAGACACACTGGCCGTTCAAGATCTACTCCAGGATTAGGTTCAAGATCATTCATGCTATCAACTGAAAACCTACAAAGGAAATTATAGTGTATACATTTGAAAGGAATGTGAAAAAGAAAGCAATAAACATGTTTTCCATTTGTGAATCAGCGTTGAAAGCATTTTTATTTAAATGAAATGACATAGTGGCCCTTTACAGATAACACTATATGCCGGCGGGCAAAGGTATAGAGTTGGTTCTTGATATTTACTTTGTTTCATTGGATACAACATCAAGTTCCTCAAACGTTCAATTGCCGAGTTTTTCGCCAGGGAGACACGGACAAATTTTCTTCAAGAATCTCCCAGGTTAAGCTCCCTAAAAAATTCCTCCGATGAGAAGCCCTTCCAGCTCATTGCCAAAGATTTCCTCTTCGTGCATTCTCGATGTCTCTAGATTGACCTCCATGAGCTGTTCCTCAATGTTCTCAAACCCTCTGGACTTGAAGATACATGTTAAATCCACCAAAGGCATGGGTTCGGAGGAGGCTTCAGATCCCAGCAAACGAGCTTTCCTCTATTCTCCTCTTCTCTTCAAGTATTTCAACCTATCCTTGACATTGGGCTTAAATCCTAGCCTGAAACGATCCTTCTTCATAACCACCAATTTTGGACGCAAACACCCATAGAGTCGCTTGCCTAAGCCTTTTCCTGTTCTTGCACCCCTTCCCAGTGTTTCTCGTACAGTCATCTTGGTGCAATTTGACAATTTCGGTCGAGGGAAAGACTTGCCTTCAGCAACAAAGGTGGCATTTATAAACTCTAGTGCCCTGAAAGAACATTCAAGGGCGTTCTCATTGGCTTCAATATAAGGTGCATCAGTGGTTACTGAGGCTATGATATCTTCCTCTGCTCCCACACTAACCAACTTTCTCTCAATCACAAATTTTAACTTTTGATATAGAGACAATGGTACTACTCTGGCTGAATGAATCCACGGCCTTCCCAACAAGTAATTATACGTGGGTCTTATATCCATCACCACAAAATCCACATTATAGAATGCCGGTCCAATCAAAAGTGGCACCTCAATTATCCTGAGCACCTCTCGAGTAGTCCTATCAAAAGCTCTTACTGTATTATTGTACACCTTCATGTGTGATTCATCAACGGGTAACCTTTGCAACGTTACCATTGGCAAAACATTCAGGGCAGAACCATTGTCTATTAACACTCCTGGCAGTACATACCCTTTACAATGCGTGGTGATATTCGAAGCCTTTACTGACCTCATTCCTCCCTCAAGAATTTCATCATCAGTGAAAGTAATATAATTGTCAGCAATTATATGGTTCACTATCCTGTCCAGCTTGCTTATAGATATATTATTTGGTACAAATGTCTGATTAAGCACCTTCATCAATGCATTGCGATGCCCTTTTGAACTTAACAGTAATTCTAGAACAGAGATCCTCACTTGCTGTTTCTTTAACTGCTCAACAATATTATACTCACTATGTTTCAAAAACATTAAGAATTCTTGAGCCTGCTCTTTCGTCACCAGCTCATTTATCTTAGGTGCTGGCTCTTCCCCAAAAATTCCCACTGGTGTAGTCACAACTTTCCCCTTAGCTTTCTCCACTTCTTTGGGAACTTCTGGAGAATAGCATCTCCCACTTCGAGTGAAGTGTCCCACCTCATTCACCGTTTCAAAATTTGGTTGATCATTTTTACCTTCTTCCGGCGTCAACTTTGTTTCTTCCAATTTTCCTTTCTTCTGCAATTTGCCCTCTTCGGGTATGGTTACGGTTGCAGCATAATTCTAAGGCACCTTGTGCGTGCTCCTATAGACAAATGGTGTAGGTGACGAGATCACAACCTTGGGATCCGTGACAGGCTTCGTGTCTGCAGGACCCCTAGTCTTGGGTCTAATAGCAACAACCAAGGGTTTATGTATCCCATATTTGACGCCCGACAGCTCAGAAGTACATACTTCCTGTAACACTCTAAAATTGGCCTAGAAATGTTACCACAATCTAAACTATAGGCTAATTGAATTCATAAGTTGATCAATTTAAAGAAGAATGAACATTAGCTATCCTTTAGATCAAATAAGTGAAATTAGAACCAAATTGAATTGAAATTAAAACTAGAAGGCATAAATAGAAGGATGGAAATGTGAACATGCAAAATTCTATAGATTGCATGTAAAATAGAAATTAGATCAAGGCCTTGACACATGTTCTCATTGGAAGAGAACATGTGCCAATTTGGGTGATGACTCATGGCCAAGGACGAAAGATGAACAAACATATTGTCATCTTCCTCCCATTATCAAACATCATTTGGCCGAATATTGAGAGAGAAAATGGGAGAGAAAATCTTCATGCAACACATTCAAATTCAAGCTTCTTGATTCAACCTTGATCAAATTTAGCTTGGAGAAGGTATAATGTTTGACTTTACATGTTATAGATTGTTTGAATATGAAAATGATGATGTTCTTGTTGCCTAGATGGAATTGGATGATTTCTATGTATGTTAGGAGCATGCTAGTTTCAATTTGAACTTGAAATTTTGATTTCTAGTAACCAATTTGATAAAGGATATACATATAGTTGCTGGAAATTTGAGAATGAGTATATAGTTGAAAACAATGTTGAATTGGGACTGTTTTGATAGAGAAAATGTGTAAACATGTCAATTGGGTATAGAACCCTGTTTTGATCATGTAGGTAGATGAATTGAAGATTGAATTGAATAGATAACTTGCTGGAAAATGACTACACCTAATTGTACTAGTTAAATTAGGTAATGGACTGCCTAGTTGATGAAATGGATGTGCAATGTTGATCAAATAGATCAAATTAGGTTCAACATGATAATGCCTTGTTTTAAGCACATTTCTAGGTGAATTATAATGACCTAGACATGTAAGAACATGAACATGAATGTAATTGCCATGCTAGGACCTTGTTAAAATGAGTTAAGGAGCTAGAAATTCAACCTAGTGTAATCTGCCTAGAATGCTCTATTCTGGGCAGTATCTTTGAAAAATCACTATAAATTGTATATAATGAATTTAAGACTAAATTTTTTATGGAAAACACCTTGATATGTCTAAATTCATTAGTAGAAAGCAGAAATGAGTTCTGGGTTGTATACTGAAATGTAGAGAAGAAACACTAGGGACAATGCAAACTATCCAGTGTAGCAAAATGCCCTGTCTTTAAGTTAAAAAGTGTATTAATTGGTAAAGAACTCAAATGAAAGCCTTATATGGTTATAAATACAATTTTGTTAGCTTTCCAAAGGTGTAAACCAATTGAAATTCTGGCATACGGAATGGAAGTTATGCTTGATTAAGTGACTAGAGTGCAAGCTGCCTGGCAGCAGCAGTATAGGCAATTACACACTATTTTGTGGCAATTTGCAAACTGTTTTGTAAATAGTTTTAGGACATTGATTCTGCCTTGTTATACATGAACTAAAGTGTAGTTAAGTGTAGTGAAGAATATACATGAACATGCTGCCAAATTGTGAATGTTGTATACTTGTGACATTGTCTTGATTTAATGAGTATGTGAACTTGTTTTGATATGTATTTGCTTGTGTAATGTGATAGAACTAGGAGTAAACTTGGTGGAAGAGGATAGAGTGGATCATCCTAAAGCCAAGAACAAAATAGTGTGGATCCAAGACTAGCTAAGCTTGGAGTAGTGTAGTTATCTCTAGTTTAGGACTAGGTCCTAACCAATGCATATTTGTTACATTCATGAAATGCTTAAATGAACCCAATAAGAACTTGACCTAATAAGGGAAGAATGACTAGTAATGCATGATACTTGATCACATCTTTGTATACATGTTTGATTCGATTGATAAGCATGTTAAGTGATAACATGTATGCTTGTATGTGCTATGATGCAATGTGATTGAATGTTAAAGAACTTGTTTGAGATATCATCTCATCTTGATGAAATGAAACATGAAAACTACATGAAATGTGAGCTATGGCTCAATTGGCCTAAGGGCCTAACATGAAATGAACTTGCTTGACATGATCTTGATCCTGAAACACTTGAATAAATGGTAAATCGAACAACCTTCGTAGCTAGTTTGACTAGGTAGAAGGGCATGCCTTAGAGTCTAAAGCTTATTGTATAAGGGTGGACTACGGTCCAGGGCTAAGGCCCCTATTTGGTGACAGACAGAGGGTACGTATGTGGTCTTTGGCGACAGTTGGTTAGAGACTCGATTACCTATATAAACTAAGTACCAAGGGGGTTGTTTAAATTGATAATACGTGAAATAACAATCCTACATTATATGTTACTTGTTTTGAAAGCCTTGAATTGAATGTTACTTGTCATTTAAGCATGACTTTCTTGATTTCTTGTTTTGTAAGCATGATGTGCTTGATTCATGATATGAAATCTTGATTCTTTTTCTTGATAGCCGAATGTTATGATCCTTAGCTAGGATTACTCTAATGCTTGATATCCTTAGATAGGATTCTTCTATTGCTTGAATGCCTTAGCTAGGATCAATCTATTGCTTGAAACCTTAGCTAGGTTCAATCTTGTTTAAATGACATAAAACTTGGCATAACAAATGGTTAGATTTAGTACTACCTCACTAAGTACATTCTTGTACTTATCACTCTCGTTTTCGTTCTTCCCAATTACAGGATAAAGGATTTAATCGTTGCTTGATGTTGAAGCATGTTACCTTGAGTTAGAATCAACTCACACAAGCTTTGCCTAAGTATGGTTTCATACTTGTTTTGTATATCTCCTAGAATGGCGGCACTAGAATGTATATAGTTAGATTGATCATGCATTTTGGAACTTGTATATATTGATCTTGATGGGCCTACTATGTTATGAACTTAGCAACAAGTATGTAATGAACTTAAGTATTATGTAATGAATAGTATTTGTTGTGCATATATGGATTTAATTATGAAATTATCATATGTTGATCTAATTTGCTATGAAACAATTTGAAAGCCTTGTCATGTTCATGTGTATGCTTGAATTAAAAGTAGAGTGTGATGTACCATGTTGCTTGATCCACCATTCGATTGTCTTGCAAATCATAGGGTCATATGTGAATGAATATACATAGATGAAAGCGTTATCTTGTGTTAATTGGTGTTGTCGAATGCATAGGATTGGAATAAGACTTGAATGAACTAGTTACATGCTTGGTTGTATGCATTTGGTGTTAATGGCCGAATGGTTAGATATAGAGAGTGACTAGAATTGAACTAGTTTCATGCTATTGAATGTTTAGATAATCATACTTAGTAAGTATGATTGCTTGTTCTTGTATTGTATTGTATATATGTACAAACTAAGGGACCTTGAATTGAAACGGAAGCATGTTACATTGTTGCGTGTGATAAGTGCTACGCAATTGTGCAAGTATACACGTCGCAAGTAATAAAGTGATATGAGTATCGAGTATCGTCTCCACAGGGATTGGTTTGGGCCACTTTGCTTAAGTTACTGCACTGTGAAAAGTAAAAACACAATTAAAGGATTAAAGGAGTTTAACTAATAACTAAACTAGAAAGCAATAAAGTAAAAGAAAAGATGAGATCGATTGAGAGAGATAGGCTAGGTTATCGTGAGTTAAGGTGTGATAGCCGATTGGATTGTCTTGGTAAAAGAGTGCACGGGCAACTCGGTTGCCGTGGCGACTTGCACAACGGGTTGCCTTGGCAACTAATTGATGGTTGCCCGGGCGACTAGTTGGGCAACTACTTGGGCGATCGGGCAGCAACTTCAAGGTTCGGCGGAGCGTTCTTCAATGGTTTCTTCTTATCCCTAAGTCGAAACTCTAGCTACTTGTGCATGCCTTGATAATACATCCTGCGTGAATCAAGGGTGAACAACAACCAATCTTGCACTCCTCTTAGCCGTTGAAATCCTTAACTTATTCCTAAGCCGGATTAATCTTCACCATCATTGGATTGAATAAAGATCATATTCATTCGTTTCTTGAATCTAACTCTCCCGATATTAGATAAATGGATGAAATCACGAGATCCTCTCCCAATTCACTCGCAAACAATAATAAGAATCAAGAATGAATAAACCTTGAAATAGAAAAGTACAAACTCTTATTACCTAAACAAAAACCAATAGTTTCTCACAACCACAAAACACAATAACCATAGCCGATCAAGTTAGTTCATGGTTGGGTTCAAAAGATATACAAAGAATAATCCCCAAACCATGAATCTAATAGAAGCAAAGAAGAAGAAGTCGAAATTCCCCTAATGCTCTCTTGTCGAAATTTCCCCCTTGCTCTCTCTATATGGATTGTCGAAATCTCCTTGCTATTTATAGGGCTAGGCCAAAGTCCTTCTTTGAGGAGGAGTTTGAGTTGGAATTAAATTATCTTTAAAGAATATAATTCTTTATTATAATTTTATTCCTATTAGAACTTCTCCTATCTTCTTGGAATTTAATTCTTCTTTAATCTCTGCATGGCAATCAAATTCCTTTGGGCTTGGGCCTTGCTCCATGTCATCTTGGGCTTGTAAAGTCATTAATTTCGATATCCCTATTGCATTTTTTTCTTTGTCGACAAATGCCATGGCAACTGCTCTTGGCGTCTCCTTCATGCATTACCCTGGCAACTAGCTCAACATTGCTTTGGCAAGTGATCCTGCACATACACACACAAAAACACACCAAAGCAGCATCTTTTTCCACAAAAATCACCAAGTTATGTAATCAAGCTCAACGGTGGAAAGAAACATGAATTAATGCATGAATGACTAATTATGCAACTATTATGAGCTTAAGTCTAACAATAATATGAGTAAAAAGGGTAATAAAAATAGTACTTTTGAACACTTATCACGCCCCAAACTCGAACTATTGCTTGTCCTCAAGCAATGCAAACTAACAATTACACGCCAAGACTTTAATCATCAAAGACATGCTTCAAACTTGAATTCAAACCTCGGAACCGTGACACAAAGTATGATCACCTTTTAATTTTTCGGATAACACAAAAATTACCCGGAACCAAACTATAGTGCTCGTGACAATGTGTGTGCGTAGTTGTGAACAAGTTGATTTTCAAGATTCTATGTGAACTACAGGCTTTTATTAATTCAATTATCGGGGTATTTATTTTTATTTTCACTAGAGCCAATTTCGGGCACCTCTAGCAAAGTAAGCAATTCCTCATTTTTTTATTTTAGTCGACTAGAGCCAATTTCGGGCACCTCTAGCGATTCTTTAATGTGCATTAACTACTAGAGCCAGTTTTTGGGCACCTCTAGCAAGAAAGTGTATTTACTACTAGAGCAGTTTTGGGCACCTCTAGCAAGAAATTAACTTTTAATTTTCAATTTTAAATTTACCCAAATTTTAAGCAACCTAAGTTCACTAAGTTTCTTTGAATCAACAACCCACAACCGTGTAAAAAAATTCAGCATCATAGTAAAACTCTAAGTTCTTTTCATGCAATCCTAAAATTAAAGGTTATTTCAATTAAGTACAGTGGCAAAAATTCATCATTGGATATTCAACAAGTCTTAAGCAATTAAATCAAATTAAAGGCATGGCAAGTAACATATGCAACCTATATGTGATTGCTAAAGATGAATGCAACTAAACATGAAACTAACTAGAAACCAACACCCCCCCAAACTCGAGAGAAGCATTGTCCTCAATGCATGTAAGAGTGAAACAAAATTTAAAAGAAACTAAATGAAATGAGTTAGTCAGAGAGGTCGTCACCTCGATTGATGAGTTTCCTTCGTGCCGTTTGCTTGATTCAATTTTCGGTCAGTGGTTGAATGCTTGTGGCTGGTACCGCGTGAATAGCATTGCCTTGATTTGGTCCATGTTTGCCGATGCAGGTTTACTTGCATGTGCATCAGTAGTTGCCGAAGCCATTGTTGTTGCCTGGGCATCGCCAGTTTCTGTTGTGGTTCTTTGTGGCGAGTAGTCGGTGAAGAAATTTCCTTATCATGGTGGTTGTGAGTCTTGTTGTGGAAAAGAAAATAAAAAAACCTGGAAACTAAAGATAATGAAGAAAAATAAAATATATCCTAAAAAAATAAAGAGAAAAAATAACAAAAAATAATAGAACAAAATAGTTCAAAAAATAAAAATAAAAATAAATGTATTAGTAGTTGCCGTGGCGTCGAGGGTTGCCGAGGCATGCACATCCATGGTTGCCGAGGCGTCGGGGTTGCCGAGGGCGCGCGCGTCCATGGTTGCAGAGGAGGCGCGCGTATCGGGAGTTGTTGCGGTGTTGAAGGTTGCCGTTTTGATACTTCTTATAGTCCATCCGCACCCTCCATCGGGTGATAATATTGCCCAAAAAGAGTTTGGCAAATGTGCTTGCCACTACTCCCTTTTGCGTTACCATGGTGGAGGTGTCTTTCTTCTTTGTTCGCTTGTAGTCCATGTATACTCTCCACCTTGCTACTATTCTGAAGGCACAAATATATTAATAGGAAAAATTATATCCATTCTCAACCATTCAATTTACCTCATTCTTGTCGACTTCTATCATGGTTGGATGTAGCCTTTGTTGTCGGGCAATTGTTGCTCAAGCCAATTGCCGTGGCAATCGATTGTCAAATTTTGCTCTAAGTCAAGGGAAGAATCAATTTTCAAGAGCTTTATGAATCCAAACACCTTTTTCTTTTGGCCTCTCAAACATCTCCATCGTAGAGATTTCGATGGCTTCAAATCTACCAACCTCGGTTCCTCAAGACATACCCGCAATGGACGAGGTGAGTTTTTAAAGAATTCAAAAGGTTCAACTATTACCTGCTCATATTCCATTGGCAAAGTATTATCATCTCGTTGATCTTGTATGTGGTCGAGTAATTGCCGTGGCAATTGTAGATGAGAGCAATCTATAGGTTCCCGCTTCAACATCAACGTTGTAACCCTTCGGGCATCGGGTTCCTCAGAATTTGCTGTAGTATTATTGTTCTCAGCTTCACCGAGTGTTGTCGCGCATTGCTCGTTCAGGCTCCTCAATCATTGCCGAGGCAATTTGTTGTTCATGCTCATCATGTGTTGGGCAGTCTCTCTCATTGGCATCCTCTTGACTTTGAGGTTCTAGTTGTTCCTCACACATCGGAGAGATTTCTTGCCTTGGGACGTCAGTATCCCTAGGAATGAATTGTTGATGCATGTTATCCATGACATATGTGGATCTCCCCAATTGATCTTCTGAATCCCCTAAGGTTGCATCCCACTGAGCTATCCTCGTATCCATAGATTTTGATAGTTCTCGAATCTCTTCAATTGATCCGTCAAGTCTAGCCAAGGAAGCTAGTAACGTTTCCTCCAAGGAATTGGAATGCTCTTGAAAAGGACTACATTGCCATGGCATATCTGTTGCTGCGGCAAAATTGTTATGGTAAAAAACAATTTGAGCTTTTTGACCATACCATGAAGAATTTTGCTGTTGGTTCCCTCTATGGTCCTCCATGTAGTTATATTTACCGAAAATGTGAGGGCAATTTTCAAACACATGATGTTCTCTACACATAGCACAAGATTTTTCCATGGTATAAGTTCTTTGGGCTTTTCTCGGTTCGTATGGGTAATCATCAAAGGGTGTAAGGAACTCTTGATTGGATTGATTCATATCTTCCAACATCATCTCTCGAATAGATTGGCTTTTATTTCCCGACATGTTGATGTCCCTTAACTTGTAGCGCACCTAATTTTTTTTAATAAAACAAACAAAAAGAAAAGTTAGTAAAACTAATAAAAAAAATGCAATAACAAAAACAACTAACACCAATTGCCAATCCCGCAACGGCGTAAAAAACTTGTTGCGTGTGATAAGTGCTACGCAATTGTGCAAGTATACACGTCGCAAGTAATAAAGTGATATGAGTATCGAGTATCGTCTCCACGAGGATTGGTTTGGGCCACTTTGCTTAAGTTTCTTGACCGTGAAAAGTAAAAACACAATTAAAGGATTAAAGGAGTTTAACTAATAACTAAACTAGAAAGCAATAAAGTAAAAGAAAAGATGAGATCGATTGAGAGAGATAGGCTAGGTTATCGTGAGTTAAGGTGTGATAGCCGATTGGATTGTCTTGGTAAAGAGTGCACGGGCAAACTCGATTTGCCGTGGCGACTTGCACAACGGGTTGCCTTGGCAACTAATTGATGGTTGCCTCGGGCGACTAGTTGGGCAACTACTTGGGCGATCGGGCAGCAACTTCAAGGTTCGGCGGAGCGTTCTTCAATGGTTTCTTCTTATCCCTAAGTCGAAACTCTAGCTACTTGTGCATGCCTTGATAATATATCCCTGCGTGAATCAAGGGTGAACAACAACCAATCTTGCACTCCTCTTAGCCGTTGAAATCCTTAACTTATTCCTAAGCCGGATTAATCTTCACCATCATTGGATTGAATAAAGATCATATTCATTCGTTTCTTGAATCTAACTCTCCCGATATTAGATAAATGGATGAAATCACGAGATCCTCTCCCAATTCACTCGCAAACAATAATAAGAATCAATAATGAATAAACCTTGAAATAGAAAAGTACAAACTCTTATTACCTAAACAAAAACCAATAGTTTCTCACAACCACAAAACACAATAACCATAGCCGATCAAGTTAGTTCATGGTTGGGTTCAAAAGATATACAAAGAATAATCCCCAAACCATGAATCTAATAGAAGCAAAGAAGAAGAAGAAGTCGAAATTCCCTAATGCTCTCTTGTCTAAATTTCCCCTTGCTCTCTCTATATGGATTGTCGAAATCTCCTTGCTATTTATAGGGCTAGGCCAAAGTCCTTCTTTGAGGAGGAGTTTGAGTTGGAATTAAATTATCTTTAAAGAATATAATTCTTTATTATAATTTTATTCCTATTAGAACTTCTCCTATCTTCTTGGAATTTAATTCTTCTTTAATCTCTGCATGGCAATCAAATTCCTTTGGGCTTGGGCCTTGCTCCATGTCATCTTGGGCTTGTAAAGTCATTAATTTCGACATCCCTATTGCATTTTTTCTTTGTCGACAAATGCCATGGCAACTGGCTCGGCTTCTCCTTCATGAATTACCCTGGCAACTAGCTCAACATTGCTTTGGCAAGTGATCCTGCACATACACACACAAAAACACACCAAAGCAGCATCTTTTTCCACAAAATCACCAAGTTATGTAATCAAGCTCAACGGTGGAAAGAAACATGAATTAATGCATGAATGACTAATTATGCAACTATTATGAGCTTAAGTCTAACAATAATATGAGTAAAAAGGGTAATAAAAATAGTACTTTTGAACACTTATCATACATCTAGAGACATTCGAACATAAGCTAAGGAACAATGAAGTGAATCGAATTGATAATGTAGTATCTTGTAATGAAAGCATGAAATGAATTAAGATTAATGACCTATTCGAATGGTTAGATTGAAGTAAGAATCAATTGTGTGGTTACTTGTTTGCTAAGTAAGTATGGATGTTTGATTGTTCTTGTATTTCTTGCCATGTCCATTGTCCTTGTCCTTGTACTTGCTTGCTCAATGTAACGCTCCCGAGCCGGGTTGCTACTAGCCCGGGTATAGGGTGTTACATTTAATTATGAAAGTGTTATCTTGTGTTAATTGGTGTTGCCGAATGTAAAGGATTGGAATAAGACTTGAATGAACTAGTTACATGCCTTGTTGTATGCATTTGGTGTTAATGGCCAAATGGTTAGATATAGAGAGTGACTAGAATGGAACTAGTTTCATGCTATTGAATGTTTAGATAATCATACTTAGTAAGTATGATTGCTTGTTCTTGTCTTGTATTGTATATATGTACAAACTAAGGGACCTTGAATTGAAATGGAAGCATGTTACATCTAGAGACATTCGAACATAAGCTAAGAAACAATGAAATGAATCGAATTGATAATATAGTATATTGTAATGAAAGCATGAAATGAATTAAGATTAGTGACCTATTTGAATGGTTAGATTGAAGTAAGAATCAATTGTGTGGTTACTTGTTTACTAAGTAAGTAAGTATGAGTTGCCTGCATGATAAGTAATGAATGTTTAGTTGCTTGTTAGTTAAGTAACTCATCAAATAAGGATGCGTTATCAATGTCTTGCTTGTTCTTGTATTGCCTTGTTCATTGCCTTGTCTTGTATTGTCCTTGCTTGCTTAATGTAATGCTCCCAAGCGGGGTTGCTACTAGCCCGGGTAGGGGGTGCTACACTTCCACTGCTTTCTTCTCACCTGACTTTGCAAAAAACTAGTTCTCTTTATTGTCCACTGCTTTCTTCTGGACAGTGTTGAATCTCATGATCATGATCTTGATGATACTCACAATTCACGTCAGATTGTATCTTCTTTTATACTTTCATGCCTATTTCGATCATTACGGCATTATACAATTGTTCAAATACCCATTTCAAAGGGGATATAACTTTGACACATCAGTTTTCAACTGCTTTGCTTCATCATCATCTTCTATTGCATTTATCCCCGCCCTCCATGGCTCAGTAATGGATTTGCTGCAATGTTAGGTTCATCAAACTTCAGGATCCTATTGTTGATTAGATTCTGCACCACCTTTTTGAATGTTGTACAAGTCTCAATCGTATGTCCCAGTATCCCAGCTTGAAATTCGCAATGAGCGTCTGGCTTATACCACTGTGGATAGGGAGGCTACAGAGGAGTTAAGTAATACTGCCTCACCAAATCCGCTTCGTACAATTGAGGGTACAACTCAGCATAGGTCATGGGTATTGGTGTAAAATTCATTATACCATTCCTCGGACCTGAGCAACCTTCTTGTTTGATCCCTGCGTATTTCTTGCCACCGTTCCTGATGAAGTAATAGTCACATTCTTGGGAGCTTCATATGCACTTGTATTATTCACCTCATTATCTCTCATCTTGTAATTCTTTCGAGAGTTTTCCCCACTCTCAATCCTCTCTCTCTTAATCGCTGCTTCAATCAATTCTCTAGTCATTACTATATCGACAAAATTCTGTGTAGCATTACTGATCAATCTCTCAAACAATGGTCCCTTCAGAGTCTGTAAAAACATATGGACAACCTCACTTTCCATCAATGGAGGTTGAACCTGTGCTGCTACATCTCTCTATCTTTGAGCGTACTGCCGAAGTGTCTCATTATTCCTTTGCTCCATGCCCTGCAACATTATACGGCTGGGAACCATCTCTATAACATGCTTATAATGTTCCACAAAAGCACCAGAAACATCCTTCCATGAATGGATATTTACACGGCTTAACTGTGTGTACCATCGAGTAGCTGAACCGGTCAAACTATCTTGAAAGTAATGTATCAGCAGCTTTTTATCCTTCAAATAAACAGCCATCTTTCGACAATACATTATGAGATGTGCTCTCGGGCATGTATTTCTATTATACTTTCCGAAATCTGGCATTTTAAACTTTGGCGGGAGTGTTAGGTCAGCCACTAAACTCATCTCAACTGCACCAGGTCCTGTTTCATTTACCTTCTGCAATTCTAGCAAACGATCCTCCAATGCCTTACAACATTCCTCATATTTCTTCTCAATTTCTGCACGAATTTTCTCTATCTCGTTCAAGGTATTCAGATTAGGGACATCATTATTGCTCCCAAAATTTGCCCCAATGTTCACTGGATCGTTTGGTGTTGCTCCTACAAGATTAATTTGGACCTTCTTTGCGAGCGGAGGTCCTTCATGTGGCACCTTTGTGTGAGATGTGGTTTCTGCTTGGTCATTTATTTCATTGGAATCACCCTCAAGTATTTTAGCATTTCCTTATTCCTTTGATCCCAATAGAGCGGCCAGCTAGTTGATTATTTCTCTCTGAGTTTGAGCAAAATAATCCTTCATGGATTGCTCTATTCTGTCAAAACAGTTTTGTGTTTCCGCTCGATCATTTTCCAAGCTTGCGACTCGATCTTCAGCAGCCATAGTCTTTGAACGTAAACGAGTCCTGTAAGAATGCGGAATGATTGCAGTCTTATGAAATAAACTGTCATAAAATTGTTCTTTGTTAAACCAAAAACTTTGTAAAATGACTTTGGTGCGTAAATGCATGATTATGTAATTGCATGAATGCATGTATGCAAACAAGGCATCAAGTTTTAAGAAACAGTCTTTAGAAACATTCATTCATTAGAAGGTTCAAATACAGGAAATAAAACAACTTCTTCTACAGGAAACTAGTAGCCCTAATTCCTAAGTTGGTTAACTCATGTAGCAGACGCGCAATGGCCTCTCCATACTCCAGCTCAACGTTTGGCTACTTCAACAGAGTCGTAGCTTGCCTCGAAAGTATCTGCACATACGAAGCTATACTCCTAACATGCTCCTTGAAATTCACCAACTAATTATTCTGATTTTGTATAGTGCGTTGCGCTGCTTTGTACTTGGTCTTCCATACCCCACTATCCTGATACAGTATTCCTTCATAGCTTGCAAGTTTTCCTTTCAATGACTGCACTTCATTTTCCAGCTCCGATATCCTTTTCTGTAATCCTTCATTCTCGCGCTCCATCTGAACCCTATCTTCATTGTGATATCTTGTCATTAATTCCTCTAGCTGTGTCACCTATCTTGTCAGATCAAAATTTCTGGCTTGCTCCTCTTCTATCTTCTTCTTTTCCTTGTTGCTTGCTTCCTTACTTTCTCGAGATTTCTTCTTGTACATCTTCTTGTAATCATTCCGTTCCTTCTTCATGTTTTCCAACTTCTCTGATAAGTCTCGTATTGTCTTACTTATTCCTTCTTTTTGCTTAGCTTTATAATCATTATGAATCTCTTGTAGCTCTTTCAAATCTTGGCTAATTTTCTTATTTTGTGCAACCAGCTCCTTCTCTTGCCCTTTATGAATAATCACTTGATACTTTTCCATTGTTAACTCTTCTGTAAGATCACTGATCCCCTTATCGTATTTCATTAAATCCAACTCTCGATCGTGCTTGAGATTCTCTAGTGTTGATGGTGCTTCTGCAACTGATCGAACAAACGATCCTATATTCTCTGGCATTTTTTGAAATGTTGTATCAATCACCCTTTGCGCTCTCCACTCTTTATATCCCATCATCATCTCCAACTTTTGATAGGGCTAAACCCTTCATAGTTTTCCCATGCTCTCCCTATTTTCACTACAATTCCTTTGTAATCATTAGTCTTGTGGGCATACTCGAATTTTTCCATTCCCGCCGTAGCCAGTATGAATTGCCTCGAACCAAATTATCTTGACACTAGCAAGGGGCAATAAGTTATTCCTCCGCAAATTCCAGGTAATAGGATCCAATCCCTGTCCCCACATCTATACAAAAATGCCATCCCTTTGTGCAACCAGGGTGCCCTCCATACAGCATCAGTATCCTTCAAATTCTTGAAACAGTCCTCCCATTGTTTCTGATCCTTTCTCTCTAAAGGACAACCCATCATATATTCTTCTATTGGCGAATAAGAGGTAAGATACCTTGCAGCTCTATATGATGTATTCCACCGGTGACCTCTAAACCAAATCTCCAACAGTTGTGCGCATCCCCAAAACTTTCATTCTCCCGATTTCTTACATACAGTCAATGACCTATATGTATCGGTTAAAATAGCAGGAACCGGGTTCACACCTTTTTTAGTAACTCAAATAACCCCACAGTTGACGGATCTACGTGCTCTGGAGTTCTCAGGAAAATAACTAGCCCATATATGCACAAAGCATATAAACTTCTTGCTCTGGCTGGTTCATCTTCACTTAAAACTATCAATTCTTTCAGGACCCTCCAATTCACTCGCTGTTTGTCCTCATTCTGATTTGTGCTATCATTGTTGGCAATTTTTGTATCTCACCATTCCTTTGTCTTCCCAGTGATCAGTGTTAAATTTTTCTTGAAACCCGTATTGTTTCCAGGTCTTGTGTATATCTTGTCACTATGAATAGTTGGACAATTAACCAGTACCTCATATTCTTCAAGAGTGGGTGTCATGTCGACTTGGCCAAAAGTGAAACAATTGTATGCGGGATTCCAGAATTGTGACATGGCTCTGAGCATTTGCTGGTCCACTTTAACACTTAGTAATAAAGCTATATCCCCAAATTCTTTCCTAAATGCTTATTTCATTTCACTTCCCCATTAATCCCATATTTCCTTTGCTTCTTGCAGGCAAGTATTCTGGTTGGTGTTTAGCTTACACTGACTCTTCATTCGTGACTCATCACCCATGCGCATACTGTCTCTCTTCTCATGCCCTGTCTATTCTGACCACGTCCAAACTGCAATGTTATCTTCCACAATCTTGACCCCTATAGACATTCTGAATACTTCTAATTAACTGTTCCTTAAACCGATGCCAAAATAAATGCAACAATGACATGGTTTGTCAAGAACAAAAACAAAAGGAAACACGTGCCAGTAATTGTGAATTAATACAAAAAAAACAAAGAAACAAATACTATCATATAACAACACAGAAATATTTAGCAAGGAAAATAACTAAAGAAATGTATTTAAACTGGCAACACCTGTCCTAGGTTCATGTCTGGCTCTAGTGGGGTTGGTTTTCTAAAACAATGTGTGGGCTTGGTTCTAGAATTTGGGTTCCCGAACTGTCATTATTGCCTACTACGACAATAAGACATCGATTCGATAGTATAGGTCCCTTACAACGGAGGCGCGGGCCCCACGACGCATAAGGTTAGTATACTGAAAGAAGACAAAGATCCGAACTCAGAGCTGGAGAGCATCACATCGAATAATGTCTTTCTCCCATTTAAGGGTGAAAAGCCCGGGCCGAGAGCTTATGCATGAATGATAGATGTACCATACAAAAAACTACCCTCATTTTTTCCAGAAATACATCCAACAATTTTAAGAAAAAATTAAATTCAGATTATTACTCATAATACCAAAATGCCACTTGGAATTAATTAATTAGGCATGACTCTCTTTTTTAGTTCCCCAGCGGAGTCGCCAAGCTGTCGCGACCGCTTTTGCGACCGGAAAAAGAAAAGGTGTGGGAAATAGCTCGGTGACCTATTCTTTTGGAAATCGGGTTTTTATTCATTTACATTTATTAAATCTTAAAAAGGTAGGGTTTTTCCATATTAAATCATTTATTTAATTTTGAAAACCAATTTGGAGTCGCCACCGATCACTTTGGTAGACCGGACACCATAAAAACAACCAGAGATTCATTTTGAAACGATTTGGGCTCAAGAGTCAATTACGTGTGGGGAATGATTAGCACCCCCCACAAACGCCCGTTATCGGTACCTTTTTAATTACATGTGGCATTTTGGCATTTTGGCATTTTTGAGTAATAAAATGGATTTAATTTGATTATTAATTGCTAATTGAATTTCTTTCCAAATGAGGATATCCTTTTGTAGGAAAATACATTTTAAATGAATATGAATTTTTGAAGTGTCCAGTTACATTAGGAAACTTTGATTCATACCCAAAAATGTATCTTAACACAAAAGGTTTAAATGCATGACAAATTCTTTTGTGGTCGATTTTAAGAAAAAAAACTAATTAAGGCTTCTATTCATTTAATTAATTAGAATCCTATGAATATTATTAATCTTTGGACTTATGTGATAGCACCAAATGATTGGGTACTACCAATATTAGGCCCAAAAAATAACAATATTTTTACTATTAATGATGCTAATTACTTAATCCTAATTTAAATTTTATTAAACTAACTATCCAATTTTATGTGATAACCATATTCAAAGTTCGAATGCAATATTAAATATTTCACTAAAATACCCCCTTTGAATAACATCACAGTATAGTGTGATACTAATCAACTTAGGGTATTAAAGTAATCATTTAATATTCATTAATTTTATACAATGATCTTCCTCTTCAATTTCAAGTTATTTAAGATTGAGAACCTAATTTTAGGGTTCTAATTATACTAAGTGCATTTAAGGTTTTCTAAACAAATATACTACATGATTGTTTAAAAACATGCAACATACAAACAATTAAATAAATCAAATTGAAAGCTGTAAAAATAAAGAAATTAAACTGTCCATGACTAAATTGAATTAAATTGGTAATTAAAAGGCTGAATTACAAGGGATTAGGTTGAACAATTTGTAAAACAAAACAAATTGAAGAACCTAAACCTAAAGCTATTGAAAATCCAGTTCAAAAGTCGGTCTAAACCAAATTGAACCGGCCGGTTTAAACCCCAAATGGCTCGAACTGTTATAACCAGGTCCTGAGTCAGACCGCGGACCCGTATCCACGCCCTCTTCCAAAACGCGCGGGTCATTTTGACCCGAAACCCAAAACGATGTCGTGTCGACTCGACCATAAATAGGCTATTTTCAAGTCAAATCGGTTATTATAATGATTTCTCTCTCTCTTTTCTCCCTCTCTATCCCTCGGATTCTCTCAACCTAAACCCAGAAATACCTAGAAAACAACCCTATTTTCGATTAAAACCTCATTGTTCATCTTTGTTCTTCATATGTTCTTCATACTTTCCATCGTTTGATCCACAGAAACACATAAACTCCTTCCATTTCTTGTTTCTCCAAGATCAAACCCATTATTCCCTTAAGAACTGAACCCCAGTTCTTCCTACCTTCATAGCTTCAATCTTCAACCACCATCAAACCCTAGCCCCGGCCTGTTTCTCGGCCGCCAGAGGTGATGTCGACCACTGGCCATAATACTTGTAATTGGGGTTTTCAGAATTATAGAGGCAAATTTAATGTAATATGGACTATTTATAGACTGTTTTATTTAATATAGTCTTTGGAGGATTATTTTTATACTATTTTATTACTTAGTATTATTTGGCCATATGTATAGTGAATTATATATATAAGGAAACCAGACAAAATTTGGGTATTACAGTAAGCAAAGTTGATCTTCTTAAAGTTTTTAACCAACTCTTGAATCAGATCATAATACTTGACCAACTTCGAGTCTCTCGTCTCCTATTCTTTCCGGATTTAATAAACAACCAAAGATGAATCTCTAAAAACTTGAAGCACCCTGACTTTTCTTTCAATGGTCGCACGTAAGCCCATTACACAAGCCTCGTATTCAACAATATTGTTTATGCAAAAGAATTCTAATCTACTTGTGAAAGGATAGTAGACGTTTTCTGGAGACCTATACCATGGCCTAAGGCATTGTATGCTCCATTGAAATAAAGATTCCAAAACTTTTCTTCTGAAGTAACCTTTTCTTCCACGGTTATGCACATCAAGTCTTCGTCGGGAAAATTAAATTTCAAGGATTTATAATCGCCTAAAGCACGACTGGCAAAGAAATCTGCTATAGCGCTTCATTTTATTGCTTTCTGACTTACATAGACAATGTCATATTCAGACAAAAGCATTTACCAATGAGCCATCTTCCCGGTCAATGCTGGTGCTTCCATAAAAAATTTTAGCGGATCTAACTTGGATATCAACCAAGTGGTGTGGTACAACATGTATTGCCCGAGTCTTTTGGTAGCCCATACTAGTGCACAACATAATTTTTTAATTGGTGGGTACCAAGTTTCACAATCGACGCATTTCTTGCTCAAATAGTAGATAACCCTCTCTTTTCTTCCGGACTTGTCATGTTGCCTTAACACACAACCCATCGAATTTTCAAAGACTGTTAAATACAGGATTAATGGTCTATCTGGCACAGGCGCCACTAGGATCGGAGCATTAGTCAAATACTTCTTGATCTTGTTTAGAGCCTCTTGACACTCTTTATCCCATACTCCCGGGTTGTTCTTCCGGAGTAATCTAAAGACATGGTCACATTTTTTGGTTAACTAAGAAATGAACCGAGATATATAATTTAACCTTCCCAAGAAACCTCAAACTTCTTTTTGTGTATGAGGTAGAAGGAGATCTTGAATATCTTTTACTTTATCAGGGTTAATCTCGATCCCATTTCAGCTAACCACAAAACCCAAGAGCTTTCCAAATGTGACAGCGAAGGTGCACTTGGCCGGGTTGAGCTTTAATTGGTACTTTCTCAATTTTTGGAAAAGCTTTCTCAAGTTTTGAATATGATCCTCTTCAGTTCGAGACTTGGCAATCATGTCATCCACATATACTTCGATTTCTTTGTGCATCATGTCGTGAAAAAGGGTCACCATGGATTTTTGATAAGTTGCTCCAGCATTTTTTAGCCCAAACGGTATCACCTTGTAACAAAATGTGCCATACATGGTTACAAATATAGTCTTCTTCATGTCTTCGGGATACATCTTTATTTGGTTGTATCCTGAGAAACCATCCATAAAAAAGAACCACGAATGCCCCGCGGTGTTGTCAACCAAAGTATCGATATGGGGTAAGGGAAAATTATCCTTAGGGCATGCCTTATTGAGATATCTATAGTCCACACACATTCGAACTTTCCCATCTTTTTAGGCACCAAGACTATATTTTCCACCCACTCCGGGTATTTGAAAACCTTTAAAAAACTGGCCTCATACTACTTTTTTCACTTCCTCACAGATTTTTAGCAGCATGTCCGTCCCCATTTTTCTTAGTTTTTGCTGAACTGGCTTGCATTCTGACCTTATCGGCAGCTTATGTACCATAATATCTGTGTCTAACCTTGGCATATCTTGATAAGTCCAAGCAAAGATGTCCTTGAACTTTGATAATAGATCTATCAACTCGTGCCTAGTCTTGGGTGAGATAGTGGTGCCAATCTTTACTTCTCTCATTTCTTCATCAGTACCCAAATTGTGGACTTCCACCTCTTCTTGGTGGGGTAGGATCTGCTTGTCCTCACTTTCCATTAACTTGAGCAATTCATCCAGGACTTCACATTCCAACTCATCTTTTCCTTCACTGATTTCCACCAGGTATAAAGGTTGCTCAAAATCTATCTCGGGATCAGATCCAGGGTCATTCATACAGTTAATAATAGGGATCCTAAAATGGTTTTGGAAATGAATAGGTATTGGGAAGAGAAATGAATATTCTTATAGAATGAGTGAAATAATAAATGTAATAAAGAATGCAATAAATATGATTGATGTTTGCCATTTGAGAAAATATGGAAAGTTCTTTTTATTGAAAGCAAGTTAACATAGAATCCTCTTACAAAAGAACCCTACTGCTCGCAGGCAAAAGCAAGTAGGGTTGGTTCTGGGCATTACTCTGATTCAGACTTAAAAATTACATGTAGGTTCACACTGGTCCAATTATTGAGTTTCTCTCCTGGGAAGCAAGGGCAGATTCTGGACAAAAATTTACCATTCTTTTCTTCTTCGGTTATCATGTTAACATCCATCCCTTCTAACGCCTCGTTGAACCTTTCTTCATTCTTGAGTTTGTCATCCTCCATATTTTCCTTATGCACATTTTCTCGGTATTGATTATCCCACCCGACATGAAAATGTCTTTCATGTCGAAGTAGGTTATGGGTTCCCACAGAATTTCCTCACTCCTAAGTCGGGCATTCCTTTGTTCGGCCTTCATTTTCCATTCCGTCTTCCTTTGCTGAAAATTGGGCTTGTGACCTAACTCACTTCGGTCCTTCTTATTAATGACACCCTTGGCGCGTAGACATCCCTAAAGGTTTTTCCGTGTCCTTTCCCTTTCCTAGCTCCTCGTCCCAAAGTTTGCCAAACTTGCATTTTAGCGTAGTTCGACAGTCTAGGATGTGGGATCTTGCCTCATTCTGCCACAAAAATAGCATTCACGAACTTTAAAGCTCTAAAAGAACACTCAATGGCCTCCTCGTCTATTTGGATGTAAGGAGCATCGGTTGTTACTGAGGCAATAATGCCTTGCTCAGCTTCCACGCTTACCAACTTTCCTTCGATGACGAATTTTAATTTTTAGTGCAGTGACAAAGGTACGGCCCCGGCAGAATGAATCCAAGGCCTTTCTAGCAGGCAATTGTAAGTCGACCTAATATCCATCACCACAAACTAAACCATATACTCAGTAGGCCCGATTAACAGAGGTACCCCGATCTTCCTGATTACATCCCTTTGGGTTCCATCAAAAGCTCTAACAGAGTTATGGCAGGGTTTCATGTATGAACTATTGATGTGCAACCTCTATAGAGTAGCCATTGGTAGTACGTTCAAGGCTGACCCGTTGTCAATAAGTACTTCCGGAAAGACATGCCCCTTACAGTGAGTGGTAATATTCAAGGCCTTGGTCGACCCCATACCTTTGTCCGGGATCTCATCGTCACTAAAAGTGATATAGTTATCTACGGTGACGTGGCTTACTATCCGGTCTAATTTTCTTACCGAGATATTGTTTGGGACGAATGTCTGGTTCAGCGCCTTCAACAGCGCACTACGATGTTTTTCTGAACATAATAATAATTTTAGTACCGAGATTTGAGCTTGTGGCTTTCGGAGTTGCTCGACAATGTTACACTCACTGTGCTTCAAAAATCTCAAGAATTCTTGTGTCTGTGCCTCCGTCACTGGCTCATGAATCTTTGGGGGAAGTTCTTTCCCTAAAAGCTTTTCGGGTTTGAGCACCGTAGCCTTGCCATCGTCACTCGCTGTTTCTGCCGCCTTTGATGTTTCAGGTGAATTACACCTACCACTTCTTGTGCAATGCCCCACTTCGTTCACTATCTCGGCCTTCGGATCCACTAATTCTTCCGCATGTGCCTACTTCACCTCTTCGGGTGACTTCTCATCCTCTTGCGGGTTTGAAGCACATGTTACTGAGATGTTGGAAGCGTAACTCCAAGGAAACTTTCGCGTGCTTTTGAAAGGAAAGGATGTTGGAGTTGAGATCACAATCTTAGGGGCTACCTTAGAACTTCCTCTTGAGGCGGACTCTCCTCCTTTGGCCTAAGCGAGATCCTGAATGGCCTATCTACCCTGTATTGGACCTTGGCGTCATCTGATGTACACATGTCTGATTCCTTTCTTCTTTCAACCTTTTCGAAGAACTCGATCTCTTTATTATCCATCAATTTTTGAACTACTCGTTTGAACTCCTCGCAATACTGGATTTCATGCCCCTCATTTTGGTAATATTCAAAATATTGGCCGCATTCTTCTCGTACTATTTCCATACCCCGCTCAATTAGGCGTGCTACGCATAACCGCTGGAACACCCATCTCAAAGGGGATTTAATCTCGGCCGCACTCTCATTTTCCTTTCTAGTGTACTCCTCCTCGATGACATTCACACCACGACCCCCATGGTTTGGTAGTGGGTTAGCACCCACATTTGCCTTAGCACCCCGGGACACCGGCGTGATAATCGCAATTTGCCTTAGGATCATACCATGTGGGGTAGGGTGGCTCAAATGGAGTGACATAATATGGCCTAACCAAATCAGCCTTTTGTAGTTGTGAGTATAATTCGACGTATGACACCGACAGATGAGTAAATGACATATTTTCATTTTTCTTCTTTAGGGGTCTTGTCCCTTTCTTATTTGGGCCCTGTCCATATTTGGTTGTGCCTTGTGGTTGAGAAATAGTGAAATTCTTCGGGGTAGCGTAGGTGCTTATTGCATTCACCTCATTATCTTTCCTCTTATAGTTTATTCGGGAATATTCTCCACTATCAATTCTCCCACTTTTTATAGCCATCTTAATTGATTCCTCAATTCTTACCATGTCAACAAATTTTTGTGTGGTGTTGTTTATCAGTCGGTCAAACAACGTCCCCCTCAAAGTGTTCACAAACATCGATGTGATCTCATACTCAAGGATAGGTGGTTGAATCTGAGCGGCCATATTGTGCCATCTTTGAGCATACTGACGCAAACTCTCGTTTGACCTTTGTTCAATCCCTTCTAACATGATTCGGTTTGGAGTCATGTCGGTCACATGCTTGTATTGATCTATAAAGGCCCTCGAAAGACCCTTCCTTGATTTAATGTTAACTCGACTGAGCTGAGTATACCAACGGGTTGCAGAACCAGTTAAACTATCTTAAAACAATGTATGAGAATTTTCTCGTCTTTGATAGAAGTCGTAACTTTTGGCAATACATAGTGATGTGAGCTGAGGGGCAAGTGGTTCATCATATTTATCGACATCTGAAACTTTAAATTTCGGTGAAAGCACCAAATCTGCCACGAGACTCAAGTCACTAGCATCATTCCCTTGCTCACCTATCTCTTGCAGGGTTCTGAACCTTTCTTCAAAGAAATGGAACCTCTCCTCGTACTTTTTTTCCACCTCAACCCTGATCCTCTCCTCTACCTTACTCATCATGCTTAGATCACTATACGTCGTTATCTAGACCTGCATCTACATCAATAGATTGATTTGCGAAAACTCTCTGATGGTGGATAGGAAACGCTCCTGCAAGATTGGTGTATACTTTTTTTTTGGATTCGGCATTTCTGGCTAGGGTTTCTCATAAAGTGTGATCCCTTCCATTCCTTCATCATTCAAGCTGTCAATAGAGACCCCTTCTTTGCCAATATTTTTGTCTAACATGGCGGTTAACTGAGCGATAACTGAAACTTGTAACTGGGTGATCTGATCCTTGATGCTTTGTTCAACCCCATCCAAACGTGTTTCAAGATCCTTTTGACCTTGTTCTACCTTGGCCATCCTTTCTTCCATTGCCCTTGTTTGTGAGCGGGCATCGTACGAGCGCGAAATGGTCACAGATTTTTAACTTTCACTTTTTTCTATCAGGATATTTCTCACAATTAATTTCATTGATTAATTAATTAACACATGATATATGTAGTGTAATGTAATGCATGGCACAGATGATGAAATAAGATATGTACAAAAAATATGGAGATAAAGGTGTTGATCCTATAGGTGGTCACCCTAGGACAACTTTCATTTAAAAATAAAGAGGTTCTCATTACAACAGATGAAGCAAATTCCTACAGATAGGCGCCAGCTCTAACTCCTAATTCTTCAATAGCTTGAAGTAGTTGAACGAATCTTGGTGTTTTGTCCATCCCTAGGGTGACAAAAGGGAGAAGAGCTTCAGCTTCCGCGGTTAGAGTCCTTACATGTTGGACTACCTCTTGCACCTGAACCATCAGAGTTATGTTGTAGTCATCCCGGTCTTAAATCATTCAAGTGGAATCACGCAATCGCCTTAGCCAATAATTGTCTCCACCTTCCACAACTTCCTCGAGGACCAGGATACGGCCCGAGTAATCTTGAACTATAACTTCCAATGTCTCTATCCGAGCCCAGAGCGTCATGTTCTCTTGCTGGCTATCCTGAAGCTCGAAGAAACCATTCTGATCACGGTACTCTTGGAAAGAAAGATCCAATTCTGCTATCCTTACTTCCAACTGGGTATTACAGGCTTGGCTTTGATTCAGACTCTCAAAAGTAGCGTTATACAGATTTTGTATCTCTTTCAGCCGATTCTTGTTGTCATGTGCTTTTCTCTTCCACGCGGTATTATTTTCTTTCTCCTAATATACCGCTTGTTTACCTTTTTCCTTCTCTTGCTTAGCTTTTTTTTCCTGATCGATTGCTCTCGTAAAGGCTTTTCTTTCATTCTCGATGATCAACTTGTTGCTTTCCCTTTTTTCTCAATCTCTTACTTGCTTTTCCTCTTTTCTTCCTCGATCAAACGTTAGCCATTTTCTCTTTCCTTCTCAATTGCTATAAATTTTTTTGGTCGGTGTTTCGTACCAAAGCTTGAAGCTTGACCGTATCATTTTGGTAAAGGATATTTCTTTCTTTTAGATTTACGTTTTCTTTCCTTAGGTCCTTGATTGTCCCATCACGTATGTCCACATCCAAACTCACATTGTAGAGCTCGCTCACATGCTCAGTTTGCAGAGCTTCCATCTTTTTCTTAACCTCTTCGAGCTCACTCCTCAAAATGTCGGCCTCGGAAGGGACTATCCTCATGTACTCTTCTAATGTCATGGTTGGTCCTTGATCCGGCCTTGGAATCTTATCATCGATCCTCCAACATCTCCAAAAATTGTAATCGGGAGTGAACATACACGTGTGATCGTCCTCGACCCTTATATGGTAACAATGATCCCAAGCCCGAGATATATTCTAAACTTTCTCTTTAAACTCACCCTTGAAAGCAAATTCAGTACGGCTCAATCCTGAAGTAACAGGAATAAATTGTCGAGACCCAAATTGCATGGATACCAATAAAGGGGGCGCAACCAATCCCTTCGTACAATCCCAGAAGGATTAGCCAATTGTAATCTCCGCACTGATATAAGAAGTAAGGATACTGCCTAACTAGGGTACCCGCCAAACTATGTCACTATCTTGGAGATTCTTGAGAATCGTAGCTCTTTTAACCTTTTCTATGTCTTCTCGCCACTCCTTGGCCACATACGCTTGCAAGGGAGAGAAGTCCTCAAACAAAATGCCAGGCAAAACCCTTTTGGCGTTTCCCAAAAATGACTTTGGATCCAAACCTGAAGCAACTGTGTGCAACCTCTAAAATACCCTTTTTCATGCCTTCAGATAGTATTTAGAGAAATGAAAGTTTCGGTCAAGATTGTCGGTCCTGGGTTTGCCCTCCTCTTCAAACGCTCGAGCATATCTAAAACAGTAACATCAATGACATTCAAAACCCTCGGAAAAATGATCAATCCATATATTCTAGAGCAAACAAGTCAATCTTCATAACTTCATCCGGATGTGTGGGTATTAAATCTCAAATTCATTCCCACGAAAAGGCTACACTGTCTCCTCGGTGCTGAATCAATCCTTTCACCCAATCCTTACTCATTCCGGCGATGTCCTTGAGCTTGGCCGGGCAGTTCTGAGACTTCAGGTGTTTAGAGTAGATCCAATCCTTTTTGACACCTTTTTGATGGAGTAGTGACATATATTTTTTGATTGTGGACATCATATCCTCCCCCATTAAAGGTGAAACAACAAAAGGTAGGATTCCAACATTCAAATAAGGCTCGGAACAAAAGTTCATTAATTCTGATATACATCAGGTCAGCTATGTCGCCAGAATTCTCACGGAACAGATTCTTCAATCTTCAAACCCAACTTTCCCATATTTCTTTCAACTCGTAGAAATCACTTTGTTGCAGACTCACATAAGTATACCCCGGTACTATGTTCTCACTCGGCAAGCTGTCACCTCGAACTCTTTGGTTGACCTCGGACCAGTTCCGGACTTGCGAGTTGATTTCCATTTCTTCAGCAACCTCCCATCTATAATGATAGTTCTCTGGTTAGGCAAACCACCTTGATTCAACACCTCTATATCTTGAAATGAATGCAAAATGAAGAAAGAAGCAAAACAAAAACCAAGCACCAGAGAAATAAGTTAGTAACGGGTAAATAAATAATAAAGCTGTAAAATAGAGAAAACGAAAAGGAGCAAGAAAACAACAACCCTATTTACATCCTATCTAAAACACCTAGGTTAACTGCATGGCTCTAAAATGGGTGCGTTTTCTATGTTCGCTACATGCAATTTTGGTACTAAAAAGGTACCCAAATTGTCCTCGTTGTCCCCTACTAAGGGTAGCAAGGCCCCCGATCATCACCTATTATAGGCTCATTTCAACCGAGTTCAACTTAGGGGGACCCTTTCGCTATGTCCATACGTGGAAACAATATTCCCAGGAAAACATAGGGTAATCGAGCCCCGAAGGTACTTACTAGGTCCATACGGAGGAACAATATCCCCACGAAAGCACTAGCGTTTCCCCCACTTAAACAGACGGGTTTAGATGCAAGATTTTAAATGCGTTAAAATAAACTCGCATTTATAAACAAATGTCAACTTAATTGCCACTTTAATTCGCAATTTTCAATATTAGATAAGCGGTAAAATGTTTAGGACTGACTTTTTTTTTGTAAAAACACAAAAATTAGTTCCCCAGCAAAGTCGCCATGCTGTAGCAACTTTATAAGAGTTACATATTTATATGTATATGAAACTATATGTTATGTAGTATATAAACTATATGTATTATATTATGCAAAGCTATATATTATATGTCAAATTATGTACTATATGAAAAGCCTTATATTACATACATTATATGTTATAAAAATCATGTCATACATGGATTACATTATATAAAAAAAACTATATATCGTATGTAACACCATATTACATATGTGTATATATATGTGTGTATATCACATTATACCTAGAAAACCATATATTATATAAAGCATACATTATATAAACCACCCATATAAAAAGCATATTATATAAATTAAATATTATATAATAATTATACATTATACTACACATAAATAAATATAATAATTAATATACTAATATGACAAACATACAATAAAGGTCACATTATAACATATACAAGCATAAAACAGGGGCTGAAATCAAAGGAAATTAAAATACAATGCTGAAACTTAAGGAAACAAAAAACCAGATGAAATTATAAGACAATTTAAATATCCAGGGGGCACATGGGCTATTTTAAAACGCGAAAGGACCAGGGCCGTGATTAGAGTGGGGTGGAGGGGTTTATTATGTAATTTCCTATTTTTAAAACAAAAAAAGCAGTATAAATCTCACCTAAACTGAAAATTAAACTCTTTTCTAAGTGTTATAACACCCAAAACCAACAAAGCTCAAACATGCTCTGCTAGGGTCCATATGGACCCAGAAATCAACGAATGCTCAGTCGCGCACCGTCGTGTTTTCTAGTTTTCGACGACGTTCCGCCATGTTGGTCGCTGCTCACCGGCAGCCGGCGCCTTAAAAAACCCCAAAAAACTTATTTTCCTTATTTGAAACTAGATCTGGTCCTCCATTTTTTAAAATCAAGTAGAAAAATACCCTCTTTTATATATAAAAAACCGAGACTCTGATCCCTTTCTTTGAAAAGTCGAGGGCCATTACCGCTCCGACGGTTCACCATGCACGACCTTGGTAAGGCCGAAGGATTATCACCGATGAGGGCGCAACCGACACAAAGGCGAGTGAACTAACCCTCTAAAGGTGAGAAATCAAAACTCTAACCCTTTTGTATGTTTATGTTATTTTGAAAAGAAGAAGATAGTGTATGTACCTCTAAAATTTTTGCTTTCTCTATTGCTCCTCGAAGTTCAGAGATCTAGGATCCCTTTTATAATGGTTCAACTTTTGGTTATATAGCCGATTGAATACATGTATTGTCAAGATCCTAATCAAATGCTTCTAATAACTTGCTTTGGTTGATATTACCTTGATTATCTTTGGTTGCTTTTCCTCTGTTTTGCTATTTTGGGCTTATTACTTTTGCTTTTGCTTTTTGCATGCATGCCGTTGGAGGCGGTCGGAATGATGAAGAGTGGCACGCTCGCCGGCAATTGGGCGGCTGGTCCTGCCGTCATTGCAAGAACGCGTGGAGAAGCTGGACAGGCACGGGCGATCTGAACGGGGAGCTGTGAAGCTGGGCGTGTGGCACACGCGTGAGTGGGGAAGCCGAAAAGCCGGTGCGTGAGAGATCCGAACAGGCGATGCGTGGGCGCGTAGGAGATCCGAACGTCCACTATTGCTTGAATCTGGACCGTCAGATCAATCCCAGATCTGACGGCAGAGATCAGGCGGCTACAAGAGATGACCTTAG
This sequence comes from Hibiscus mutabilis, assembly GCA_019671005.1. NCBI lineage: Eukaryota > Viridiplantae > Streptophyta > Magnoliopsida > Malvales > Malvaceae > Hibiscus > Hibiscus mutabilis. Next base: position 41,269,155 of record CM033730.1, on the reverse strand, counting down.
GTTAGGGTTTTGTTTAGGGCCCCAAATGGGCCGGATGTAATAATATGAATATATTTTTAGGCTGGTGTGTTAATTAATTTGTAATTGGACTGTATTTAATAGACTTGGGCTCTGTTTATTTATGAGATGTATATGGGCTGATATGTATAATATTTTGGTTCTTTGAATGGATTTGAGCTGATTTTAATGGGTTCAATTATTTAGCATATATTTTCCAGATCTGTTTCAGTCATAGCATATAGTGGTAATACTAATAATAATAATAACATCCCATAACATGCATAGTATGCATACACATAGAGTATATTTGCACAATATACAAACATTAATACACATTACATAATACAACGTAATGCAACATTCACATTTAAATATTACATATTACAAACACATTACATAAGGACATATATATATATATATATTTAATAATAAGATAATCCATGGAATATTTACACACATTCACATTTATAATAGATATTAATAAATACATACATACATGCAAACAACACATACATATAAGTGGTAATATGAACAAAACATATATAATCACAATAAAACCATATAATATACTTAGTAATATTTAGGTTTTTCAAATGGATAATAACATGATAACCATATATAAAGCTTAATTAAAAGTACTAATAGTTAACTAATTTTTAGGGTTTTTGAAGTTTTAATGAAGGATAAAATAAAGCCCAATATGTATACTTATATAGCATATAAGCCCATTATTATAACAACAGAGAAGAAACGGGTCTTCCCGGATAAAATTAGTGATTCCAGTAGAACAATTTCAAGTCCAAGCATATAGGCAAAACTTAGAAGGATCTGTTGTGGAAAGCAGCTAGGGCAACCATTGTTAATGAATATAAGGCTGCAATGAGTGAAATGGAGAACATCGATTCTAAGGCTCATAAATGGTTGGAAAAAAAATCCTAAAAAGTGGTCTAAATCACACTTCTCCACTAGAACCAAATGTGACATGGTGTTAAATAATCTTTGTGAAAGTTTTAACAAGGTAGCAATTATACTAGTATTCATTTTCTTGCTATATTCAATATAATAATTTAACAAAAAAAATTAATGTGGTTTCTTTTCTGAGTTGTAGTTTATCATGGAAGCAAGGGATAAACCTATATTCACTTGTATGGAGACAATAAGAAGCTTAATGATGCAGAGGATAGTAAAATGAAGGGTTGCAGCTAATAAGTATATTGGAATATTGTGTCCAAAGATACAAAAAAAAGTTAAGTCTGTAATGTTGAGCAAGCAGCTAGGTGAGTGGTAGCTAATAAGTATATTTTAATTTCTTATTGTCTTAATTGCTTTACTGTTGGCTGCTTATATACACTGTTTTTACGGCTTATACAAACTGTTTTGAGTTGATTTGACTAGGTGTTGGCCTGAACCTGCTAGTCGCAACAAGTTTTAAGTTCAACATGGTCCTGTCAACCAACATATAGTTGACCTTGACTCAACAACTTGTAGCTGCAGAAAATGGGACTTGAATGGTGTCCCTTGTTACCGGGCAATTAGTTGCATTCTCAATATCCATGGTAGGCTTGAAGCCTATGTGAATGAGTGTTACACCAAGAGCAAACAGTTGGAAATCTATAGCCACTTCATTTCTCCAATTAGGGGTCCTAACCAGTGGTCTCCAGTTCTAAATATGGAACCAATCCTTCCACCAGAACTAAGGAGGCCACCAGGAAGACCTCACAAGATTAGAAGGGAAGCAGATGAGCCGTCGATTTCTGGTAAGGTGGGAAAGAAAGGTGAGACAAAAGGATGTAGTAAATGTGGTCAAAAAGGCCACAATGTTAGGACATGCAAGGGGGTTGCTGTTGGTTGCAATAGAAATTTGAACCAAAATGTGAGTATTTTTTTAATTATTTAGTTTCATTATATACTAAATACATCTCAGTAATTTGATACTTGTTATTGAGTTGCTAAATTTTTAATCTGTTACTCTATTACACAATTTAGAAGTGCAAGGCAACAAGGACTAAACTGCCACCACCAACAAATGCAGCAAGGCATTCGAGTCAGCAAACACAAACAACTCAACAACCTCAAAGAGAGAAGTTAGCAATCAAGAGGAAGCCACCACCAACTGAACTGCCACCACCAACCATTATAAGGTGGATGCCGACACCTAGAATATGCTCTGAAACTGGTCATGGTACTATATCTATGGATCAAGGAACCATATATTCAGGCCCTGCTCCCAGAGAACCTCCTACAAAATTAAGGCCAAGTATGGATTGAGCTTGATGTTGCTGCTCCATTGGAGTGACGAAATACATTTTTTGTGCTTATTTTGTCATTGATGTTAGTCATGAAACTGTTTTTGGACTAGGATAACAATATTGGAACTAACAATTCAAGTACTTATTTTCCAAGTCACATACATTAAGTTTGATGTGGTGACAATTGCACCAAACTTATATTTTGCAATTCAACTTTATATTCAATGGAGGTCACTCGTTTGTTTATCTTGTTCTTTTCTTTTCTTAAAAATTCACATTAATACTATTAGTTAGAATGCATTCATAATTTATGAAAAATTAACACATTTTTAGAACAATCTTGTTACAATTCTCCTAGTTCCCCCTAATTCCACTTCAAACACCATGCTAACAGTCCTAATCCTACCAAGACAACCACCAAAACAATTCTTTCCTTCTTTCTCTCCCTCTCCATTCGGTTAATCTTCTTCAACAATTCAAGCACAACAACTTTTTGCCTAGATGTGATAGGTGGATTAACCATCTAAAAAAGTTACAGGAACTTTGAAATCGAAATTTTTTATAGTTCTAGCAACCAAAAAAAACTCTATCCAGATTGTTGGATGACCAAGCTGTCCTTAGATCACATAGAAGTCCGAAGAAGAAGAAGAAGATATCTTCGACAAATCCCTCTGAAACCCAAAATATGCTCTAAAATTTACCCTAAACGTTTTTTTTCCAAATGTGTTAACCTGATCGAATGAAACTGAAGGGTTAAAATGACTTTAATCTGCCTTTTCTTTTCTTTTTTTAATAATTACGTATATGTAAAATAATGAGGTATATACCACGTGTAATTTTTTATAATATAAAATATTTAATGACGACAGCATCTAACGATCGTTTAACTTTAAAGGCTAGAGTGATCTAAATGTAATCACTTTAATAATTGGGTGACCCAAATGTAACTTTTAATAATTGAGTGACCTAAATATAACCTCACTCATAATTGAGTGATCCAAATGTAACCTTACCCATAATTGAGTGACCTACGTTGTAGTTTACCTAAAAATAATTTAATCAGCTAATTGGTTCGAGTTTTTTAAATTTAATTATAAATATTTATAATATTATGATATTAATTGGTTCTAATTCAAACGATTTTATATAGGCTTTAGGATGAGGATGTTAATTTTTATTTGAATAATTTTAAGGTGATTACAAAGTAGTATGTGCTCATACATATTCTTACTTTTTGACAATGTACATACACCTTTTTAGAACCCTTTGACTATGTACATACATCTTGAAGACAAAGCAGCTTGAATCTAAGTTTTTTAGGATGAATATCATCCACTTTCTCATTGGGACCGTTTGTTAGGTTCAAGACGAGGACAATTAAATTAGGCATAAAGGTAAAAAATGCACACAACGTTTGACTGGATACTCACTTTGGCCCCTATTCTTTTTTTGGAGCAATTTCAGCCATCAACGTTTCATTTTGGGTCAAAACGGCATGACAAACCTATATGACAGTGCATGTTGACGTAGAAGTATCATATATACAAATGTGTTGACTTGAAAAAATATTACATCAATCAAAAAATAATATTATAAAATTATATAAAATATAAAATATTTTTTCTATTGACTTGTCATTTTGTCAAGTCATTTCAAACTATTTACCATCAGTTTTTTTTAACAATTTTCATCCGCAGAAAAGTTATTTTGACCCAAAATAAAACGTTGAGGGTTGAATTGCTCCCAAAAAAGAATATGGGCCAAAGTGACTATTTAGTCAAATATTGGAGTATTTTTGACTTTATACTGTTAAATTAAGCTGAAAATGTGATTAAAATATGTATAAAATATTATTGAAGGTATATAAATGGAGTATATATAAAATAATATCAGTTTTTGTTTTTATATATTGAGTTTTTTTATATAATTATCGACATGTTGTGAATAAAATAACGAAGAACAATGAACAAGAATAAAAGAACAAAGAGACGAGAGAAAGAAGAAGATTTGTATTATTCTCAAATATAGACTTGTGTAGAATGCCTTCATCAAATCGTCTATTTATAGGCATAAAAAGTACATAATACATTAAACTCTAATTAAAGAAGATAATATTCCTAATGATAAAGTAAATAAAATCTCCTTGATAAAGTTCTTATCATAATAGACATCCACATAGATAAATATTCATAACGCGATATACAATTTTTATAAGGGTAATTATTCTATACACAGGCTGTAGAAACAAAAAAGTTTCACAAGCATCTTAATTTTTTGGGTTTAAGGTTAGATTTTAGTGTTTAGAGGTTATGAGTTTAGGATTAGTGTTTAGAATTGATATGTTGCGGTTAGAATTTGAGGTTTGAGGTGTTAGAATTTAAGGTATAGATTACAACCTAAAACACTAACTAATCACTAAAGTCTAACCCTAAATTCTAACTTCAACCCATAAATTCTAAACTTCTAAACTTAATCCCCTAGCCGTATGTAGTCACATGTTTTATCTGACCACGTTTTATTATTTTGATATATATGTATTATTATTAAACCCGAAAAGAGTCCATTAAAAAAAGTCCATTGAAGGCCCATAATAAAACGGTAATATCCCATTATTGGATTAGTGATCAAAACGTAAAGAATCAAAAGTTGGTGGTTCTAGTTCAGTGACTAAAATGAAAAATTATAAAGTTTGGTGGCTAAAGTGAAAAGTTGAGAAAAGTTCAAGGACCAACATGGTAATTTTCCAAATAAATATTTTTATTTCATAATTAAATAGATCACTTAAGGGTGTGGATCGAATATAAAAACCTTGGTTCGATCTGATATTTCTATTATTGGGAATTTACGGTTAAAGTTAAAATGGAAATCTGGTAACCGAATGAGCTCGGAATCTTATGAAATTTTGAAGGGAGTCTTAGAAAGACTCGAGGAATATGACATTGAAATTTTGAATCTTTTTGAATCGATTTAGATTCGATTCTATCCAGTATTTTGTATAGGTGATGGAATGGCATTTTGATAGATATCTAGATTCATTAATGGTAATTTGGTCATTTCACCTATATTTTTAAGGTATAATTGATTATGGAAGAAGATAAATTATAGGTTTTGGATGGTAATTGGTTAATCCAAGGGTAAAGTAGTCATTTGACTATTTTAAAGATATTTTTTATTTAAGGATTTATAACCATTTGTCATCAAAATAAAAGAAAGAAAAAGTTGAAATATTTGGTTCATCTTCTCCAAGCTTGTCGTGAACTCCATAGATAGGTAAGAAGAAATTTTGATTCAATTTTTTGGCTTGATTTAGTTGGTTTTTGGATTGAGACGTGAAATAAAAAATTGATCTCGCTTGAATTCTCTTTCTTTTGATATAAGTTTTTCTTAGTTTCCATGTCTCTAAGTTGAGGCTTGAGATTAAGGTGAATGAAGGACATGTTTGTTTTTCATGTTTTAAGGTTCAAGCATGTAAAAAATGATGTTGTAATATTGTTATCATGCTTGAAATGATGAAAAATCAATGAAGAAAGCAAGAGGGACTATTCGGCAATTAGAGGAAAATTAAGGGAAATTTTGTGAAAATTATTTTGATATTGGAAATAAGTAGAATGATGTTTTCTAAGTTAAATTATGTCATTAGAATGAAGAAAACATCATGTTGGGACCAATTTGTAAATTTCACAAATTTGGTGAAATAGGTGAGAAATTGTGAATTGTTCAAAAGTTGTAGCTATGTGGTTTGCTCTTGCTCAAGGATCATTTTGATATTAAAATTTTTGGATTTGGAGTTCAAATGTGGAAGTTCCTAAATTTTAGATTATAAACCCTAAGAGAGAGAATTTAGGGCTTGAGATGGAATTATTAATTTAGTGATTTCAATGTGCAATTCAAGACTAGAATCAAGTGTTGGAAGCATTGTTATTGTAAAATAGCCTTTAGTTGTAAAACTTGAATATTCCAACTTGGGTTGTACATGTGTTAGTAAGGCTTAAACATGTACTAAAGATTGCTTGTGTTATGTATTTAATGTACATACAGATAACAAGCAATTACGAGATCAACCGGGTGAAGAAAGAAGATCGAAAGTGTAAACCGAACTTAGTGAGGCTAGTAAAATTCTATTTCTGTAAAGTGTCAAGGTGAGTACAATTGCATACATATCATGGTATTATTTATGTTATTGATTATTTGATTATTACATTGGTGAGGATTGAAAGGTTATTTCGGGTATGAACTGCCCCATATTGATATAAAATGTTACATGTTGCCATTGATGATACATGTGATGATATTAAGCCCAATGTATGATATAGAGATTTAAAAGTATAGTTGGATATCCATAGATTCATAAACATTTGTCTAAATATTTTAAGCACTTCGGGTGCTAAACACTACGGTGTATAAATTTCAATGAGAAAGCACTTCGGGTGCTAAACACTTCGGTGTAATATCATAAATTCTCATTGAGGGAGCACTTTGGGTGCTAAGCACTGCAGTGCAAATAATACACATACTCAATAAAGGTTGGGTATGGGGGATGACTCGTGTACATAAAATTCTCTTAAATCGATACTTGGGCTAAATGAATTGAAAACATGATGAAAAGTTTGAAAGCTCGATGATAAATATGGCAATGGTATTGGTAAGAATTAAAGTTATTACCATGTAATATGTTGTTATTATACATATCATGTCATATATGCTAGCAAGCATAAAATGAAAGTGATTATATGCATTGTTATTTTATTATATTGATATCTATGTTAAGTTGTATTTGAATTAAATGTTGTTGCCTCGCTAAGAATATGCTTAGCGTATGATGAATTTCATGCATAGGTTTTATAGGAGCTTCAAAGGAAGAGTAGCCGAGCATCACTTGCTTATTTTGGGAGGTATATCTCCATACTCATAGTAATGTATTGACATCCATCCTTCCTTTTGGAAATGTACTAGATGACATGTATAATTAGTGGGGTTTGTAATAACTTATTACCAAATGTGGTTGGTTAATAGTTGTTATATTGTGGATAATGAACCTAGTGAGTCCTATTATGTCTATAAATGATAATGGACTAAGTTTTAGTTAATATGGGTTTTAAGATGGAAAAATCAAAAATCTGTCCAGAAAAATGTATGTAAAAGCAGTGTGTTTGAAAAATCAGCATAAATTCCACAATTGGAATTAGACAGTGAATCTTATATGTATGAACTGGAAATTTTGTCTAGTTTCTTACAAAATTAACGGTGACTAATTTCAAGTTATATGTAAAAAGTTATGAATTTTTATTCGATGGAAGGTCAGAAAACAGGGCAGCAGAATTTCAGTATTTTGGGGCTGTGACGTGAATTCAAAGATTTATTTGAATTTTTATGTAATGAGTTTAGGTTAATAATTTATATAGTTAGAAAGCTTAATGAATCTAATTTAATTATAAAATTTCAAAATGAACTTTCGATGTCTATAAAAAAATTTAATAAATTTTTAAGTAAAGTAGTGCAGGCTGCCTGTTTTCTTAAGGAAAAGAAATAATAGGGTTTAAAATTGGTTAATAACATCACTGACTCGTATTTTGTGATAAATACGGGAAAGAGATGTTATATTGATTGATACCAGAGCTTCAGGTTTAGTCGATTCTGGATAGAAATTGTGTTTAAAAATGAGTGGGAATTGTATACATGCCACTAGGATGTCATAATTACTAATGATTATGTGTAGATATTCTGATGCTCTATAATTAGTAATGCTACTCAACATTAAGAAATTTGTTAAAAATGTGTTCTGTTCATATGTCGGACCATCAGGGTTCTAGACATACATTTGAACCGGCGGTCCCTGTGCAGAGGGGGAGTGACGAGGTAAATCAGAATGTACCTCATGAGCAATATCAAGGTCAGGCACCTGCACAAGGATAGTAAGACATGTCGGTTCAGGATCGTGGACTGTTCCTGCAGGCGTTAGATGATATTTTAAATAGACAAAACTAGTATCTGTGCCTAGGGAGCTGAGGAAGCTGAAGGCATCAGAATTTCAAGGTGATTCTGATGTTGACCCGATGTCTGCGGACTTCTGGTTAAATGATATTAAGATTATGTTGGATACTATCCGGTGTGATGATCAAGGAAAACTTGAAGGTGTAACATCACTTTTGATGGGACCTGCTCGAATTTGGTGGACCACTATTACTGCTCAAATTCCTCTGGAATGAGTTACTTGGGAATTCTTTCTACAAAAGTTTCGAAACAAGTACGTTGGGGATGTTTTCATTGAGGATATGAGGAATCAATTTCTGAATTTGAAGCAATCAGGAAGATCAGTATATGAGTATGAATGTGAGTTTAATAAGCTTAGCCGGTTTGCTACAGAATTTCTTCCAACTGAGAAGCACTAAGTTACCATATTTGTGGGAGGCTTGGATCTCGATCTCAAGAAATTTTTAGTTGCTCTTGATTTATCCGTATTTCAAGAAGCAGTAAACAAAGATAAATGGATAAAAAGAGTGGATCAAGAAGAAGTCTCATAGAGGAAAGTCCAATCAGCCAAGGGATCTGGAGGTGCTATTGCTTTACCATGGTCTAAACATGGTAAAGATTTCAGCAGCAACGATCGGTCGGGTCAATGTCGTCAATTAAGAAGAATTCTTCTACTAGTAAATCTAAAACGAGTGGTGCTAAAGGTGATGAAAGTCATATTAAACCAAAATGCAAACTTTGTGGAAAAAGACATTGGGGTCGATGTTGGTTGGCACCAGAGATAACTTGTTATCAATGTGGGAAATCGGGACACTTCAAACGCAAATGCCCAGAACTACGGGAAAATCAATCGGTGGTTGTTTCTCAGAAAAATAAGGAAACCGAGGTTGGAATTATCATCAAGGTGCATCAGAAGTTGCATCCAACCTGAAAGGAAAAGCTCATGCTCGTGTATATAATATCTAGACCACCGAGAGTAAATATGATCCCAATGTGATATCAGGTATGCTTGAACTCTTTGATAGACCTATTTTTGCACTAATTGATCCTGGTTCCACTCATTCATATATTAGTTCTAGAATCATACTAGAAAGAAACATTCCAGTAGAACTAATTTTGAGTGAGGTGGTAGCAAACAATCCGTTAGGCCATAGTGCTAACGTCAAAAGAATTTGCCGTTAGTGTCCTATTAGAATTCAGAATGTGGATCTCCCCGCTGACCTTATGGAATTACCGTTTTGTGATTTCGAAATAATATTGGGGATAGATTGGTTATTCGCATATGATGTTGTGGTGGAGTGTCGATTAAAAAGATTAACTTTAAAGGCACCAGATGGATCACGAATATTATTCGTGGGTGAGAAGCCGAATCATCGTAGTGATGTTATTTCGACCGTTGTTGCGAATGAGATGTTGATGGATGGCTGTGAAACCTATTTAACTCCTGAAAGTGATACTTTGAAGTGAGAAGTGAAAATATAAGATATACCTACAGTGCGGGAATTCCCAGATGTATTCCCAGAAGAATTACTGGGATTTCCTCTAGATATAGAGGTAGAATTTGGAATTGATGTATTACCTGGTACAACACCATATCGATGGCGCCGTATCGTATGGCACCTATTGAACTCCGGGAGCTCAAGTCACAGCTGCAAGAATTACAGGATCGAGGTTTTATACGGCCAAGTATATCCTCATGGGGAGCACCTGTATTATTTGTAAAGAAAAAAGATGGATCGATGAGATTGTGTATTGTTTATTGTCAACTTAATAAAGTGACGATAAATAATAAATATCCATTACCAAGGATTGATGATCTTTTTGATCAATTAAAGGGGGCATCAGTGTTTTCTAAGATTGATCTTCGATCGGGCTATCATCAATTGAGAATTAAAGAGTGGGATATTCCAAAGACAACTTTCAGTACTCGATATGGACATTACGAGTTCATGGTAATGTCGTTTGGATTAACTAATGCCTTAGCAGCATTTATAGATTTGATGAACCGATTTTTTCAGCCATACCTAGACCAGTTTGTAGTGGTATTCTTAGATGATATCCTGGTCTATTCTAAAACCAAAGAGGATCACAATGTCCATCTTAGAATAGTTCTTCAAATCTTGAGGGAAAAGAAGTTATATGCTAAACTATCTAAATGTGAGTTTTGAATTTCTGAAATGACCTTTCTTGGACATATAGTGTCGGCTGAAGGAATTCGGGTTGATCCTTAGAAAATTCAAGCTATCATGAAGTGGAAACCTTCTAAAAATGTTGCAGAGGTTAGAAGTTTTCTCAAATTGGCAAGATATTACCGCCGGTTTGTGAAAGATTTCTCGATGATTGCTGCACCTATTACCAAACTGCTTAGGAAGAATGTATATTTTATGTGGACTAAAGAATATCAAGAAAGCTTTGAAAGATTGAAGAAAATCTTGAGATAAGCTCCGGTGTTAGTTCAACCTGAATCGGGTAAGAATTTTGTGGTGTATAGTGATGCATCACATAATGGTTTGGGTTGTGTACTTATGCAAGACGAGAAATTGGTGGCTTATGCTTCTAGGCAGCTTAAAACTCATGAGAGGAATTAGCCTACTCATGATCTGGAGTTAGTTGCGGTTGTTTTTGCTCTAAAAATTTGGCGCTACTACTTATATGGTGAAAAATGTTATATATACACAAACCATAAAAGCCTAAAATATCTTTTAACACAGAAGGAGCTGAATTTAAGACAAAGGCGATGGATCGAGCTAATTAAGGATTATGATGCAATTATTGATTATCACCGAGAAATAATAATGTAGTAGTAGACGACTTAGCGAAAGATGTTCTCAGCTCTACGGATATCAAATGCTCAATTATCAATGTTGGATGATGGTGCTTTACTTGCTGAGCTGAACATCAGGTCTACCTTGATAGACAAAATAAAAGAATCACAAGAAAAAGATGAAAATTGTTTGGAGAAAAAGAAGGAAGTTGAAATAGGAGAATCTTCAGACTTCGAAGTGAAGTCCAATGGATGTTTATATTATAAAGGACGTGCTTATATTCCTAAAGATGAGGAATTGAAAAAGGAAATTCTTATAGAAGCACATTATAGTCCTTTAACGATGCACCCGAGAGGAAATAAAATGTATCAGGATTTGAAGAGCCATTTTTGGTGGCCGGGAATGAAAAGAGCTATAACAGAATTCGTATCCAAATGCTTAACTTGTCAGCAAGTTAAAGTAGAACATCAAGTGCCATCAGGGTTACTTCAACCAATTGCTATTCCAGAATAGAAATGGAAAAAATGACTATGGATTTTGTAACCGGATTACCAATGACGCCGGACAGGAAAGACTCAATCTGGGTGATTGTGGATCGATTAACCAAATCAGCACATTTCCTACCAGTTAGAACAAATTTCTCTTTGAGTAAATATGCAGAGTTGTATATTCGGGAGATTGTTAGATTACATGGAGTTCTATTTCTATTGTATCTGACAGAGATCCAAGGTTTACTTCTAGATTCTAGAAAACATTACAGGAAGCATTGGGTACTCGACTGCATTTTAGTTCTGCCTTTCATCCACAAACTGATGGACAATCAGAAAGGACAATCCAAATTTTGGAGGATATGTTTAGAGCTTATGTTATCGAGTTTGAAAGCTCATAGGAAAAGTATCTACCATTGGCTGAATTTGCGTACAACAACAGTTATTAGTCGAGTATTAAAATGGCACCCTATGAAGCTTTATATGGAAGAAAATGCTGGACACCATTAAATTGGTTTGAGTTGGAAGATCGCAAGATTGTTGGCCCTGATTTGATTCAAGAAGTAGAAGAAAAAGTGAAGATAATTTGAGATAATCTAAGAGTAGCTTCCGATAGACAAAAAGCTTATTCAGATTCAAAAAGAAAAGAAGTTGAATACCAAGTGGGAGACAAAGTATTCTTGAAAGTTTCACCATGGAAGAAAATAATGAGATTTGGAAGAAAATGGAAGCTTAATCCCAGATTTATTGGTCTGTATGAAATCTTGAAAAGAGTTGGACCGGTCGCTTATTAATTGGCTTTACCGCTAGAAATGAGCAAGATTCATGATGTTTTTCATGTATCGATGCTCCGCAAGTATAGGTCGGATCCTTCGCATGTCATTTCACCTGCTGAAGTTGAGATGCAACCTGATTTGACATTTGAAGAAGAACCAATAAAGATTTTAGCTCATGGGGTGAAAAATTGAGAAACAAATCGATTCCATTGGTGAAAGTGCTTTGGAAGAATCACGAAGTGGAAGAAGCCACTTGGGAAACTGAAGAGCAAATAAAAGAACAATACCCGCATTTGTTTAATCCAGGTACGTTCTAAAAATTCGAGGACAAATTTTTTTAGGGGGAGAGAACTTTAATATCCCGTTATTAGATTAGTGATCAAAACATAAAGAATCAAAAGTTGGTGGTTCTAGTTCAGTGACTAAAATGAAAAATTTCAAAGTTCGGTGGCTAAAGTGAAAAGTTGAGAAACGTTCAAGGACCAACATGGTAATTTTCCCAATAAATATTTTTATGTCATAATTAAATAGATCACTTAAGGGTGTGGATCGAATATAAAAACCTTGGTTCGATCCAATATTTCTATTATTAGGAATTTACGGTTAAAGTTAAAATGGAAATCGAGTAACCGAATGAGCTTGGAATCTTATGGAATTTTGAAGGGAGTCTTAGAAAGACTCGAGGAATATGAAATTGAAATTTTGAATCTTTTTGAATCGATTTAGATTCGATTCTATCCAGTATTTTGTATAGGTGATGGAATGGCATTTTGGTAGATATCTAGATTCATTAATGGTAATTTGGTCATTTCACCTATACTTTTAAGGTATAATTGATTATGGAAGAAGATAAATTATAGGTGTTGGATGGTAATTGGTTAATCCAAGGGTAAAGTAGTCATTTGACTATTTTAAAGATATTTTTTATTTAAGGATTTATAACCATTTGTCATCAAAATAAAAGAAAGAAAAAGTTGAAATATTTGGTTCATCTTCTCCAAGCTTGTCGTGAACTCCATAGCTAGGTAAGAAGAAATTTTGATTCAATTTTTGGCTTGATTTAGTTGGTTTTTGGATTGGGACATGAAATAAGAAATTGATCTCCCTTGAATTCTCTTTCTTTTGATATAAGTTTTGCTTAGTTTCCATGTCTCTAAGTTGAGGTTTGAGATTAAGGTGGATGAAGGACATGTTTGTTTTTCATGTTTTAAGGTTCAAACATGTAAGAAATGATGTTGTAATATTGTTATCATGCTTGAAATGATGAAAAATCAATTAAAAAAAGCAAGAGGGACTATTTGGCAATTAGAGGAAAATTAAGGGAAATTTTGTGAAAATTATTTTGATATTGGAAATGAGTAGAATGATGTTTTCTAAGTTAAATTATGTCATTATAATGAAGAAAACATCATGTTGGGACCAATTTGTAAATTTTACAAATTTGGTGAAATAGGCGAGAAATTGTGAATTGTTCAAAAGTTGTAGCTATGTGGTTTGCTATTGCTCAAGGATCATTTTGATATTATAATTTTTGGATTTGGAGTTCAAATGTGAAAGTTCCTAAATTTTAGATTATAAACCCTAAGTGAGAGAATTTAGGGTTTGAGATAGAATTGTTAATTTAGTGATTTCAATGTGCATTTCAAGACTAGAATCAAGTGTTGGAAGCATTGTTATTGTAAAATAGCCTTTAGTTGCAAAACTTGAATTTTCCAACTTGGGTTGCACATGTGTTAGTAAGGCTTAAACATGTACTAAAGATTGCTTGTGTTATGTATTTAATGTACATACAAATAACAAGCAATTACGAGACCAACCGGGTGAAGAAAGAAGATCGAAAGTGTAAATTGAACTTAGTGAGGCTAGTAAAATTCTATTTCTGTAAAGTATCAAGGCGAGTACAGTTGCATACATATCATGGTATTATTTATGTTATTGATTATTTAATTATTACGTTGGTGAGGATTGAAAGGTTATTTCGGGTATGAACTGCCCCATATTGATTAAAATGTTACATATTGCCGTTGATGATACATGTGATGATATTAAGCTCAATGTATGATATAGAGATTTAAAAGTATAGTTGGATATCCATAGAGTCATAAACAATTGTCTAAATATTTTAAGCACTTTGGGTGCTAAACACTACGGTGTATAAATTTCAATGAGAAAGCACTTCGGGTGCTAAACACTTCGGTGTAATATCATAAATTGTCATTGAGGGAGCACTTTGGGTGCTAAGCACTACGGTGCAAATAATAAACATACTCAATAAAGGTTGGGTATGGGGGATGACTTGTGTACATAAAATTCTCTTAAATCGATACTTGGGCTAAATGAATTGAAAACATGATGAAAAGTTTGAAAGCTCGATGATAAATATGGCAATGGTATTGGTAAGAATTAAAGTTATTACCATGCAATATGTTGTTATTATACATATCATGTCATATATGCTAGCAAGCATAAAATGAAAGTGATTATATGCATTGTTATTTTATTATATTGATATCCATGTTAAGTCGTATTTGAATTAAATGTTGTTGCCTCAATAAGAATAACTTAGCGTATGATGAATTTCATGCGTAGGTTTTATAGGAGCTGCAAAGGAAGAGTAGCCGAGCATCACTTGCTTATTTTGGGAGGTATATCTCCATACTCATAGTAATGTATTGACATCCATCCTTCCTTTTGGAAATGTACTAGATGACATGTATAATTAGTGGGGTTTGTAATAACTTATTACCAAATGTGGTTGGTTAATAGTTGTTATAATGTGGATAATGAACCTAGTGAGTCCTATTATGTCTATAAATGATAATGGACTAAGTTTTAGTTAATATGGGTTTTAAGATGGAAAGATTAAAAATCTGTCCAGAAAAATGTATGTAAAAGCAGTGTTTGAAAACTCAGCATAAATTCCACAATTGGAATTAGACAGTGAATCTTATATGTATGAACTGAAAATTTTGTCTAGTTTCTTACAAAATTAACGGTGACTAATTTCGAGTTATATGTAAAAAGTTATGATTTTTTATTCGATGGAAGGTCAGAAAACAGAGCAGCAGAATTTCAGTATTTTGGGGTTGTGACGTGAATTCAAAGATTTATTTGAATTTTTATGTAATGAGTTTAGGTTAATAATTTATATGGTTAGAAAGCTTAATGAATCTAATTTAATTAGAAAATTTCAGAATGAACTTTCGATGTCTATAATTTTTTTTATAAATTTTTAAGTAAAATAGTGCAGGCTGCCTGTTTTCTTAAGGAAAAGAAATAATAGGGTTTAAAAATGGTTAATAACATCACTGGCTCGTATTTGGTGATAAATACGGGAAATGGATGTTACAAAAACCCTAAGCTCTTAGTTGCTCCTCACTGATTCGAATGTGCTCCCCAAGTCAAGATAAAAAAAAAAAAAAGAGACTAGACAAATCAAGCAAAAAGAGGAAGAAAAATAAAAATATTCTCACTTCAAAAAGAGAAACAAACTAAATTGTAATTGACTCTGTAGCTTGGTTATAAAAGTCACTGTAATTCCCCATTGTAAACACACATGTACAACAAGATACACAGAAATTTCGAGAAATAAAAAATAAGGCTATTCATTTTTGGAGGTATATTCATGTTTTTTATATAGTTATTTTGCTAACATTTTGAACAAGGAAAGGAGAAAGTGTTCGACTTGATCTATTTAGCCAAAGGGGAAAATTGAATTTTTGTTTCTTATTTTTGCTTATATGTTCGACCTGGAAATTGACCCGTGCTCGTACTGGACCCGCGCCCTTCTTCTCCAAATTCGCGCCGTGACACTTCAACTTTCATTCTTTACAATTTCATCCTCTTCTCACTCAATTTATTAGCCCCTCGTTCTTATTTTATGCAATCTTGTTTCTTTGCATGTTTAATTTTGCTTTTATTATTCTTTATATATATTTTATTTTATTTTATGTCCGTATTTATTTTTTCTTACCCATTGTTTAATTTTATCATGTTTTTATTTTTTTACTATTTGTTTAATCGCTATAACCTTAGGAATAGAGCACATATTTTTAACTCTTTATTTTAGGCCTTATTACTATCTCTCTTAGAGTTAGGCATTCAATTAATTCAATAATAAATTAGTGCTTAGGATGAGATTCTTTAAATTAGGCTAGCTTTAAATCTAATTAATTAGGCCTAAAATAAATCTTTTAATTGTGATTAGTTCAAGTCTTTAATAATTTACTCGTAATAACTTTTTACCTCACCCAAATCATTCTTAATTAAGGTAAAACCGTGAAAAATAAAGACTTTAAATTTAATTCAAAATTATGCATTTATAAACTCGAAATACGTTAGAAAATATGAGTGGTCAAATAAGCGCCATTTTACGGGTGTTGTGGGATGTTAATCTTTCCCACACGTAACTGTGCCCCGAACCCATAGATTTTATAATCTATGACTTGTTTTAGGTTTTCGGTCCGCCTATTTTAAAAGGACCGGTGACAACTTCGTTATCACACCGTAAAAACCCTAAAGCTATAGTGTTTGTTGAAACTTTTTGTTTCTACCGCCTATGTATTGAATATTTTTTTGGAGCTCTATGTATTGAATATAAATTATTCTTATAATCTTAAAATTTAAACATTTAACATTACTAAAGCAATTAAAGTTTCATTCCACTAAATTAACTAATATTTAGTTATTTATATATGCGAAGTTTTATAGACTTTGTATTTTTTTCAAAATTCGTAAAAGATAGATAAATCCAAAAAAAAAATCAGAAAATACTAATTTTCGTGATTTTAAGTGTCTACACTTAAGTTTTTACCATCATCGTGTAAATTCTAATCGTTCATAGCTTTTCTTCTAATCTAAACCTTTAATTATTTTCTTTCATATTTTTTAATATTTCTTTCAAATTTGTTTGGTTGACGGTAGCATCAACCTTGGAACTCATCATACCAGCTAGATGAGTTTCTTAAAGCTCAATTAAAAAAATAAAAATTAAGGAAATTCACCATATTAGTCAAGTGAGTTCTTAAAAATGGTGCTGGATTTGAAAATAATTTTGTATGAGTGTAAAAAACGTAAATAATATAAAAAAAAATAAGATAATTGGATAAAACATCTCTTTTTAAAATCAACTAAAACTAAAGTGAAAATTATAAAATAACCAAATGAAAATTTTGTTATAATACAAGAACCAGAATACATATTCGTTTTATTTAAGGGCCAAAATACGTATCGAGCTATATACATTTGACGAGAGAAATGTATAAATTATATGTGATTACAATTTAGGGGCTAAATACGTGTTGAGCTATACAAATTTAATTATATAGCTACAATTTTTATTACTAAACATAATATATAAAATTAATATGTAATTGTACTCTACTTAATGAAATATATGAAATTCATTGTAATTAAAAAAAAAGTGTACTGATGTGCCGGTCTTTTATGCTTGTTTGGATGTGTGTTTAGTGAGCATGGTAAATCCCATGTTTGATGGTGTTTGCATGTTAATTCAGGGTGCAAGAGAGTAGATGACACATGTCATTATTGTAGGGGTTTATTAACCACATCAATAAATGTAAAGGTTTTTTTTTTTACAAATCTTATTTAATTCTAATCTTACTTAAGGGGAAAATGAGAACTCTTAGAAATAAAAAGGGAGTATTCATGATAGGTCTAGAACACATTACCTAAGAGAAATGAGGGAACAAAAATAAATAGCTTAACCAACCGGCTAAATGTGTTTGCTCAATAAATATAAAAATTAATGTGATTAATGTTAATTAGAAATTATATTATGGACCCATTACTAAAAAAATGTTATAATTTTTTTACCATGTTAATCATGGCTTCAACCAATAAAAATCGCATAGTCTATAATTTTTTTTATATTAACTTTTTTACCAAGTTAATTTTCACTCATTTTTTTCGCATCAGATTTAAAAAAAAAGAACTAAAAGATAAGTTGATGACATGAAAAACATGATGAAGTGAATAATCTATATTGGTTGAAATTATGGTTGATGTGGTAAAGAAGATCTACGATATGATTTTTTTTTATCACTTCAACCATAGCCCAACTAATATAAATTATTGCTTTATCACTCATGTCATTAACTTATTCAAATGATAACTTTTAAAAATTATTTTTAAAAAATTGACGTGAAAAAATATTAATGAAGATTTGCTTAATATGATATTGAAGAAAGAAGTGAAGTTAGTGATTTTTTTTATTGCGACCGTAACTGATGCGGCGAGAACTAAAAAACGTTTATAATATAAATTTTCAATATTAACAGAGAGATTTGATTGATTAGATTTTAATCTATATGAATTTAGTTGGGTGCAAATCTTATATAATTTTTACTGAAGGGTGTATCTAGAATCTAGTCTTAATTGAATTTTGGATTTTTTTACAGGGACTTCTTACCATCAAGGCTATTATAAATAGGCTTATGTATAACGTTTTTTAATTGTAATTATGTATCGAATGAGTTCTTATCAAAACATTACGATCAAATGAGCTTGTATTAAAATTTGACAGCGTTTTCAATGAAGAATTTATTTGATCTACAATTTTTCAGATAAACAGTCATTTGATTATCATTATTCAAATAAAGGCTCACTTGTCTTATGAATGGAAGCAAAAGTTCATTTTTTTGAGTAATTTGGTGGAGAATATTCGAAAATTGTAAGGATCCGAACCGACAAGGATGAGGAATAACCGAAACATTCACCCACGGGGACGGAGACGAGGGAAGTTTTATCACCTAAGCTCAAATGGAGATAGAGACGGAATTACTATATTCGAACCGTGAGAATAACTGAACCGTATAAATAACTATAGGATCCTCGAAAAATATCCGCAAGGATCCTGATATTTTACAAAATTTTTAAAAAGTATATAATTAACTCTCATTTACCTGTATATCTACCTATCTTATTATCAATATTGCAATCCATCAAGATATTTGTGTCTTTTGTTTAAATCTTATTAAGTTTGGGTGACATCTCTAGTAATTTACCCTTTTTGTTGATTAAGAGTATATAATCTATAGAAAATACTTTAAAACACAAACTTGTGTAAACTTTAATTTACTCAACTTTTTAATTTTAGGGCTTAGGGGTTTAGGTTAGGGTTTAAGATATAGGGGTTTAGGTTGTAGGGTGTAGAATTTAAGGTTTATGGCTATAATTTAGAGTTTAGGGTTTAGACTTTAGGGTTTAGAGTTTAAGATTTAGAGTGTTAGGGTTAGGAATTTAGGTTTAGATTTTATAGTTTAAATATGAAGTGTTGTGTAAATTTTTTATACAACTTTTGTATCAAAATATAACCTATAATCTATTTATCTCCCTATTTCTGTGTTCATGTTACGCAAAAACCTTGTTCCCCTTTAACCCCATATGTTTAAGTGTATTGAGTATATGATTTGTAAATTAAAATCGACCATATATTTTGGTTAGTAAAGTAGTAAATTTTGTTTAACTTTTTGTGATGAAATTTCTCGAAACCTGTGTGGATCCGATGGGTATGTGGATGAGGATAAAAAATTATTGAACCATATAATAGAGATTATCCGAAATCGTACTGCGACTCTTGGGGACGGAGTGGAGAATATAAAAATGTCTTCGCATCGACCGATTCCCACCCCTATAGGAGACCTGAGTTCAATCGTTTTGTCTACAAGGTATGTATGTCTAATCAAAGAGTTAAGAATATATATGAACATATACTCCATTATAATCACCTTTAGACTATTAAAAAAAATTACATACCGTAAAGATTTAAGACTATGAATTCTTCGTGTGTGTGTGTATATATATTGGACAAAAATTCCCTACATTTTTTTGTGCCTCTTTTTATGCTTCTATACTAAAAAATTAAATTCTAAGTCATAATTTTAAATTCTAAACCCCAAAGTCTAAATCCTACCCATAGTTTCTTAAATCGTGATCTTAAATATTAACTTCAAACTTTAACTTTAAATCAGTTTGTGTGAGACATAAATAGAGACACTAAAAAATAAGTTAGATTTCGGACGCAACTTGTAATTTCTGAATCTTGTTTTTCGATACTAGTAACGAGAAGGGGTTCCCTCCAAATTATGGATCCCACGACCAAAAGCTTGCATTTCCCTTATTTCCAGATATACCCTCTCCAGAAGCCTCCAAGTTTTCTATATAAATTTTGCTCAAACGGTAATAATATGGATTAATGCATTATTTTACGATAGAGGAACGATTTATAAATTTTTAGGGGTGAATTTATAAAATTTTAGAGTAAAAATAAAATTTTAATAAAAAATATATATAATTTTTTAATTTTTTAAATTATATAAGAAAATTAAATTTTTTTAGACGACTTTTTTTTTTAACTCTTTGGTCCATTCTTATTATCAAACCGATTTTTTAAAACCAAAAATAAATAAAATAAATTAGATCATATCCGTATTGTGTTGGTATCATTTTCGAAATTATAAAGGAGACCTACATAAATGAAATATCATGATTTTCGAACAAAAAATTACAAGTTTAAATATATTAATTATTCATCTACCTACCCCCAATTGCACCACAACTATCTATTGGCTTTACAACCTTGTAAGTTGTAAACAACTTTCTATGGGAACGTACATGCTAATGTCACACCATGGTCCATGTATATACACATCCACCCCCATGTATATTGTGCTCATACAAGTTCGTATTTATATTAATTTCTATTTAAAATATATTGAAAGTTTCATAGTAAATAGTTTTTGTAAAGTAATAAATCATCCTACGTGTACTTCAATACAATTTTACATGTGTATTTTAAAATATATTGTGCTCATACAAGTTCGTATTTATATTAGATTTTTTTAATAATCTAAAGGTGATTACAAGATAATATATGTTCATACATATTCTTAACCCTTTGACAATACACATACACCTTGTAAACAAAACGTTATGAACTCGTGTCTTTTAAGATGAACATCATCTGTTTTTCTACTGAAACACTTATTGGGTTCACAATTATTAGATTTTAGCATATTGATGTAATATATTTTATATTGTTTATAATTAACATAATATTATCATTGAATTGAATTAAAAACAATAGTGGTCCACGCGATTAAACTGGTCATTGAATTGAACTGAAAACAATAGTGGCCCACGCAACTAGTCTTGGAAGTTGTCTCACCACCACTACCACTAGTCTATTGTACTAATGCACTTGGTTTAATTTAATTTTATGTAATTATAGAATTATTTATATATTTATCTATAAATTAACTAAGCATTACTTTTTAAATTTTAAATTTGAATTAACTATTACTATTTGTTGTATATTCAGAGTAGTTTGGTTCTTGATTTTTTCAACAACGTGGTTCATCTTTGTTTATTTTTCAATCTATGATGATTTACTGTTCAAACTCAGAAGTCAGGTAGATTACACCCCGTCTTCAAACAGTGTTTTGCAAAGTAATATTAAAATACTAAAGTCTGATAGATTACACCCGACTTCAAACAATGTTTTCACAGGTGGCGTGCATGGATACGCACATTTCAATAGAGGACGACTTAGATCTCAATTTTTTAATATTTTTTGAAAAAATACTGTTCAAAAAGGGGTGTAATCTATCCGACTTCTGGTTTAAACAGTAAATATCCATAAATTGAGAAATAAACAATGATGAACCACATTGTTAGAAAAAAATTCAAGAACCATATTAGGGTAAAAACTCCATATTCAGTTGTATAGAAAATATGAATTCAAAATCTTAATTCATACGTTAAATATCCAAATTCACAAAAAATTAATTTTGAATCCACTAAAATTCCGAATAACAAAGGTTTAAATCCCTTTGAAAATATACATATTATCTATCTTGTGATCAAGAGTTAGATTTCGATATTCGAACTTGCAACCAGGGATGAAGAGATATGGACTCATGTCAACTCATTTTTTTTACCTTGTAATTTTTTTAAAAAAAATAGATTAATTGTACATTTTTTTCTCTTATAGTTTTTAATATTTAAATTTCTCCAAACCTCAAATTATGGCTCTATCCCGCTCACAATCTATATCTACGTATACATAAACAGAACTCAAATAATGAATATACTACGGTGTTTATTTGCATCCGCTCTGAGTTTGTTACAAATAGTAATTTAATATTTTTAATTCGAATATGCAATATTCAATCCATTCTTTAACCAAGAAGTTATTTTATCAATAAATACTGGTAAGCTAAACTACACTCTAAAAATAGATGTAGGCAGCGGCGGATGCAAGGTTATGTTAGGGTGGGTATGGGTTCACCTTCAATTTTTTTAACTTTATACATTTAACTTTAATTTTTTATTTTTATAAATTAGTCATTTAATTTTTTTTATCTTAATGTGTTGTGCCCATCTTGAATTTTTAAGGAATTTTTAAGATATTACGTGTGTTCATCCTTAAAAATATTTATAGATTCCCCACTGGATATAGGTTGTGGATTGAGTATAAGTCGATTGACATTAACGTTAGTACAATA
Source organism: Hibiscus mutabilis (assembly GCA_019671005.1). NCBI lineage: Eukaryota > Viridiplantae > Streptophyta > Magnoliopsida > Malvales > Malvaceae > Hibiscus > Hibiscus mutabilis. The sequence continues at coordinate 41,246,381 of CM033730.1, read as the reverse complement.
TATAAGAGGCCGTGAGATCAAATGTTCTAATATCTAAGGGTGCTTATGGTTAACCAAAATACTACAACGGTTAACCTGTAGGTTCTGTTCTTAGTGTAATTAGAACACGTTATCTTTAGACATATCATATAATTGCACTAAGAACACAACTTACAGTTTAACCGTTATAGTATTTTGGTTAACCATAAACACACATATCCTCCTATTTATTAGTAGGGAGGAATTTGGATAGTATAAAAATAAAAATATTTTTTTGATAAAATATATACCTATTTTATAATTTATGTTTGAGATTCGTAATTTTTCTTCTTGAAAATATTGTATTCAAAATTCGAACCCGAGTTGTCCAAAACAATATTTATAAGCAAAGCCAGGGCCAATGTAACAAAGTGTCACCAATAAAGAATACATCAAGTGAACTCTCTCGAGAACAAAAATAAAAGACAAAGCTAAAAAAACGTCCAGGGCGAAAATGGCTTTGAGTTTCAATCTCATCGTCTCGAAATCTCAGAAACTCCCTTTCCAGGCCGTTTCGGCAAGGAGTACCCTCCGATCTCCCAAGTTTTGCATGGTCTCCACCATCCCTTCCGGCTCCAAGCATGTCTTTTCATTCTTTTCCGGTTTGCCTTTATATTCATTACTATGAAGTCACTTGATTCATTTTTCCGGTTTGTCTTTTCATTTTGCCTTTATTTTGTCTAAATAACATGGATTTCAAGACTTTTATTTCATGTTTCTTTGTGCTCTTAACGTTCTTCAGTGCTTATTGAAGTGCTTTTCTGCTGAAAATCAACATCTGAGCTGAAGATTACAAACGAAGAGCTAACTTTAGCTTGTGGAATCACGGTGTAAACGTGATTAAATGGCAAACGCAGAAGCGAAAAAATCTTTAGCTAAATTGAGTCTAAAAATTACGTTCGGGAGTAAAATAACGTTTTTACCCTCAATTTATACCAGTCACATAATAAATAATATATTAAAATAATATTAATATATTAAAACAATATGTTAAAATAATATTAATATACTCAAATAATAGTTTTATTTAATCCAACAATATATATTAATTATTTTTAAATATTTAAAGTTTATATTATATATATAATCCATTATTTTTATATTTTTATTGTAATATAAGTTAATTTAATTCATATATAATAATGTTAATAAATTTTATGATAACGAATTTAAATACTATTTACGTTTATTTATTTTTAATTTACAGTATCATGTTTAAATCAGACATTTTATCTTTTCAAAAATACTTTTTTGACAATAATGTCAAACTTTAAGTTTGAATGAATAGTGGAAATAAGGGATTTGTGTTTTTTTTTGTTGAAAATTTGTGATGTTTATGAAATTGGTTTTGTTTATACTAAAAGCAGAGATGTCGGGAATCTGAAAAGCCTTTAGCGCTGCCAAGGGAGATGCCTGCTCAGATCACCCGCTCCATGCCCGCTCATAAGGTTGAGATCTTCAAATCCTTGGAGGGGTGGCCTTAGAACAACGTTCTCACTCTCCTGAAACCGGTCGAGGAATGTTGGCAGCCCGCCGACTTTCTCCCGGATCCTAATTCCGATGGATTTCAAGTTCAAGTCAAGGAGCTCAGGGAGAGGACAAAGGAGATTCCGGATGATTACTTTGTCGTCTTGGTCGGCAATATGGTCACGGAGGAAGCCCTTCCTACTTATCAAGCAATGCTTAATACCGCGGATGGAATTCGTGATGAAAGAGGTGCTAGCCTTACCCCTTGGGCCATTTGGACCAGGGCCTGGTCTGCCGAAGAAAACCGGCACGGCGATCTGCTTAATAAGTATCTCTCCTTGTCCGGGAGAGTGGACATGAGGCAGATTGAGAAGACAATCCAGTACATGATCGGATCGGGAATGGTAAGAATAACGACATTTCATTACTTTACAAGCATGCAAGATGTCATTGTTAGGCTAAACTCGTTCTCCTTTATATTGATAGGATCCGCATGTGGAGAATAGTCCATATCGAGGATTCGTATACACTTCGTTCCAAGAAAGGGCAACTTTTATCTCCCACGGGAACACAGGCAGGCTTGCCATGGAGTACGGGGATGTTAACTTGGCTCAAATTTGCGGTAGCATCGCCTCTGATGAGAAGCGCCACGAGACAGCCTATACCAAAGTTGTCGAAAGGCTCTTTGAGATCGACCCCGATGAAACGGTCCGTGCATTTGCCTACATGATGAAGAAGAAAATCACCATGTCAGCCGAGTTCATCTATGATGGCCGTGATTCCAACCTATTCGACCACTACTCAGCCGTTGCCCAAAGGATCGGGGTTTACACTGCCAAGGACTATGTTGATATAGTAGAGTACTTGGTGAACCGATGGAAGGTGAATGATCTAACCGGGCTTTCAGATGAGGGACGTAAAGCTCAGGACTACGTGTGCGCACTTCCGTCAAGAATTAGAAGGCTGGAGGAGAGAGCACAAGAAAGGGCCAAGGAAGCACCCAGTATGCCATTCAGCTGGATCTTTGACAGAGAAGTGAAGCTCTAAGGTCTCGAAAAAGAGCGAATCTCCTTCAATGCATTCGAGGAAACATAAATAAAGAAGCTGGGTGCAGTTTCTCTTTATATATATGTTGTAATGGTACCGGTATGTGTCCCGGGAGGAATTGCGTGGATCTGGTTAGGGTAGCATTTGTTTCCTGGATGTGTTGTCTTCTTAAGTAATAATGCTGCCCCGATAATGGGCAGTTGTAATAGTTTTAGGTGATGTTTTTCATAGTGTCTGTTACAACCGTAAGCTGTAATAGTTTTAGTTGACGTTTGATAGTGTATGCTATAATCCTTGTAAGATTAGTGTGTGTTCTTTTTGTTGAAACCAACGAACTTCATATGATGTGATAACGTTCGTTTCGTTGTTGTAGTCTCAGTTTGCAATAAGAAACCTCCTTAATATTTGTGCAGAGTTTTGTTTTTAAGTTTGCTAGTTTATATACGAAAACAAAGTGAGTTTGAGCGTGTTTAGTGTGTATTATATTTTAATTAATAGTCGGTTAGTTTAGGTATTATGTAAACAAATATTTATGTTTTTCTTTTTATAAAGAGATGGAAAAGAATTGTTTGGTTATAATCTAAAATCTAATGTCAAAAATTAAAATGATGTATCTTGCCAATATGCATATTTGATCATCAAAGGTATTGATGCTTAGATTGCTTCCCTTTTCATGTTTTTAATATCTACATTAATTTAAGGGTTATATTTTGATACACAACCTGTGTAATTTTTTTTTAATCCTTTATATTTTAACCTATAAAATTTAAAACATAAATATCAGTCCTAAAACCTAAACATTTAACCTTAAACCCTAAACTTTAAATTCTAACCATAAACCTTAAATTCCACACCCTACAACTTAAATTCCTAAACTCTAAATCACAGCATAAATCTCTAAACCCTAAAATTATAGGGTAATAATTTAGTAAAAGAAAAAAAAGGAGTCGTTAAAATGGACATAATACGAGTTAAGAATGTTAATTATTTAGTTTTTACATTGATTTATGTTTATTTGATAAATAAATTTTCAAGGAAAAAAGAGATAGGTGAATAATCTTACATGTAAATTTAGTCTCATCCAACAATCTAAAATTAAATATAAAGTTTTTTAGTCTTTCTTTTGAATAGAAGTTGATAGTTTTATTAAGAAGAAGAAATATTCACTAATTGGTTAGTCCAAGTGGTAAATAGCTTGGTTTCGCTTAGAGCCACCCTTTTAAAATAAGGTGTGTGACGCTATTGGTCCAAATTAATCAGAACAAAGTCCTGGGAAATTGAGTGAGCAACAAAAAAAGAAGAAATGTTCAAAATTACAATAAGAGCCTACATTCGTAGAAACAAAAAAACTAGCCATTTGAAGATCATAAGATGTCATATAAGGAAAATGTTAAAAACTCAACCAAAAGACCCGAACAAAAGATAGATACAAACAACACCATAAATCGGCGTTGAAGATCATAAGATACCATATAAGGAAATTGTTAAAAATCCAACTAAAAGACTTGAACAGAAGATAGATACAAACAACACCATAAACCGATGATGAAAGATAAAAAACCATCAACACAAACCTAAAAACTTGCATATACCGATGAGGGTACTTTAACGAAACGATCATTACCGTAACTCAATCGCGAACAAGAAACGATGATTTTGAATGCATATCAAAATCCAATCTAAGGGTTCAAATCAGAAAAAATCAACATGATACCTAAATAAGCATCATCTGGATGAGAGATGTGATGTCAAATCCAACAATGAAAAAAAAAGAATTAAAAACAGTCAAACCATCGATAAAAAGATAAAAAACGTGCCACAAAAGCATGACTATTCTTATTAAAAAACTAGAATATAACAAAGAAAAAGGAAAGATGTGATAAAAAAAAAAACAAAGAAAAAGAAGGATTAGAAAGACCCAACGATCAATAACCTAACACAAAACTAATTTTGTCGCCGGCAAAATCAAATAAATTTTTTAAATTACGTTAATGAATATGACTTTATATATAATACCAAGACAATGGATTTAATTTACTCAATACCTACTTTATTAATATGAATAAATTATTAGATAAATTTGACTCACCATATCATCCGCGGTTTCAATTTATAAGATACATCCATCCTAATGTAACTTCAAAGTAACTACTTATTTTTTATTCACATGACGAAAAAAGATGAAGATTTATCTTGAAGAAAATAAAATAAGTAAATTTTATTGGCTAAAACCACGAATGACATAATAAATCAGATTGATCTAATAATTTTTCAGTAATATGTACCCATATACTTTACATATTTTGCACTCTAACGTATTTAATGGGAGCTTTCAATGCATACGAGATATTTTTACCTGAATCTTAAATTTTTCTAGTTGAATTTAAAGGATCTTACCTTAGTGCATTTGAAGGAGAGTAGATGTTAGCCCGGAATTTAAGTGTTATCATAATTCATATGACATGTGAATCATCAATAGACGAGATTAATTATTAGGTTATAATAAGTTTGAAGTTGCACATTTTCGTATATTTGAAATTTAATTAATTTATTTTTATTTTAAAACTTATTTTTTATTCAAAATTGTTAGATTAATTATTTACATTTTCTTTATTTCATAATGTTACATCAATGATTTAACAGAAGATTTTATTAGTGTTAGCAATTGAATTTAAATTTTTAAATCTAAAAAATATAGATTAAATTCTTGTAAGTAACAAATTACAAATGTAGAAAGAGTATTAAGAACAAGAAAAATATTTTAATCTAATTATTATGAGAAAAATATTTTATATAATATATGTAATCATTTTTGGATGTATCGGAACTACATAACTATAATAATATAATATAATATAAAAATAAGGCATGACATCACCCCATCCATCGTAGGAAGCAAACAAAAACATTGAAAGGTGAAAACAAGCAAGGCGAGACTACTGCAGGTCGATGTGAAAGCGATAAGCTTGACTCAAATTTTATAAACTCGTTTTAAAAATATTAAATAAAATTTACGTTAAAAAATAAAATATCAAATATCTTGAATAATTTATTTATTTTTAGTAATTAATCAATCAATTTTTAAGTTCGAGTTAAGTATCTCAACTCTGCTTGATATATGTATATCAAATTTGGAAAAAAATACGAAGATATATATATATATATATATATATATATCGTACATGATAATAGAAAGTTGTTTAAATTAGAACCAATTAGTATTACAACATGGTAAATGTTTACAATTAAGTTTGTACAATAACTCGAATAACTAAAAAAATAAAATTTGAGTTATAAAATATAACTCGTCAACTCGAAATTTTTTTACTGACTTGATTGAATGCTCACCGTACAAATTGAATGGTAATGATGTGATCGCACTTGCATGCAGGGATGAAGCCATGATTGAACTATGCGGGGACACGTTGATTAACTTTAAAATAAATGGGTCATAAAAAGTAATTAAATCATAATAATTAAGGAAAATAAGGTTTAATTTCACTAATTTTAAAATTGAATGGTCTTAAAAATGATTAAACCAAAAAAATAAGGGGTTAAGGCTTAATTTTATTAATTTTAACTTAAAGGGTCTTAGAAGATAATAAACCAAATAATTAGAGGAACAAAGACTTAATTATAATAGTTTTAAAACTATTAGTGACTTAAAAATAATTAAATCATTCAAAATTAGTGGGACAATTGCCCTTCCCAACATAATTAAATCATTCAAAGTTAAGGGGACAATTGCCCTTCCCATCCTCCATGTGGCTTTGTCCTTGCTAGCAAGATACGCACACGTGGACTTCCACCCACAGACCGTTACAACTATCGCATCCAATGGATAATATTTATTTAAGGGTATGTTTGTAGTGCGGCATTTAAAATGCGGTTAATATATAGTGTTGGTCGTTCCTTTCTTTTACCCGGTTATCAACCTAAAATATTATATATATTGGTAACAATTTCGGTTGCAACTAAATTGTTATGATTTTGGGTAACATTTCAGGTTTAAATTTCCAAACTAAAATATATATGTCATAACCCATTTTTGTCTGGGCCTAAGCCCAAACTAAACCCAATCCAAAAATTAAGGCCCATTTTTATTAAACCAATAACTCATACAATACCCATAAACTCATTACAATAATATTACCCAATATCCAAATCCATTACCATTTACAACCCAAAAAACCCATCAGACCCGATTACACTCAAAAATACTAAACTACCCTTAATCCTAAAAACCCTAATAACCTAACCCTCTATCCTGCCACACCGTGCCACCGCCCAAAATCTGCTCTACCACCCTACAGAAGAACAAATGGGAGATTTTAGATTTTTATATTGTAAAAATAAGTTATAAAAACCCGAATGAAATCGAATGTAAGGACCCCAAATTCAAAATAGTAATAATAATAATAATAATAATAAGGTAAACCATCGTGGATGCCATGCAATGCATCCACGCCACCTTCACTTTCCACTCACCTCATTCCCAATTGCCTATAAAAGGCGGGGGAGGCAAGCAATGGAAACACAAGCATAAGCCATGAAAAATGGCAAAAAATGCCATTGAAATGGAGAGAAAGCCATTTTGAAATGGCAAGTATGGGCAGTGCCCTTTTTAGTTTGAGAATAGTGCTATCACCGGGGAATTTTTAGTACCCAAAGGTTCGATCAATTATCCGATCGGGGTTCTGCTGAGATTCGTTCGGGTTGTTTTTTTTACTATGGCTAGGTGACGCGAAGATCTTGCTAGGGGTCAGTCGATGTTCTTCATTCGAGCTTCTAGTAGGGTAAATTTTGTTCTTTATTTTTGTACTTATTTTTGGCTTAGATATGTATTGACATGTTTTTGTAATAAATATATTTGGTATGCCATGTTTGTATATTTTAAGTTGTATGACTCATTTACAATATTCTTTTAATTATTGGTATGCTTTTTATATTTTGGTTTGAATAAAATATGTTTATATATTGATTAATTAATTTTAAAGTTAAAACCTTTTTATTAGGGATTATTGTGAAAAACGTACCCCGACCATAGGGGTGCCGCTTTTCGTTAATCTCTATCACAAAATATCATTTTCTATTATAATTTTTAAAATAGACTCTTCTCATTCGAGAATCTAATAGAAATTAAATATTATTTCAAATATCTTAAGGGATCACAAATTTTAAATTAAATTCGAATTATTAATTTTTGCCATTAAAACAATTTGTAATCGACCGGGTACCAATTTTGGGCGTTGTGGGGCTGCTCACCCTTCCCCACACATAACCGACTCTCGAACCTTTTTTCTGGTTTTGCAGACCCAAAACTCGTGGTTTTGCATAACCTTTTTTTCGAATAATATAAATTCTGTTTAATTTATTTTTTGATCCTTTTTTTACAAGAAGTTTTTTTTAAAAAAAAATTAATTTTTCCTGATCTTTCATATCATGAGCTCCGCACCCGAGCTTTGTCCCTTTTAAGTGGGAGTGAGAAACTACTCCTTCTTGAGGTACCCCCTCCGTGCAGGATGGTGGATTACTTTCGCGATATAGATCCCTTTGTCTTCGTGAGATTTTCATCTCTGTTTAGACCTAGGGAAATGTATCCTCCCGAATCGATGTCCTAGCGACAGTTCGGGTACCGTCACCCTAGAACCTAAACCGCATATAGCGAGCCGTAGGAGCCAACCTTTTATAGACCCTGCCCGTTAACAGTCACCCTGTTTAGGTTTTGATACCTTTATTTTCCATTTATGTACACATTTCTTTACTATTTTAAGTTTCATTCAATTATTTTTTTGTGAAATAACCATTTCTTTTTTGGTGATCACACTGCATTCAGTATTCATTTCACATTCATTGCATGACACCGCCATAACATTTTAATTTTTGCATTTCACTATCATGAAGTATTGATCTCACAACTGGTTCTCAATTTGAAAAAATTTATCGTCAGGAGAAAATCTAGTACCCTAGATATCAATGCAACATTCAAAGTTGCGAATGAATCCCGTAAATTCAAAAGTTGAGCCACGAGAACCATTTTTGAATCAATACCTTCGCATCTAGGGCATGTACTTTGCATTTACATGCATGCATTTCAAAATTTTAGAGCTGGTCCTCGCGATGCCTCGTGCCAGTAAATACCGGATAAAGCAAAGTCATCCAACCTAGCACCATGCTGAACCAATGCAAGAGCCCCGTCCAGGGCATATTTGAGAATAACCCCTGTGTTGCGTGTAATAAGTGCTACGCAATTGTGCAAGTATACATATCGCAAGTAATAAAGTGATACGAGTATCGAGTATCGTCTCCACAGGGATTGGTTTGGGCCACTTTGCTTTAGTTATCGCACTGTAAAAGTAAAAACACAATTGATAGTAGGAGTTGATTTTAATGAGTAAAGTAAAAGCAATAAACTAAAAGAATAGATGAAAAAAGAGAGATAGGCCAGGTTATCGTGAGATGAGGTGTGATAGCCAATTGGATCGTCTTGGTGATTGAGTAGCAGCTGGATTGCTAGGGCAATTCTATTATGATTGCCTAGTCGATTGCCAGGGCAATTTGGTTGCAATTGCCTGGTTGATTGCCAGGGCAATTCTGCCATGTTGCCTGGTCGGTTGCCAGGGCAATTCCCCTTCGTTGTCTGATCAGATTGCCTGGGCAATGCTCCCGCGATTGCCTGGGCAATTAAGGATGGGTCGATTGCCTGGGCAATTGAGCATTCACTTCCAAAGTTCGGCGAACCGTTCTTCAATGGTTTCTTCTTATCCCTAAGTCGAAACTCTAGCTATTTGTGCATGCCTTGATAATACATCCCTGCGTGAATCAAGGGTGAACAACAACCAATCTTGCGCTCCTCTTAGCCATTGAAATCCTAAACTTATTCCTAAGCCGGATTAGTCTTAACCATTAATTGATTGAATAAAGACCATGTTCATTCATTTCTTGAATCTAACTCTCCCGATATTAGATAAATAGATGAAGTTACGAGATCTTCTCCCAATTCACTCGCAAACAAGATTGAGAACCAAGAATGAACAAACTTTGAAAATTGAATTGCAACTCAAAAACCTAAACAAAATCCAAAAGATTTCACAACAACAAAACACAACAACCTCAACCAATCAATTTAGTTCATGGTTGGGTTCAAAAGATATACAAAGAATAATCCCCAAACCATAAATCTAATAGAAGCAAAGAAGAAGAAGAAATCGAACTCTCTCAAAGCTTATCCCTTCTTATCGAAATCTCTCATCTCTTGCTTCTTTGGATTTTGTCGAAATTTCCCTCCTCCTTGCTTCTTTGGAGTTTATCGAAATTTCCCTCATCCTTTCCCACCTCTCTTTGACAGCTTGGTCCTTTAAATAGGACATGGCTAGGTCAAAATCCTTCTTGAGGAGGAAGTTAAGTTGGAATATTAAATTATCTTTAAAGAATATAATTCTTTATTATATTTAAATTTCTTCTAGAACTTCTCATATCTTCTTGGGATTTAATTTCTCTTTAACCTCTTCATGGAAATCAAACTCCTTTGGAATTTAACTTTGCTCAACGTCATCGTGGGCTTATCTAGTCATCAATTTCGACTACCATATCATCTTATTCTTTGTCGAAAATTGCCTTAGAAACTAGCTCGGCATCTCCTTCAAGCATTGCCCTGGCAACTACATCGGCATCTCCTTCATGCACTGCCCTGGCAACTGGTTCTAGCCTTGTTTAGGCAAGTGATTCTGCACACACACAAAAACACACCAAAGCAGCATCTTTTTCCACAAAAATCACCAAGTTATGTAATCAAGCTCAACGGTGGAAAGAAACATGAATTAATGCATGAATGACTAATTATGCAACTAATATGAGCCTAAGTCTAACAATAATATGAGTAAAAAGGGTAATAAAAATAGTACTTTTGAACACTTATCACACCCCCAAACTCGAACTATTGCTTGTCCTCAAGCAATGCAAACTAACAATTACTTGCCAAGACTTTAATCATCAAAGAGATGCTTCAAACTTGAATTCAAACCTCGAAACCGTGGCAAAAAGTATGATCACCTTTTAATTTTTCGGATAGCACAAAATTACCCGGAACCAAACTATAATGCTCGTGACAAGTGTGTGCGTAGTTGTGTACAAGTTGATTTTCAAGATTCTATGTGAACAATAGGTTTTTATCAATTTAATTACCGGGGCATTTATTTTTATTTTCACTAGAGCCAATTTCGGGCACCTCTAGCGAAGTAAGCAATTTCTCATTTTATTTTAGTCGACTAGAGCCAATTTCGGGCACCTCTAGCGATTCTTTAATGTGTATTAACTACTAGAGCCGGTTTCAGGCACCTCTAGCAAGAAAGTGCATTTACTACTAGAGCCAGTTTCGGGCACCTCTAGCAAGAATTTAACTTTTAATTTTGAATTTTAAATTTACCCAAATTTTAAGCAACCTAAGTTCACTAAGTTTCTTTCAATCAACAAGCCACAACCGTGTAAAAAAAATTCATCATCATAGTAAAATTCTAAGTTCTTTTCATGCAATCCTAAAATTAAAGGTTATTTCAATTAAGTGCAGTGGCAAAAATTCATCATTGGATATTCAACAAGTCTTAAGCAATTAAATCCAATTAAAGGCATGGCAAGTAACATATGCAACCTATATGTGAGTGCTAAAGATGAATGCAACTAAACATGAAACTAACTAGAAACCAACACCCTCCTAAACTCGAGAGAAGCATTGTCCTCAATGCATGAAAAAGTGAAACAAAATTTAAAAGAAACTAAATGAAATGAGTTAGCCGGAGAGGTTGTCACCTCGAGTGATAAGTTTCCTTCGTGCCGTTTACTTGATTCATTTTCCGGTCGGTGGTTGAATGCTCGTGGCTGGTACCGCGTGAATGGCATTGCTTTGATTTGATCCATGTTTGGGCATCAGAAGTTGCCGACGCCATTGTTGTTGCCTGGGCAATCTCTGTTGTGGTTGTTGTGGCAAGTAGTCAGCAGTGAATTTCCTTAGCATGGTGGTTGCGAGTCTTGTTGTGGAAAAGAAAAGAAAACAAAGAAAACCTGGAAACTAAGATAATGAAGAAAATTAAAATATCTCCTAAAATTTCCAAAAATAAATAAAGAGAGAGAAAAAAACAAAAAAATAGAAAAAATAGTTCAAAAATAAAAAAGAAATGACAAAAACAAAAACAAAAAGAAAATATCGAAAGGAGAGCATGCTTATGCATCTCCTAAGGTGTCAACTTCTTTGTTACGTTCTACATGGGCACCGTTGTAGTGCTTCAATCTTTGTCCGTTAACTTTGAATTATGTTCACCGGTAATGGACTTGATTATCACGGCACCATGGGAGAATGGTTTGACAACTTCGAATGGTCCCGACCATCTTGATTTTAGTTTTTCAGGGAAAAGTTTTAGCCGAGAATTGAATAAGTGAACTAGTTGCCCTAACATGAATTGCCGCGACAATAGTTTCTTGTCATGCCATTGCTTTGTTTTCTCCTTGTAGATTCGTGCATTGTTATAGGCGAGTGCACAAAATTCTTCTATCTCGTTGAGGTCTAACAAACGCTTTTGCCCGACACTTTCCCAATCCATATTCACGGTCTTGATTGTCCAATATGCCTTGTGTTCGATTTCCACCGGTAGATGGCATGTTTTGCCATAGACAAGTCGGAAGGGATACATACCTAAGGGTGTTTTGAATGCAGTGCGATATGCCCAAAGTGCGTCATCTAGTCTTGCTGACCAATCCTTCCTAGAGGGATTTACAACTTTCTCGAGTATACCCTTCAATTCCCAGTTGGAAATTTCTGCTTGCCCATTGGTTTGTGGGTGATATTGCCTGTCCTATGGCAACGATCACATTGCTTGTAAAACTCTTGAGCATCTTTGTACAGTGCTGGCCAATACAAACCGAATTGCAAAACTTTGGCCGCGGTACGAGTTCCTCTAAAATATCTTCCATAGGGTGAAGAATGGCATTGCCGGAGTACATTTTGTTGTTCCTCTCCAGGGACACATCGGCGTATAACCTGATCTGCACATTGTTTAAACAAAATAGGCTTGTCCCAAAAGTAATGCTTAGCATCATGGCGGAACCGCTTCTTCCCTTGGTAAGTAAGGCCATAAGGTAAAATACCACAAACAAGGAAATTAACTAAGTCTGCGTACCAGGGTATTGCCGTAAGGTAAAATACCACAAACAAGGAAATTAACTAAGTCCGTGTACCAGGGTATTGCCGAGGCATATGTTGTCGTGGTGAATGCTCCCAAGATTGCCGAGGCGTGTGCTTCTAGAGTTGCTGAGGCATACGCGTCCATGGTTGCCGAGGCGTGCGCGTCTGGAGTTACCGAGGCGTACGCATCAAGAGCTGTTGCGGCATCGAGGGTTGCCGAGGCATGCGCATCCATGGTTACCGAGGCGTCAGGGGTTGCCGAGGTATGCGTATCCATGGTTGCCGAGGCGTGCGCGTCAAGAGTTGTCGAGGAATGGGCATCTATGGTTGCCGAGGCATGCGCGTCAAGAGCTACTGTGACGTCGAGGGTTGCTGAGGCATGCGCATCCATGGTTGCCGAGGCGTCAGGAGTTGACGAGGCATACACATCCATGGTTGCCGAGGCGTGCGTATCAGGAGCTGTTGCGGTGTCAATGGTTGCCGAGGCATGCGCATCCATGGTTGTCGAGGCGTGCGTATCAGGAGCTGCTGCGGCATCGAGGGTTGCCGAGGCATGCGCATCCATGATTGCCAAGGCGTGCGCGTCAAGAGCTGCTGCGGAGTCAAGGGTTGCCAAGGCATGCGCGTCAAGAGCTGCTGCGGCGTCGAGGGTTGTCGAGGCATGCGCATTCATGGTTGCCAAGGCAACTAAAAGTTGCTCATCTGGGAATGCATCGCATATCTCTAAATCTGCGTCCTCCTCCCTATTGCGTTCTAAATGTGATAAGTGATCAGCCACTTAATTTTTTGTTACTTTCTTGTGCGTTGGCCTAGGACTGCTCTTACCGCGAAATCACTTGCATCACACATGAGCTCAAAAGGTAGTGTCTAATCTGGTGGAACAACAATGGGTGCTGAGGCAAGCTTTTCCTTTAGGGTTTCGAATGCTTGGGCGCGAGAATCATCAAAATTGAAGACTTTATCTTGGTGGGGGTAGTCTCTCGATCACGTCCACCTTGGCTTTGTCTACTTCAATTCCCTTGGATGGAATCTTGTGGCCGAGCAGTATTCCTTCATCTAGCATAAGATGGCACTTCTCCCAATTAAGGACTAAATCGGTTCTTCACATCTTGCCAACACCTTCTCTAAATTGCCGAGGCAACTGTCGAAGTCATTACCAAAAATAGAAAAATCATCCATGTCGATCTCAAGGAAGTCTTCGACCATGTCTGAAAAGAGTGCCACCATGCATCTTCTAATGTTACTGCATATTTGAGAAAACTTAAGGAGGGTCGTTTCCGATACTTCTTATAGTTCATCCGCACCCTCCATCGAGTGACAATATTGCCCAAAAAGAATTGGGCCAATGTGCTCCCAGCTACTCCCCTTTGTGTTATCATGGTGGATGTGTCTTTCTTCTTTGTTCGCTTGTAGTCCAGGTATACTCTCCACCTTGCTACTATTCCTGAAGGCATGAATATATTAGTAGAAAAAGTTATATCAACACCCAACCATTTAATTACCTCATTCTCGTCGGGCTCCATCATGGTTGGATGTAGCCTTCGTTGTCGTGGAAATTGCTGCTCTAGCCAATTGTCGTGGCAATCAGTTGGCAAAATTTGTTGTAAGTCAAAGGAATAACCAATTTTCTGAAAAGCTTTATGAATCCAAACACCTTTTTCTTTCGATCTCTCAAACATCTCTATCAGTAGAGATTTCAATGGCTTCAAATCTACCAATATCGGTTCCTCAAGACATACCTGCAATGGATGAGGTGAGTTTTTAAAGAATTCAAAAGGTTCAACCATTATCTGCTCATATTCCATTAGCAAAGTATTATCATCTCATTGATCTTGCATGTGGTCGTGTAATTGTCGTTGCAACTGTAGATGAGAGCAATCTAAAGATTCATGCTTCAACATCAACGTTGTAACCTTCTGGGCATCAGGTTCCTCGGAATTTGTTGTAGTATTGTTGTTCTCAGCTTCACAGAGTATTGTCGTGGCATTGCTCTATTTAGGCTCATCAATCATTGCCGAGGCAATTTGTTTCTCAAGCTCATCATGTGTTGGGCAATCTCTCTCATTGGCATCCTCTTGACTTTGAGGTTTTAGTTGTTCATCACACATCGGAGAGCTTTCCTTGCATTGTTCCTTGTCCTCTTGCCTTGGGACGTCAGTATCCCCAGGAATGGATTGTTGGTGCATGTTATCCATGGCATATGTGGATCTCCTCAATTGAACTTTTGAATCCCCTAAAGTTGCATCCCACTGAGCTATCCTCGTATCCATAGACTTTGATAGCTCTCGAATCTCTTCAATTGATCCGTTAAGTCTAGCCAAGGAAGCTAGCAACGTTTCCTCCAAGGAATTGGAATGATCTTGAAAAGGACTACATTGCCATGGCATATATGTTGCTGCGACAAAATTGTTATGGTAAAAAAAAATTTGAGCTTTTTGACTATACCATGAAGAATTTTGCTGCTGGTTCCCTCTATGGTCCTCCATGTAGTCATATGCACCGAAAATGTGAGGGCAATTTTCAAACACATGATGTTCTCCACACATAGCACAAGAGTTTTCCACGGTATAGGCTCTTTGGGCTTTTCTCGGTTGGTATATGTAATCATCAAAGGGTGCAAGAAACTCTTGATTGGATTGATTCATATCTTCCAACATCAACTCTCGAATAGATCGTCTTTTATTTCTCGACATGTTGATGTCCCTTAACTTGTAGCGCACCTAAATTTTTTTTGATAAAACAAACAAAAAGAAAAGTTAGTAAAACTAAGAGAGAAAAAATGTAATAACAAAAACAACTAACACCAATTGCCAATCCCGGCAACGGCGCCAAAAACTTGTTGCGTGTAATAAGTGCTACGCAATTGTGCAAGTATACACGTTGCAAATAATAAAGTGATACGAGTATCGAGTATCGTCTCCACAGAGA
This sequence comes from Hibiscus mutabilis, assembly GCA_019671005.1. Taxonomy (NCBI): domain Eukaryota; kingdom Viridiplantae; phylum Streptophyta; class Magnoliopsida; order Malvales; family Malvaceae; genus Hibiscus; species Hibiscus mutabilis. The sequence goes on along the minus strand of CM033730.1, from coordinate 41,230,747 downwards.
TTGGTTTGGGCCACTTTCCTTTAGTTATCGCACTGTAAAAGTAAAAACACAATTGATAGTAGAAGTTGATTTTAACGAGTAAAGTAAAAGCAATAAACTAAAAGAATAGATGAAAGAAAAATAGAGATATGCCAGGTTATCGTGAGTTGAGGTGTGATAGCCAATTGGATCGTCTTGGTGATTGAGTAGCAGCCGGATTGCCAGGACAATTCTGTTATGATTGCCTAGTCGATTGCTAGGGCAATTTGGTTGCAATTGCCTGGTTGATTGCCAGGGCAATTCTGCCGTGTTGCCTAGTCGGTTGCCAGGGCAATTCCCCTTCGTTGTTTGATCAGATTGCCTGGGCAATGCTCCCGCGATTGTCTGGGCAATTAGCGATGGGTCGATTGCCTGGGCAATTGAGCATTCACTTCCAAAGTTCGGCGAATCGTTCTTCAATGGTTTCTTCTTATCCCTAAGTCGAAACTCTAGCTATTTGTGCATGCCTTGATAATACATCCCTATGTGAATCAAGGGTGAACAACAACCAATATTGTGCTCCTCTTAGCCGTTGAAATCCTAAACTTATTCCTAAGTCGGATTAGTCTTCACCATCAATTGATTGAATAAAGACCATGTTCATTCGTTTCTTGAATCTAACTCTCCCAATATTAGATAAATAGATGAAGTTACGAGATCTTCTCCCAATTCACTCGCAAACAAGATTGAGAACCAAGAATGAACAAACTTTGAAAATTGAATTGCAACTCAAAAACCTAAACAAAATCCAAAAGATTTTACAACAACAAAACACAACAACCTCAACCAATCAAGTTAGTTCATGGTTGGGTTCAAAAGATATACAAAGAATAATCCCCAACCATAAATCTAATGGAAGCAAAGAAGAAGAAGAAGAAGAAGAAGAAGAAGAAATCGAACTCTCTCCAAGCTTCTCCCTTCTTGTCGAAATCTCTCCTCTCTTACTTCTTTGGAGTTTGTCAAAATTTCCCTCTTCTTTGCTTCTTTGGAGTTTGTCGAAATTTCCCTCATCCTTTCCCACCTCTCTTTGACGGCTTGCTCCTTTAAATAGGAGATGGCTAGGTCAAAATCCTTCTTGATGAGGAAGTTAAGTTGGAATTAAATTATCTTTAAAGAATATAATTCTTTATTATATTTAAATTCCTTCTAGAACTTCTCCTATCTTCTTGGGATTTAATTTCTCTTTAACCTCTTCATTGAAATCAAACTCCTTTGGAATTTAACTTTGCTCCACGTCATCTTGGGCTTATCTAGTCATCAATTTCGACTACCATATCATCTTATTCTGTGTTGAAAATTACCTTGGCAACTAGCTCGGCATCTCTTTCAAGCATTGCCCTGGCAACTATGTCGGCATCTCATTCATGCACTGCCCTATCAACTGGTTCTAGCCTTGTTTAGGCAAGTGATTCTGCACACACACCAAAGCAACATCTTTTTCCACAAAAATCACCAAGTTATGTAATCAAGCTCAACGGTGGAAAGAAACATGAATTAATGCACGAATGAGTAATTATGTAACTAATATGAGCCTAAGTCTAACAATAGTATGAGTAAAAAGGGTAATAAAAATAGTACTTTTGAACACTTATCACCCCGCATTCAAACATTATGCCTCTACAAGGCTCTAATCTGAAAGCATTATTTGACGAGTTCAGGAAGCGAGTCTCCGATGTCGAACCAGACTTCTGCACCTTAGACGACTACATCAATTATCGCCTGTAACACTTTGCCAGAGCCAAAAGTAATGAGCTCTCATGAACCAACACAACAAATTTCTAGACATGACTAGGGGGCAACGTAACATAATGCGTTCATGAGAACAATGAAAGCCCTTCAAGAAAAGGCAAAAGCATACTTCTAGCTTTGAGTTCGCTTCAAGAACAGTTTTAGACGAAAATGTTGGGGCATTCACCCGAGGAAGTAATCCCCAAGATGATCAAACCCAGGGAAGGTTAGGGCATCCTCATGTACAAGCCATTAAACACTACTCGATTAAAAGCAAAGATCTGACTAACAAAGAGTCAAGGGCATCCCTTTAAGGGCTAAGAAAGATCATGTCACATTCATACATTTAGTTGCATGCAGTAAAAATCATTATGCATTTAGATTAGGTACACACACCTAAAGTTATCATGTACATGCATTAGGCACAAATTTAGGTGCATCCATAACACATTTATTTTTGGCTTGAATGTATAAATAGGTTCAAGGAAGAGACTGAAGAACCTCAGTGATAGAGGTAACAATTGATGATCAATCTTTATCCCTCAAGAAGGCTGAATGCGCAGAAAGCTCAAGTATTCAGAATCATGAGTCCTCTCCATGAAATAGAAGAATCGACTTTTTCCTAATCTCGCATTCGTCAGTGGTGGTGGGCTAGTTTAATCCAGATTCCACATCTCAGATGGTGGTGTTGCAAGATAATTTCCCTTGAGAAAAAGAAAAGAGATTATGTCAAGGTCATTTAGCTTAGAAGTTCAAACTCAGAAAAGAGTGAGGACAATGAAATTTGGGGGCAAACCTTCACTAGGGCAAATTTTGAACAAATGTTTGACATCTTCAAACATGAAGGAGCAGATAGCTGTCGACAAATTCTATAGATTGATCAATCAAGTTTTTTTCCCTAAAGAAGAGAAGAGAAGAAGATTAACCAAAGAGAGAACCAGCTGCCAAAGAAAGCAAAGTCAGAAAAAGAGATCACCGGGCTGTTACCTTAAAGAGTAATGCTAGGACCCTCGGGATATTACCCTCAAAAGCGATGTTAAAACCCTCAGCGGATCAAATAACTTGTTCTCATCCTATCTCACCCGTAACATGGTGTAGCGGATCAACAAACTTTCTTCTCAAGATCATGCTTGATCAAAATCAAACTCTTGGATCATGCCTCTTCATCAAAGTCACAACTTGACCAACAAAATCTATAGATCACGCTTCTTTTCCAGAGTCATAGCTTGATCAAAATCAACCTCCCAAATCGTGCCTCTTCGTCAGAGTTATAGCTCGACCGAAATTGAACTCTCAGATCATGCCTCTTCGTCAATGTAGTAGCAGAATCAAACTCCCAGATCATGCCTCTTCGTCAGAGTCGTAGCTTGATAAGATCTTGCCTCTCCGTTAGTGGTGTAGCGAATCAAACTCCCAGATCATACCTCTTTGTCAGAGTCGTAGCTTGATCAGAGTCTGCCTCTTCGCCAGTGTTGAAGCGGATCAATCTTTCTAGATTATGCCTCCCCGTCGGTGGTGGAGCAGATCACTTAAATTTGCAGGTTCTACTTCCCTGAGATTGATTATGCCCCTCCAACAAATGGTGGAACAAAATGGTGGAACAAATTAGCACAACAATTTCATCTCCCTAGAATTGCAGCGAAATAAGTACAACAACAAGTTCATCTCCCTAAAATTGCAGCGGAACAAGCAGAATAAAAGAACGATTAAGGAGTTTTATGACCATTTAGATTAAAGCGAAAGAGGGTCGTGATTCCCTGCCATGATATAGCAGATCTCATATTTTTTAGATCTTTCTTTACCGTCGATGGTGCGGCAGGTCAAATTTTTGTCCAAGTCTAGTTTCACCGTTGACTGTGTGACTAGACCAAATATTTTCTTCGAACCTCATCTTCAGACTAATAAAAAATCAAAGGAAAAAATCCAAAAAGAAAGAAAGAATGAAAAAGAATGAAAAGTAAAAAATTGAAAAAAATCCAAAAAAAAAGGAAAAAGGAAAAAAATCAAAAACATAAAATTCTAAAAATCCCCAAAAAGAAAATCAAAGTCAAAACTTCGATCATGTCACTTCGTCAGAGTTGTAGTAGATCGAACCTTCTTCTCGAGATCATGCCACTTCGTCAGAGTTGTTGCAGATCGGACCTTCTTCTCGAGATCGTGCCACTTCGTCAGAGTTATAGCAGATTGAACCTTCTTCTTGAGATCGTGCCACTTCGTCAAAGTTGTAGCAGATCGAATCTTCCTATTCAGATCTTGTCACTTCGTCAGAGTTGCTGCAGATCAAACTTTCATCCTCTGATCCTGCCTCTTCGTCAGTGTTGCAGTTGGATCAAAACTTTTTATCTTTAGACCGTGCCTTTTTGTCGGTGTTGCAGCTCGATCAAATCTTGGTCTTGCCTCTTCGTCAGTGTTGTAGTTGGACCAAGTCACTAATTCCCGATCCTGTCTCTTTGTCAGTGTCGTAGCTGGATCAACCCCATTAACTTTAGACCTTGCCTCTTCGTCGGTGTTGTACCTAGACCAAATTCACTAACTCTTGATCTCGCTTCTTCGTCAGTGTTGTAGCTGGATCAACCTTACTATAGACCTTGCCTCTTCGTCAGTGTTGTAATTGGGTCAAAATTTACTAACTTTTTTCCTCACCTAGTAAATGTTGTTGCCAAAAAAAGAGAAAAGAAAAGAAAAAAAAGAGAAGAGAAATAAAAGATAAAAGATAAAAGAAAAGATAAAAAAATAGAAAAAAAGGAGAAAAAAAAGAAAAAAAATCTGTTAAGATCTGGTCTCTACGTCGGTGTTGCAGATGGATCAAATATCAAAACCGTCATCATTCGGTCATGTCTCTTCGTCAGTGTTGTAGCTGGATCAAATATTACCCTTCATTCGATCATGCCTCTTCGTTAGTGTTGCAGCTAGATCAAACATCAGAGCCTTTATCCGATCTTGTCTCCTTGTTGGTATTGCAGCCGGATCAAATGTCAGAACCTTCATCATTCGATCTTGCCTCTTTGTCAATGTTGTAGCTGGATCAAGTTTTGTAGACCTTTCCTTTTCGTTAGTGTTACAGCTAGGTCAAATTTTCTTCAGGCATTGCATCGTCATCAGAGTCGTAGCAAGCCGAACTTATTTTGTCTCCTCCAACGAATCACTTTAGGTTTGAAGATTATTTCTCCCCAACGGATCAATCATTTTTTTGAAGATTCTGTCTACAATAGCTGCCGAGCAGATCAAGTGAAGCCTAAGAAGAAACGGTGGCCAGAGAAAGAAACCAAACTTGATTGGACAAAAATGGTTATTCTTTGGTATTTTCTCTATTCCTATTACACAACAATGAGCAAAGAGGGGCAGCTGTCATAACTCATTTTTGTCCGGGCCTAAGCCCAAACTAAACCCAATTGTTGTGCGTAATAAGTGCTACGCAGATGTGCAAGTATACACGTCGCAAGTTATAGTATAAAAGATATCGTCTCCACAGGGATTGGTGCTACTTCAAGAATCTAGTCTCTTGCACTGTAAAAATAAAAACACAAATAAAAGATTATAGAAGTTTAACTAATCTAGAAAGCAAATAAGTAAAAGAAAAGATGAATTCAATTGAGAGAGATAGGCCAGGTTATCGTGAGTTGAGGTGTGATAGCCGATTGGATCGTCTTGGTAAAAGAGTGCACGGGCGACTCAGTTGCCGTGGCAACTTGCACAACGGGGTTGCCTTGGCAACTAATCGATGGTTATCTGGGCAACTAGTTGGGCAACTACTTGGGCGTCTGGGCAGCAACTTCAAGGTTCGGCGGAGCGTTCTTCAATGGTTTCTTCTTATCCCTAAGTCGAAACTGTAGCTACTTGTGCATTCCTTGATAATACATCCCTGCGTGAATCAAGGGTGAACAACAACCAATCTTGCGCTCCTCTTAGCCGTTGAAATCCTTAACTTATTCCTAAGCCGGATTAATCTTCACCATCATTGGATTGAATAAAGATCATATTCATTCGTTTCTTGAATCTAACTCTCCTGATATTAGATAAATAGATGAAATCATGAGATCCTCTCCCAATTCACTCGCAAACAAGAATAAGAACCAAGAATGAATAAACCTTGAAATAGAAAAGTGCAAACTCTTATTACCTAAACAAAAACCAATAGTTTCTCACAACCACAAAACACAATAACCATAGCCAAGTAAATTTAGTTCATGGCTAGGTTCCAAAGAAACACAAGATAAACAATCCCTAGCATGAACCCAATCGAACAAGGAAGAAAAGATGAAGCTTGTCGAAAATCCCTTGCCCTAGATGCTTGCCGAAAATTCCCCTTGCTTCCTCTCTTGGACTTGTCGAAATTTGCCCTAATGCTCTCTCTCAAGTTGTCGAAATCTCCTTGCTATTTATAGGGCTAGGCCAAAGTCCTTCTTTGAGAAGGAGTTTGAGTTGGAATTAAATTATCTTTAAAGAATATAATTCTTTATTATAATTTTATTCCTATTAGAACTTCTCCTATCTTCTTGGAATTTAATTCTTCTTTAATCTCTGCATGGCAATCAAATTCCTTTGGGCTTGGGCCTTGCTCCATGTCATCTTGGGCTTGTAAAGTCATTAATTTCGACATCCCTATTGCATTTTCTCTTTGTCGACAATTGCCATGGCAACTGGCTCGGCGTCTCCTTCATGCATTGCCCTGGCAACTAGCTCGGCATTGCTTTGGCAAGTGATCCTGCACATACACACACAAAGCACACCAAAGCAGCATCTTTTCCACAAAAACTACCAAGTTATGTAATCAAGCTCAACGATGGAAGGAAACATGGATTAATGCATTAATGGCTAATTATGCAACTAATATGAGCCTAAGTCTAACAATAATATGAGTAAAAAGGGTAAGAAAAATAGTACTTTTGAACACTTATCACACCCCCAAACTCGAACTATTGCTTGTCCTCAAGCAATGCAAACTCATAATTACCTGCCAAGACTTCATTTTTCACAAACTTAGCTTTGAACTTGATTTCAATTCTCTGAACCGGGGCACAAAGTATGATTGGCTTTTTATTTTTCGGAAAACTTAGGAGTTACTCGGAATCAAACTATAATGCTTGTGAGTGTGTGCGGAGTTGTGTGCAAGTTGATTTTTTGGATTCTATGTAAACAAGAGGTTTTCAAATTACTTCATTGGGTTCTTTTTAACATGTTTTAACTAGAGTCAGTTTTGGGCACCTCTAGTGTTTTGTTTTTAGTTTTCTTAAGTTAAATTAATCGACTAGAGCCGGTTTCGGGCACCTCTAGTTAATATTTTTTAACACATCCTAGAGCCAGTTTCGGGCACCTCTAGTGATCAATTTTTTTAGCACATGCTAGAGCCAATTTTGGGCACCTCTAACATTCATCCAATTTTTATTCTAATCCCCCAATTTGTTAATTATCAACCTAAGTTTACTAGAATTCCTTAAATCAATCAAACCACAACAGTGTTTCATCAAAATTAGCATCATAGTAAAATTCTAAGTTTTTCCATGGTTATCCTAGCATAAAAATTCTATCAATTAAGTGCATTGGCAAAGTCATCATTGAATATTCATCAAATCTAAGCAATTCTTGTTCCAATTAAAGGCATGGCAAGCAATTTATGTATCCTAAATGTAATACTTAAGATGAATGTAACTAAACATGGTAACTACTAATAACAATCCCCCCCAAACTCGAGTGAGGCATTGTCCTCAATGCATGCATAAAAATAACGAAAAAAATAAAAATAAAATAAAAATGCATACGAGGACTTACTCTGAGAGTTCGTCATCGTAGATGATTAGTTTCCTTTTGGTCGGTGTCTTGATTCTCTTGCTTGAATGCGATGGTTGTTTTCTTGTTGCCGGGATGTCTTTAGCTTTGGTTGTCGTGGCATCAGCTTGTGCATGCACGATGTAGGTTGCCGCGGCATCTTCTTCATTGGTTGCCGGGGCAAGTTTTTCTTTAGGGTTTCGAATGCTTGAGTGCAAGAATCATCAAACTCGAAGACTTTATCCTGTTCAAGCAGATTACACAATGGTTTAATGATTTTAGAAAAGTTATGAATGAACCTCCTGTAAAAACCTGCATGTCCGAGAAAACTTCGAATTCCTTTAACCGAACTTGGTGGGGGTAATCTCTCGATCACGTCCACCTTGGCTTTGTCTACTTCAATTCCCTTGGATGAGATCTTGTGGCCGAGCACTATTCCTTCATCTACCATAAAATGGCATTTCTCCCAATTGAGGACTAAATCCGTTTCTTCGCATCTTGCCAACACCCTCTCTAAATTGTTGAGGCAGCCGTCGAAGTCATTACCAAAAACCGAAAAATCATCCATGAAGATCTCAAGGAAGTCTTCGACCATGTCTGAAAAGAGTGCCATCATGCATCTTTGGAAGGTTGCCGGGGCGTTACACAATCCGAACGGCATCCTTCGGAAGGCATAAGTACCGTATGGGCATGTGAAGGTTGTTTTTTCTTGATCTTCTGGTGCTATGGCAATCTGATTGTAACCTGAATAACCATCAAGAAAACAATAAAATGGTTTACCTGCAAGACGGTCAAGCATTTGATCAATAAAGGGTAATGGGAAGTGATCTTTCCTAGTGGCTTTGTTTAACTTTCGATAGTCCATACAAACCCTACAACCGGTCAAAGTCCTGGTTGGGATAAGTTCATTATTTTCATTACTTACCACTGTTATACCTCCCTTTTTCAGTACACATTGTACCAGACTTACCCACGTACTATCGGAGATAGGGTATATAATGCCGGCGTCAAGCCACTTGATGATTTCTTTCATTACAACCCCTTTCATGGCATGATTCAGTCTTCTCTGGGCTTCAATTGAAGGTTTGTGATCATCTTCCAATAAGATCTTGTGCATGCACACCGCCGGGCTAATTCCCTTCAAGTCGGCAATTGTCCACCCTATTGCCTTTTTGTGTAGCTTCAACATCTTGATCAGCTTCTTTTCCAGCTCAGGCTGTAACTTAGAAGAAATAATTACAGGCAATGTATTATCGGTCCCTAAGTATACATATTTTAGTTGCTCTAGCAATTGTTTCAACTCAAGAATCGGTGGTTGTTCAATAGAGGGTTTTTCGAGTTTACCTTCCTTACTTGAGTAATCCAGTGGTTCAAAGTATGTACCTGGTCGGTTGACTAGCCAATTTGCCTCTTCTTGTTGTTCCTCATCAACCGGTTCTTCATACTCCTCAGGTTCCTCTTGATCGGCAATGTAGTTGCCGAGGCAACTAAATTCCTCATCGAAGTTAAACTCTGCTGTGGCATGAAGTAGTTGGCATTTTTCTGGATCATCGCCATGCCTTAGTGTTTGGAACACATTTAGTTTAACTTGCTGGTCATTCACCCTCATTGTGAGTTCTCCCTTTTCAACATCAATCAAGGTTCTCCCTGTTGCTAGGAATGGTCTCCCGAGAATAATAGGTGCATGCTCATCTGCTTCACAATCCAAAATAATAAAGTCACCGGGAAAAATAAATTTATCAACTTTTACCAATATGTCCTCGATTTTTCCCTCTGGATGCACATAGGATCTGTCGGCTAGCTGCAGCATGACTGCTGTAGGTCTTGCCTTCCCGATTCCTAGTTTCTGGAAAACCGATTTAGGCATCAAGTTTATGCTAGCCCCAAGGTCGCATAATGCTTTCCTGACATAGTGATTTCCAATCGAACAGGGTATTGTGAAACTTCCGGGATCCTTCAACTTGGGTGGCATACGATTGTGCAACATTGCCATGCATCCCTCTGTCGCGGCAACTGTTTCAAACTCTCCTAGCCTTGTTCTTTTGGACACAATGTCTTTAAGAAACTTGGCATAGTTTGGCATTTGTTCAATTGCTTCCACCAATGGCAAGTTGATGTGGACTTGCTTTAGGATATCAAGAAACTTCTTGAATTGGTATTCTTGCTTTTGTCGCTTCAACCTTTGTGGGAATGGTGGTGGAAGTCGGATATCTTCGATCCTTTCATTGGTTTGAAACCTGATTGACGACATTGCCGGGACATCTGGAGTTGTCGAGGCATTATCAACTGGGGTTGCCGAGGCATGCTTATCGCAAGTTGCCGAGGCGTCTTTATCATCGGTTGCCGAGGCATGCTTATTGCCGGTTGTCGCGGCAATTCCTGGTTCAGCATCTGAGGCTTTGCCGCTAGGTTCGTCTTGATCTTTTTGTGGAGTTTTGTTTGATGAGCGGGTTTGAGCCTCTCTAAGTTGTTGGCCACTTCTAGTGGTGATCGCCTTACATTGCTCATGGCCAGTTCCTCTTGCGACTTCAGTATCGCTAGGTAAACCTCCTTGTGGTCTAGTATTCAGATTTTGAGCAAACTGTCCGACTTGATTTTCCAATGATTTGATTGCAGCCTCTTGGTTTTGCAATCTCATCTCGGTCCTGTTAATAAAAGCATCAGTTCTTTTTATGAAATTACTATTATCAGCCATATAAGATTCAGTTTTCATCATAAAAGCATTTAGAGAATTTTCCAAAGAACTAGATGTCGTCGGTTGTTGCTGCGGCATCTGTTGTCGTGGCATATTCTGCTGGAATCCCGATGCTTATGCATTCTGATTGTTCTGGTTTAGAGCATTGTTGGGATTACTCCATGAAAAATTCGGGTGCTTCTTCCAAGCTGGATTGTATGTATTGGACATCACATTATTGCTCCGATTGTAATTCCCCACATAGAAGCTGGATTCCGAATTCTGCATACATTCAGAAGAATTATGGTTATCACCACATAACTCACAAAAAGAATCCATTACCTTGACTTCATGTGTGTTGTTTGGTTTTTGCATGTTCTGGACCATCTTGGTTAAAGTGGCCAATTGTGCCGAAATTGAATCTGATGATCCTAGTTCATGTATTGTGGCTTGGCGTCTAACTCCTCCTCTTCTAGTAGATGGGAATTGATAATCATTCTTGGCCAGCCTGTTTAAAATTTGCATCGCTTCCTCCGGCGACTTATCTAAGAGTATGCTGTTTGCCGAGGCATCTAGCATCATCCTTGTTGGTGTATTCACAGCGTTGTAAAACATTGTTACTTGAGTCCACACCGGGAATCCGTGTAAAGGGCATTTGTGTAGAAGTTCTCTATATCGCTCCCAAGCCTCGTACATGGATTCATCATCTGCCTACCGAAAAGAAGTAATGTCGTTACGAAGCTTATCAGTCAAATTTGTAGGATTAAATCTAGCAAGGAAATCACGACAAAGATCAGTCCAAGATGCTATGGATCCGGCAGGAATGCTATTCAACCATGCTTTCGCCCTATCCCTCAGTGAATAGGGGAATAATCTTAATCGTAATACATCGGAGGTGACTCCGTGTATCTTGAACGAGTTGCAAATCTCGAGGAAAGATTTCAGATGTTGTCGTGCATCTTCAGTTGCTGAGCCGCCAAATTGACCTATTTTGTTGATCATATAAAACATTACCGGTTTCAACTCAAAGTGGTCGGCTTCAATTTCAGGTGCGACAACTCCTGGGTTAAGTCCATCAAGATCTTCTTCAAGATAGTCTCGAATAGTTCTATTTCGTGCAAGAATCACTCCTCCTCCTGCTCGAACATCTTGATTCATATTGCCGTCTTGATTTGCCATTGCTTCTCTTATCCTTCGTCTAAGTCTTTGTAAGGTTCGTTCGATTTCTGGATCAAAGGGATATTCTGGTGAAGTCGGTCTCGCCCTGGTCATATACCAATGCAAAGCCAAAGTTTGTTAGCCCTTTGAATTTTAAACAAGAAGAATAAAAAGAAAGTGCAAGAAAGTAAAAACAAAGTCGCTATTGCCAATCCCCGGCAACGGCGCCAAAAACTTGTTGCGCGTAATAAGTGCTACGCAAATGTATAAGTATACACGTCGCAAGTTATAGTATAAAAGATATCGTCTCCACAGGGATTGGTGCTACTTCAAGAATCTAGTCTCTTGCACTGTAAAAATAAAAACACAAATAAAAGATTATAGAAGTTTAACTAATCTAGAAAGCAAATAAGTAAAAGAAAAGATGAATTCAATTGAGAGAGATAGGCCAGGTTATCGTGAGTTGAGGTGTGATAGCCGATTGGATCGTCTTGGTAAAAGAGTGCACGGGCAACTCAGTTGCCGTGGCAACTTGTACAACAACGGGTTGCCTTGGCAACTAATCGATGGTTGCCTAGGCAACTAGTTGGGCAACTACTTGGGCGTCTGGGCAGCAACTTCAAGGTTCGGCGGAGCGTTCTTCAATGGTTTCTTCTTATCCCTAAGTCGAAACTCTAGCTACTTGTGCATGCCTTGATAATACACCCCTGCGTGAATCAAGGGTGAACAACAACCAATCTTGAGCTCCTCTTAGCCGTTGAAATCCTTAACTTATTCCTAAGCCGGATTAATCTTCACCATCATTGGATTGAATAAAGATCATATTCATTCGTTTCTTGAATCTAACTCTCTCGATATTAGATAAATAGATGAAATCACGAGATCCTCTCCCAATTCACTCGCAAACAAGAATAAGAACCAAGAATGAATAAACCTTGAAATAGAAAAGTGCAAACTCTTATTACCTAAACAAAAACCAATAGTTTCTCACAACCACAAAACACAATAACCATAGCCAAGTAAATTTAGTTCATGGCTAGGTTCCAAAGAAACACAAGATAAACAATCCCTAGCATGAACCCAATCGAACAAGGAAGAAAATATGAAGCTTGTCTAAAATCCCTTGCCCTAGATGCTTGTCGAAAATTCCCCTTGCTTCCTCTCTTGGACTTGTCGAAATTTGCCCTAATGCTCTCTCTCAAGTTGTCGAAATATCCTTGCTATTTATAGGGCTAGGCCAAAGTCCTTCTTTGAGGAGGAGTTTGAGTTGGAATTAAATTATCTTTAAAGAATATAATTCTTTATTATAATTTTATTCCTATTAGAACTTCTCTTATCTTCTTGGAATTTAATTCTTCTTTAATCTCTGCATGGCAATCAAATTCCTTTGGGCTTGGGCCTTGCTCCATGTCATCTTGGGCTTGTAAAGTCATTAATTTCGACATCCCTATTGCATTTTCTCTTTGTCGACAATTGCCATGGCAACTGGCTCGGCGTCTCCTTCATGCATTGCCCTGGCAACTAGCTCAGCATATCCTTCATGCATTGCCCTGGCAACTAGCTCGGCATTGCTTTGGCAAGTGATCCTGCACATACACACACAAAGCACACCAAAACAGCATCTTTTCCACAAAAACTACTAAGTTATGTAATCAAGCTCAACGATGGAAGGAAACATGGATTAATGCATGAATGGCTAATTATGCAACTAATATGAGCCTAAGTCTAACAATAATATGAGTAAAAAGGGTAAGAAAAATAGTACTTTTGAACACTTATCACCAATCCAAAAATTAAGGCCCATTTTTATTAAACCAATAACCCATACAATACCCATAAACTCATTACAATAATATTACCCAATATCCAAACCCATTACCATTTACAACCCAAAAAACCCATCAGACCGGATTACACTCAAAAAGACTAAACTACCCTTAATCCTAAAAACCCTAATAACCTAACCCTTTATCCTGCCACACCGTGCCACCACCCAAAATCTGCTCTACCACCTTACAGAAGAACAAATAAGAGATTTTAGATTTTTATATTGTAAAAATAAGTTATAAAAACCCGAATGAAATCGAGTGTAAGGACCCCAAATTCAAAATAGTAATAATAATAAAAAAGGTAAACCATTGTGGATGCCATACAATGCATCCACGCCACCTTCACTTTCCACTCACCCCCTCTCCAATTGCCTATAAAAGGCGGGGGAGGCAAGCAATGGAAACACAAGTATAAGCCATGAAAAATGGCAAAGAAATGCTATTGAAATGGCGAGAAAGCCATTTTGAAATGGCAAGTATGGGCAGTGCCCTTTTTAGTTCGAGAATAGTGCTCTCACCTGGGAATTTTTAGTACCCAAAGGTTCGATCAATTATCCAATCGAGGTTCTGTTGAGATTCGTTCGGGTCGTTTTTTTACTATGGCTAGGTGACGCGAAGATCTTGCTAGGGGTCGGTCGATGTTCTTTATTCGAGCTTCTAGTAGGGTAAATTTTGTTCTTTATTTTTGTACTTATTTTTGGCTTAGATATGTATTGGCATGTTTTTGTAATAAATATATTTGGTATGCCATGTTTGTATATTTTAAGTTGTATGACTCATTTACAATATTCTTTTAATTATTGGTATGTTTTTTTATATTTTGTATGCCATGTTTGAATAAAATATGTTTATATATTGATTAATTAATTTTAAAATTAAAACCTTTTTATTAGGGATTATTGTGAAAAACGTACCCCGAGCATAGGGGTGCCGCTTTTCGTTAATCTCTATCACAAAATATCATTTTCTATTATAATTTTTAAAATAGATTCTTCTCATTCGAGATCTAATAGAAATTAAATATTCTTTCAAATATCTCAAGGGATCACAAATTTTAAATTAAATTCGAATTATTAATTTATGTCATTAAAACAATTTGTAATTGACCGGGTACCAATTTTGGGCGTTGTGGGGGTGCTCACTCTTCCCCACACGTAACCGACTCCCGAACCTTTTTTTGGTTTTGCAGACCCAAAACTCGTTGTTTTAATAAAAATGACAAAAAAGTTTTATTAAAATAACCGGGTTTTCAGGTGATCCAATCTCGCCTAAAATATAAAATTAAAAAGATTGGTGGCGACTCCTCGTTGTTACATATATGTATTGGTAACATTTTAGGTTGCAACCTAAATTGATAACATTTTAGATAGCAACCTAAATTGTTATGATTTTGTATAATATTTTAGGTTGAAACTTAAAATTATACTCACTTCAACCTAAATTGTTATATGATATTTGATTATCCCATAATAAAAATATTTCACGACAAGTATTGAAACTTTGCTCTAAGTTTTACTAAAAATAAAAAATTCTAGCTTAAAAACAATATTACAATTTTCATCCATGACCAAATTCTGGGTTTGAATCGTTAAAATCAAGTTTAAATTACTCATATACTCTAAGAAATCTTCAGTACCAAATACAAAATCTTAGGTTTAGGTCGGAATTAAAGAAACTACCATTAAAGAGTTAAAGATCTCGATCATAAGCTATTTCTTTCATCAATTGCCTAAATTCGAGTTTGATTTGTTAAAATCAAGTTTAGATTACTCATATACTCCAAGAAATCTACATTACCAATAGAAAATCTTAGCTTTAGTTCAGAATTAAAAAAAAAATCACCATTAAAAAGTTAAAGAACTTGAAAATAAGTTATTATTCAAATACCTAATTCTGGGTTTAATTTGTTAAAATCAAGTTTAGATTACTCATATACTCTAAGAAATCTTCATTACCTAATAAAAAAATTTAGCTTTAATTTGGAATTAACAAAATCACCATTAAAGAGTTAAAGAATTTGAAACTTGGCTAGACTCCAACCTAAATATAAGGTAATATTTTAGGTTGCAACCGAAAGTTTCGAAACTTGTAATAACCCATTTTGTCCGGACCCAAACCCAAAATTAAAACCAAATCCAAATAAAAATTATTATTCACAATTACAACCTAATACATGGCCCAAATATAAACCTAATGAATTCAGACCCAATAGCCAAAACCCGATCTAGTTACCCAGCTAACCCAACCCGGTATTCATTTTAACCCGAATTACCATAATACCCTTTATCCTATTTATAACCAAAACCTAGTCTAATTTTCTCAGCTGCCGCCTAATGCCCTTTGCCTCTCCACATTCCACTGGAGCGTGCAAGCCACGCACCGGCTGTTCGAATGTCGTGGCTTGCATGCGCGCTATCCTAGTCCGCCTTGGCCAGCCACCGCCCTGCCATGTCTGCTCACCGCCCAAAGTCACTTCAGATCTGCAAAAAGCAAAGGAAACGGGGTTATTATCCTGAATATAATCATAATAACCCAAGCAAATCAACAATAAATGGGGGATATCTTATGTATTTTTATGAATATCAAACGGGTATATAAAGCCCGATGTAATATGTGAAAAAGGGAGGGAATGAAAAAAAAAGATTTCTAGATCCAAAAACCATCAAATGAAAAAGAATAGAAAATAACAACTAGGTATACTATTTTATTTTTTTATTTGAATCCGATAATACAAACAAAAAATAAAAAGGGCTTTTTGAATCTTACCTCGGTTCGGTTTCGAACCGGCGCTGGCGTCGTCCTCCATAATCAAAGATGAACCCCGATCGTCTTCTTTCTTGAGCCAAAAGCCTCAGATTCGAATAAGTAAAAAGGGGGTTTGATTGTTATCCTAGGGTATAAAGGATCGAAAAACAAGAAGAAAATAGGGGGAGGGACGGCTTGAACAAAAAAATAGAAAGGAATGAATCTGACTTTATTTTTAGGTTTATAAACTAAAAGAAATGGGTAAATTACACACTTAATTCCTTCGTCCCAAACTGGTTTTCATTTCTCACCTGCCGCACGGTACAATCTCACATCTAGTCCCTCTTAGCTTTTTCGGATTCTTAATCTAGTCCCCTTTTGTTTCACTTAATCCGGATAGATTAATAAAAATGGGAAAATTATAGTATGAGTCATTCCGCCCTAAAATAGTTCACAGTCATGCCCCTTCGCATGGTATAATTACGTCTATGGTCCTTCATTTTTTTTAAATAGCTTTGCAATTCAGTCCTTAATAGCTTTCAATTTGGTTCCCCTAATTTGCTTTTTCCTCTTTTAGGTCATAATATATTATTATTATTATTATTGTTGTTGTTGTTGTTGTTGTTGTTATTAAGTTATTCCGTATATTGTTATAATATATAATATAATATGTTTATAATTATTAGTATGTTGTATAATGATACATCATCAAATAATATTTATATTTATGTTTACGTTTTAATTTTATTTATAGTTTTGTCAATATATTGTTATTGTAAATATATTTTGTTTCGAATTAATTATCCATACATATAACTGTTGTATCTAGCGTAGGCCCTATTGTTCCGGTATTCTATTGGGAGTGGCATCCCGTTCTTCGGGTGGCATCTCCTTTGACTACCATGAATATCAGGGTAATCTTTAAATTGTCATGCATTTTAGAAATTAAAATTAAATTAACTCGAATTTTTATTTTTCTTAATAAATGCGATGCGAACCTATAGGTAGCAATTTTTGGGCGTTGTGGGGTGCTAATCCTTCCCCACGCGTAACCAACTCCAGTACCCAAAAATTTTCTCTGGTTTTATTTTCTGGTGTCAAGTCTACATGTTAAAATGATCGGTGGCGACTCCAAATTTTCGTAGGAAATGACCTTTTCACAAACATAGTCGCTACAAAACTTTAAAAAAATTGTCATTCCAACATAAAATGTTATACATATTAGTTACATTTTAGGTTTCATGACAAGTATCGAAACTTAGTCGGAAGTTTCGAAGCTTCAAAAAAATTGTGTCATCCCAACCTAAAATGTTATACATACTGGTTATATTTTAGGTTTCACAAAAAGTATCGAAACGTACTTGGAAATTTTGAAAATTACAAAAAGAATTGGCATTCCAACCTAAAATGTTATACATATTGGTTACATTTTAGGTTTCACGAAAAGTGTCGAAACTTAGTTGGAAGTTACAAAACTCACAAATTTTTTGTCATTCCAACCTAAAATGTTATACATACTAGTTACATTTTAGGTTTCACGACAAGTATTGAAACTTAGTTGGAAGTTTCAAAACTTACAAAAGATTCTATCATTTCAATCTAAAGTGTTATCCATAGTAGTTACATTTTAGGTTTCACAACAAATATCAGAACCTTGTTCTGAGTTTTGAAACTTCCCAACCTAAATTCATGTTTTACTCAAAATCAAGAATTCTAGCTAAAAAACAATATCACAATTTCATCAATTACTTAATTCCGGATGTGATTTGTTAAAATCAAGTTTATATTACTCATTACTATAAGAAATCTTCATTACCCAATAAAAAATCTTAGGTTTAGGTCGAAATTAACAAAATCATCATTAAAGCATTAATAAAGTTGACAATAAGCTAATTTTTCATCAATTACCTAATTCTGTGTTTTATTTGTTAAAATCAAGTTTAGATTACTCATATACTATAAGAAATCTTCATTACCCAATAAAAAAATCTTACGTTTAGTTCGGAATTAACAAAACTACCACTAAAGAGTTAAGAACTTGAAAATAAGTTTTAACAACTTGAAAATAAGTTTTTTTAAAAAAAAAATTGAAATTTGAAATCCCAATTTAAAATTTTAAACTTTTTCTAGATTTCTCGAATTGCTTCCTCTCATTGAAGCATTTCATCCTTTAATCGATAACAGTGGAAAATATCATAAAAAGAGACATTGTTTCACAATGAGTTTCGAGACTTACAACATCCAACTTAAAATGTTATAGGTATCGGTAACATTTTAGGTTGCAAGTAGAAATGTTATCTAAGTTTCTAAATTTTAGGTTGCAACTTAAAATGTTTTATATAATGATAACATTTTAAGTTGCAACTGAAAATGTTAAATATTATGGTAAGTTTCGATACTTGTTAGTAAGTTTTGAAACTTACTATGTAAACTTAAAATGTTATATCTTTTGGTAACATTTAGGTTGGTGAGTTATATTTTATGTTTCGTGTTTTTTAACTTACTGGCAACACACACTTCTAGTTACACACTTTTTTTATCTAAGGGTCAGAATTAAAATATTTAAAAAAGATATTTATCCAACTATTATAAGAACCCACCGTTTATTAGCCGTAACTTAACCTGCCTTTCTTTAGGCTCGCTCATTTATTTACTCTGTTATGTTGGAATGGGATCGGACTCGACTTTGCAACTCTATGAATTATACCTGATTATTTTATTGGGCACACTACTCATTTAGTACCCCTAACCTATTAACGTCTCAAAAGGATCAATTCTTTTGATCGCAATCTGTTTTTGTATCCATATATTTTTTAATGATAACTAACGTTGCGTTTCTGATCTGTTTTGGTACCCGACAGTTAAAAATTAACGAAAATGAAGATGTGACTTATTTTTAATTGAGATAATAATAGTTTTTTGGATAAATGAGATAATAATAGTTATAGCCCCAAAACTTATACATTTTTATCAATTTGGTCTAAACTCTATCAATTTAATCATCATCTTAAATATTTGGGTTAAAACTACAAATTTCTCTTTTATTTATATGGACTGAGAATTGCTTCGTTGTGATTTTGATTTTGATTCGATTGTTTTTTGTTGTTGATTTCTTGTTGTGGATTAGGTTCTATTTCTCACTTATCTGTTGGTTCTATGTTTAAATCATCGATTGTGGACTGAAAAAAACTGTTTGCGGGAGGTGAAGAACAATCGTTGGATTCATGATGGTTGTGCTTTAGTGCAGAGGAAAGGGGAGAGCCGTTTTTGAGATTTTAGTGGTCTTAGAGTAAACCTAAAAATTAAGCCTTTAATAATAATAAGTATTGAAAAAAATTAATTTTAAAAGTGGGTCTCTAATATCAAGTATTAGAAAATTATTTTTTAAAAAAAATATGTCCCTAATAACAAGTATTGGAAAAAATAAATTTTAAAAGTATATGCCTAATAACAAGTATTGAAAAAATTAGACCCCCTAATAACAAGTATTGGGGAAAAAACTGAACACCTAATAACAAATATTGGGAAAAATAAATTTTAAGAGTAGACCCCTAATAACAAATATTGGGAAAAAGTCAAGCCCCTAATAACAAGTATTGAAAAAATTAGAGGCCTAATAACATTTGTTGAAAAAATTAGACCTCTAATATAAGTATTGAGAAAAAATTAGACCCTAATAACAAATATTTAAAAAAATTAAATTTTAAGAGTAGACCCCTAATAACAAGTATTGATAAAAATTGAGTTCATAATAACAAATGTTAAAAAAATTGGACCCCTAAGTATTAAAAAAAATTAGACGCATAATAACAAATATTAGAAAAATTGAATTGTAAGAGTAAACTCATAATAACAAATATTTGAGGGAAATTAAACTCATAATAACTAGTGTTAAAAATTAGGCCCGTAATAATAATTATTAAAAAATTAAACCCTAACAATAAATATTAAAAAAATTAAAATTTAAAAATAAATTCTTAATAATAAATATTAAAAAAAATTAATCATAATATTAATATTATAAAAAAATATTGGGCCCTGCTTTAGTGAAACCTCCGCCTGAAGTCTTTGCAGATAGAATTGCGATTGAAGCATGCTTTAGTTAGACTATTCATTGGATCCGTACCAAATTTCAGTGCTATGCAAAGGATCGTTGAAATACTTTGGAGGAAATCGTCTGTGACTAAGGTTAGTTTAGCATACCCTAACTTGTATGTCTTCAAACCCGAGTTTAAAATTTTAAAAATTGAAATATCACGATATGGAATGATTCAAACCCAAAAAATAACCCGATCAGCTGAATTGACAACCTTGCCCCAAAATGTGGGCAAAATTGATAGTTTTACTAGGATGACATAATTGTTCTGATGATTTTGGCAGATAAATGGGTAAAGGGCACATTTTGAGAAAAGGATTGAAATATTTGGGATACATGAAAGGACCTGGTCAAAAGATTTAGGTGTGGACGCAGAACTTTATATTAGAGGGCGTAAACTTATAAAATTTTATAGAAGGCGAAAGTAAATATTTAATAAAAAATAAAAATTTTCTATTTTTTTTAAATTATATAATTTTTTAAAATTTTTAGGAGGACAACCGTCTCCTCAAATTCCTCTCTAGGTTCATTCCTGAAGAAATTGTTAATTGCCTCAAATGAAGGCTAGTTATTTCCAAATCATAAAATATTCATGGAGTTTCTAATCCAGACCATAAAAGCACAAACTCTCATCCCACACGCAACACAATAATCTTGTCACTAGGTTAAGAGATTATTGTCAAAGTTCTTTTGTTGATATCAAAATGAGGAGGCAACGAATAAGGAAAGTAAAGACGGCGGCCTATGATAGTAGTAGTCGATTCAAACGGTTTATTGCCCGTAAATTTGAGGTAAAGAGTCGTGATCAACACGATAGTCGAAGTGAAAGAGAAAAGAAGAAGAATACAACCCTTTTAATTCAGCTTTATCTACGTACATTTTTGTTATCTCTGACTTGCCTCTCTCATCGAGAGGCTCGGGTATTTATAGCTTCTTTTAACACCGTTGATGATTGGATAGTTTAGGCCTATGTGATAGCCTACACATAGGTTGACAGAAATAGACCCAACTTTCGAGTACTAAACTTTGTATGTTGGTCAGGTGGGCGTTGTGTCGTGCTACTTGGCGATGTTTGTTCCCAAAACAAATTGAAGACTCCGATGATATAAGTCTCGGAAAGGGCTTATATCCGAAGGGTTGCTGTTGTGAATTACCTCCGGAACGAACCACATTTGAAGGCGCTGACGGGTGTTTCCGAAATAATATGGAGACGTAAAATTTGGGTGTAACATCTCTCGTCTTTCGGTGCCTGATCTGCAACAAAATTCTCGGATAGAAATGGATTTCCAAGTTTATTCTCCAGCGGTACTCACAGATTTTCATGACAACAAGGCATTTTTCATTCAAACATAAGAGTGGATCACAAAAACATAGGCAACATGAAACAAAAGTACAATTTCACTACGAAAATCTAACAATTAACGCTATAGTCTAGACTTGTTGTAAGGACCAAATCCCAGAAAAAATGTTCCATTGGGTAAGTGTTGCGGAGGAAGCAAAGCCAGAGAAGCAGCAAGCTTAGCAGCAGCCTGTGGGGTGTGAGTCCCCTTCCCACCCGTCATAGACGTCCGAGTAAACCCCGGGCAAAAGCTGTTAATGCTTATTATTCTTCTTCTAACACCTTCATTCTCAAACCGCTTCGCCAGCACCCTCGAATACGCATTCAACGCCAGCTTCGACACCGAGTAATCCGTCCATATTTCCGGCCACCCTCTACTTTCCCATCTTCCTTCCTTCACGTCTTCTTCGAACATCTCCACCACTTGTTCGATTTCTTGTTCCGTCAGATTCTCCTTTTGCAGAATTGCTTTTATTCCAAGGTTTCTCATTTTCTGCATGGAAACGTAAATATATATTCATCAATCCAACACTTTGCCCTTATTTGTTGTAGTGAAATATATTTTTTAATGGAAGCTTTATTCTTACGTTAATGGAGCCAAGCCTGGAGCTAATATTAAGAATCCTGCTGCCGGAGGTTGAACGGCGAAACAAAGGCAAGAGTGACTCAGTGAGTAGCTTGGTTCCATGGTAATTTGTTCTGAGTACAGTCTCGGCGTGCTCCACCGAGTTCTCGTCGATTTCATTGAACGAAACAGCTGCATTGTTGACCTGATACCAATATCAATTGGTTCAGAGTGACTTTATTGTTTAATTTGTCCCAAGTTGATTGTTTTAAAAATAGTTAAAAAAGAAGGGAAAAGTGCTTCATTAAGTCAACTAGGGTTGGCCAATACGTAATTAATCAACTATCTATAAAACTAGGTACCGTGACATAAACATTATTGGTTGGATCGCACGTGAATCTGCCAAACATATCACATGCAATTTTCATTAGTCGAATATGTCTTAGCTTGATTGGTACAGTTGTTATTTAATCCGAATAATCTAAACATTTTATAAAAATACAATTGTATTAACGAGTACTTACAAGAATATCCAAGCCTTGAAAGGTAGTTCGGAGCCAAGAAACAAAGGCATTGATAGAGGCAGGGCTTGAAACATCAAGGGGAAAGAAGTGCACATTGCGAAGGCCTTGCTCCCTCAGTGTCTCCATCGCTTTGTTTCCTCTTCCGGCATCTCTGGCAGTCAAAACCACCGTCAAATCCAGCTCCACAAAGCGCTTCACCACCGCGAACCCTATGCCTTTATTGGCTCCCGTCACCACGGCAACTGTCTCCTTACTCCACCACCTGCACATGGCACGTACTTGATCCATCAAAATCGCCATTAACGTTATAATTATAATGAAATTAAGATTTGAGACCATGCAAGGGGAAAAAAGACCTAGTTGATGAGGAGAGGGGAGGTGGAGAAGAGAAAGAGAAAGAGAAATCAGCTTCTTCTTTTGATTCCATTTTTTTTATATGAAAAGATGAATGAATGATCAAATATTGTTCTGATGCAGATACACAGACTTAGTTAGATATATATGAATTGTGTATGTATATATAGAGAAATGAAGATCGTGGATTGATTAGGTGGCATAATTAATATAATATAAGATTAAGAGGGTATGACTTTAAACTTTATAAACTATAGTTTTTCTTTAGATCAGGGGCGTGTGGTGCGGGGCGGGGCGGGGCGGACTTTGATAATCAAATCAAAGGTTGAAACTTGAACAAAACTAGTACTACTAAATTCCACGCCGTGTTCGGATTGCTTGACTTCAAGTTCCATCTCAAGATTCCAACTTATATTTGACCCCTAACTCTACTGTTATTTCATTTATAAATATTAGATTTTATCGCAACATGACGTGAGTGAAAAAATATTTTATATAAGTAAATATATAAATTTATTGGTTAAAATATTTTTCAAGTAGTGATTACTAGTTGAGTGGTTAAAGAAGTTTATATAAATTTATTGGTCTTATATTTAATTTTTTATTGATAATTAAATTCTAATATAAAATAGTATATGTATTTGATTTCAAATTTAGATAAATTCACACGTATATATTAATTAAGCTGCTCGAATCCGAGCCGTCTTGGTAAAATATATCATCCTTTATCCCTGGATCACTCCTTGAGTTCCTCTATCTTGTAACTCTTAAATACTCAATTAGTGTTTTAGTTGTTTTATCTAAATATTATATAAAAGTACAAAAAATATCTATATAATAATTTTAATCACCCTTTAAAATAATTAAATTTTATTATTATTATTATTATTATTATTATCATTATTATTATTATTAGTATTAGTATTATTATTACTTCCCTCACTTTGAAACTTTAAAGTTTTAAATATGATATGTATTAATATTTAATAAAATGCTTCGATTTTTAAGTAAGTAAATTTAGAATTAAATTGAATAATTATAAAAAATTATACAAAACACACAATAAATTAAGCACGACACCAAAATAATATCAACCTAAATAAATTACTTGAACATAACATAAATACATAAACATATCAAAATCTATAGAAAATAAATTACTAACTAATGTGTAAAAATTAAATACACAATAACAATTTTACAAACAAAAAAATGTAACGCCCTAAAATTTTGAGCAACCGTTGGGAGTGGGTTTTGGAGTGGGAGGAAATCAACTGCTAGATATATAATTTTGTATGTAGGGTTGTAACTGAGACGAGACAAATCGCGAGTTAATTGAGTTTGATTTGATCAAAGTTCAGTCAATATTTGAGTTCAAACTCGGCTCGGGTTCTTAACGAGCTGAGTTGAGTTACTCGATACTCGACACAAAAAGCTCGCGAGCTACTCGAAAATATAATATACTAATTTTTTAAATTTAAAATTTAAAATCATAAACCTAAAACATAAGGCCTAAACCCTAAAATCTAAATCCTAAATTTTAAACCCAACAACTTAAACCTCTAAACCTTAAACTAACACTCTAAACCCTAAACTTAACAATACACAACCTATGTATCAAAATTTTTTTCTAATATGGCTTCAAATGAGACGAGACAGATCACGAGCTACTTGAGTCTGACTCGGTCAAAGCTCGACCAACACTCGACTCGATTGAACTCAGCTCGAGTCCTTAACGAGTCGAGTTGAGCTCAGATTATTTAGGCTCGTTAAAGACTATTCAAGCTCCAACTTAACTTGAATTCTTAATGACCTAAATCGAGCTTAGCACTACTCGAACTCGATACGGCTGGTTTACTCCCTATTTGTATCAGTATGCATGAATTGAAGGGAAAACAAGATTGGTGGAAAACAAGGTAAAAAAAGATTCGGTCCATTAATGTACTCTAAATATTAGCATTGATGCAGGCTTATAATTTCATAATAGGTTTTATGTTTATAGGATAATTGGTATTATTAGTGCGAATAATGAATAGAAAATTAAAAATTATATGTAAATTCTGATGTCTTTTTTAAGGGTTAATGTTTATGGCGTAGGATTTGAAGTTTAGAAACTAGAGTTATAGTGTAGGGCTTAATTTTTTAGTGTTGGGACACAGAAAAAAAAAAGCACCGAAAAGAGACTTTAAATTTTTGTTCGGAATAATATTAGTATTAAGTTTTCAAAAATTTTAGATATTTTGCTCTGTAGGCTCCCGAAAACTGAAAAACTATGATCCCCCCATTATGGGTGCTGTTCTTGTGACGGAATGGTGCCTATTTTTGCTAAAAATAACTTGCTGGAAATTGGATTGTGTTGGCTAAATGTT
Source organism: Hibiscus mutabilis (assembly GCA_019671005.1). Classification (NCBI taxonomy): domain Eukaryota; kingdom Viridiplantae; phylum Streptophyta; class Magnoliopsida; order Malvales; family Malvaceae; genus Hibiscus; species Hibiscus mutabilis. The sequence goes on along the minus strand of CM033730.1, from coordinate 41,205,582 downwards.
AAATGAATAGAGCAGGTGTGTGAGAAAGGGATGAAAGAGAATTTTATTTAAGAATTTCTATAAAGAATAAGATTAAATTTCAAAGGTGAGAGAGCGGGGAAGCATCGATAAAGAAAATAAAATATAACTGAATATATTAATGGTTTAAACTAGAGAGTCGTAAATGTCAAAAGAATCTTAGAATTATTTCATACATTTTTGTCCTAATATTTTATACATTTTCATCATATTGAAATCGTTCATATGTTTGGCCAAAAGAAAAAAAGAAAAGAAATCCTCATCTTGACCACATAAATAATATATATAAATGAACTTCTTCATGTTTCAATCTTCGCTGCCAAACGTTTGCATGTCAGAAGTTGGTCCATTAACTATGACTTTTAAATTTTTAGAATAAAATACTAATTAAATAAATTTAAAAACTGTGAACATGAGAAATCCTCATTTTTTTAATTTTTTTTTCCAAATTAACTATGCAATGTTGAGGTATCCAAGAATTTGGAATGAATGATAGATGGCCGGTGAAATTTATAATTCTAAATAGTTGCTCAAACATGTATTATATAAATCTCAAATTAGGTCCAAGATATAATCAACATATAAAATTGTACATTACGATTTTAATAAATTCGGGCGATTTTAATAAATATTGTAAATTTTGACTTTTTTTAAAATGAGTGATATAAAAATTTTAATTCTTTTTATTTTCACTATTTCCATAACAAAAGTCTTCGACCAATAAAACAATGCTTAATTAGAACAAAAATCATTTTGTCATCAACTTTTTATGTCCTAATATTAAAAAGTTAAATCTTAAGCTCCAATTTTATATTTTAAACCTTAAACTATAAATTCTCTTTAAATTATAAATTTATTTTTTTAGAGTTAAAGACATAAATAAAAGTACACAAAACGTGGAAGGGATTTCTACTAGTTTAATTATGCTTTGCATGCTTGGATTCCACATGGCAAAGTTGTTTCTTCGCATGCGTGTAAAGTCGAGATTAAACCAAAACTTTTAGAGATTTTAATGTTAAATAATAACTTCAAAATTATTTTATTTATGTCCCCTATTGAGTTTGGGATAGGGGGGCCTCTCTCGACTTCCCTCTTCTCATTTTGTTTTTCAAATTCCCCAAAAATATATAATTGTAGTTTTATTTGTTTTTTTATAAGAGTTCGATTAAAACCACTTTTGTTTGAAACAAAAGTTTCAATTTACATTCACATGATGAGAAGAAAACTCACTCTTGGGGTCTTTTATTTAAATAAACATTTGTCCACATGCATATGATTTTGCATAGACATTCTAAAAATACTTGTATCACATTAAATATTTGTATCAAAATATAAATATTATATTAGGCATTTTATTAAGATGCATATACCAAATGTGACCTTATTTATCCCTATTGTTATTTTTTAAGAAAGAAAAGACAAGATAGACCCTCTCAAATTTGGTGATTTAATTACCTTTTGAACTATTGATAATTTTAAAATTATTGTAATTTAAGTATTTTTCTCTTAAAATTTTGTAATTAAGTCATTGTCCCTCTTAAAATTTTTGGTTTAATTAATTTTTAATTTTTGTTTGTTTTAAAATTAATAGAATTAAGTCTTGACTCCCAATTTTTTAGTTTAATTATTTTTTAAGTCATCAAAATTTAAAAAAACAAAACCCTACCTCCTTTAATTTTATAATTTAGTTACTTTTTAAAACCCTAATCATTTCAAAATTAAGCAATTTATCCTCTTTTTGATGAATTATGACTCCGTCCTTAGATATATGTATTTTGATAAAAATATCTAATGTGATAGTTGAGCTGTCATTAAAAAAATTTATCATAGTACTTTTGAATTTTTATTGATTGATTTAATTTTTACTAACAGTGTGAATCTCAATATACAATAATGCACGATAATTTATGTACGACACTTAATAATAGTATGTATTAATAATAATTCTAATATTATATGGGACATTTTAAGAGCACATTCGATACCTATTGATTTTGTTAAAGAGTGGGAAACCATGCACGTCTCTTTTACGTCAAAACAGTGGGACTGGTGTCTTTGGAATTCATATGTAGCATATTCTTTCCCTGATTTTTATATAAAAAGTTGTGTAACGAAGTGTAAATAGTGCTTTCGAACTCCACTATGACAGAGACATCTGCCGACCAAATGAGAACTTAAGACAGGTGAGTTGAATGCAAGAGCAGCCACTTTGGCAATTTTGTTTTTATTACTTGCGCTACGCAGACCTAGCTATGCCTATATGCATGTAATAAACTATGTGCACTTGGCCCCTATAAAACAACTAAATATGAGCATGCGCATGTATGAATATGCGCGCCCGCAAACTTAGAAATTCAAAGCAAGACGAATCTAATGAAAAAAAAATATGTTTATTTTAAAAAATTTAAGTTAAATAATTTTGTAAGTAAAGTATGTGTCATCAAAAGATAAAAAAAAGTAAATATATATTATTTTATAATTATTACTATTAAAAAATACAAAACAAATTACATAAAGAAAAACACCAGAAGAGAAACCAGAACGTAAGCAAAACAAGACAAACAGATTGCATAATATATAATGGATGCTACCAATATCAATGTTACTTTGATGCTCCAACTGCCACCAATAATATAACACGTTAGTTCTTTCACGTGCAATCGCAACTTTTATGAATTTTCGAACCCTTTGAATTACTCCGGTGGAAAAGAAAGTTATACTATTTTAGGATATTCAAGTTTCAGTAGTTTATTGCAAGGTTTGGCTAGGTAGTCAAGAAATTAAGAAAAAATGAATAAATACTACTGGGATGGACCTAGAAGGAGTTGGAGGAAACAATTGTCCCCCTAAAAATTTAAAATTTATATATAATTTAGAAAATTTTTATGTATTTTCTATTAAAAATTTATTTTTTCCCCCTAAAATTTTATAAATTCACCCATTTAAAATTTTATAAGTTCGTCCTCCAAACATAAAATTTTACACGTCCCTATATATTACCATGAGATCACACGATAAAAAAAACCTCTTATGAATTTTCTGTCATTTGGGTAGCTTGAATTGGAATTTTTATGGGTTTTGAAAGGGTGCAGACCAAACTGTTTGAAGCAGCCCAGAGAACAGACCAAACCAACTGTCAAGCTGTGGAATCCAATGGATGATTTTAATCTAAATTGTATAGATCTCATGATATCAAAACTCCAATCTAACGTAACTTCAGTATTATATTTCAAGAAAAAAAACTTTAATACATATACTTATCAAATTGAAGAGTTATAAGTTTAACTTAAGTTTAACAGTTTAGAATTTAGGGTATTAGGATTAAGTTTTAAATTTTAAAAAACAATTGTACAAAAAATTTACACGGGCAGTATATAAAAATATAACCCTTCTAATTAAAATTCCAAATCCGAATCTTCCTAAATAAAAAGGTATTAAAAAATTTATTATCCACTTAAGAATTTAATCTAATTTAATTTAATTATTTTTTAAAATAATAAAATAATATATAAATTCTCAATATAAATATCGTAATTTAAATTCACATAAAAATAGATGAATATCTGTCCGATTAAAAAAATCTCAAACTCAAGTATTTATTTCTAAATGTCAAATTTAATCGTGGGTCCCCCCCCCCAGTGCCAAAATTGTAAGACACGGGATCTAATCCAAGAGTGGCATGCCTTTTGGATATAGGATTCCAAGATTTTTCAGTGGTTAAATTTTCACAGAAAAAAGAGAAGAGTTCAACTTATGGCTTACTCTTCAAGTCCTCAGCTTCCATCCTTCACACTAAAATCTTCCCCATCATCTCACTGTAAGTTCTTTCTTTCTTTAGTTGTAAAGAATTGGAATTATGGGTTGCTTTTAGACCTATGCAACTTTATATTCATTGTTTCTTTTGTATTGTTCATTCATGCTAAACCTGTTTATCCAGATTCTGACACTTTGTGATTAATATTCTTTCCATTTTAGGTCTGTTCCATTAGGTTTCTTGTCCCTTTATGTTAACTCTCTCAATAGAATCTATGGAAGTGTTTGTTGTACAAATGATTCCCCCCCCCCCTAGAAATTTGTGGGTGCTTTCCAGTGCTTTGAGTGTGGATATAAATGATGGCTCCAATTTTGCAACTGAAAGTTGGATTAGAAGTCCAAGAATTTTCATGATATCAAGTTTATGTTGAATTCTGGATTTTGTATTACGATTTGTTCGAAAAGAATCGAGCTGAATTTATCCTTATTCATGTTGATTTCCCAATTAGCTTTGAATTTGAGGGATTGCGCCTTCTGCTGCCAAAACATGTATTTTCTTTAACAATTCAAGTGTTTTAAATGACAGCAAACTTGAGGTCGGTTGCAGTTCAGATAAGATCCAGTTTGGAAAACGAGAGCTCCACTACCGGAGTTTCGAATGATTCATCAGAACCTGCTAAGAAGAAGGTTTCACTTATTTCTTTTCCTACATCTATTTTGTTGGTACTCTTTAAAGTCATGACTCACAACATCTTTCATTTTTATCATTTGGTCGAAAACTGAAGAGTCCTAAAGCCATTTTACACTTCAGATTAGCACTTGATTGGGTTGAATATTTCATTATTTGCAACCTTCCTTTTAGTCTTAATTTCTGCTTCCGACTTTTTCTGCAGACCGCTGAGTTATCATCGTCGCGGCGTATGTGTGTTGCATGTTTATGTTCAAGTCTAGCTTTAATTGGCAGTTCTAGCTACTCTGCTTCTGCAACATTTGTAATGACTATGGACGGGAACGAAAGGGCCGTATGCCGGAATTGTTTGGGGAGTGGTGCTGTACTTTGTGAGTGTCACTTTGCAATTTCTTTCATACTTCTTTTTAATACACTTTATTCTAACCAAGTGAACTGAGCATGTATGCATCTTATAATCTTCGTTGAGATTTTTCCTTTACGCTGCTTTGCTTGTACTGTCCTTTCCCAACGGCACGCTTCCCTCGTATAATAAAAAGATTAGTCTTAAATAGTGCAAAAGTCCCGGCACCATTAATTGATTCCTTTGCATTGGATAATGGCCATGTAGCAAGTTGGTTAGATTGGTTTATTTTGCTCTTTGCTCCGCAAGATGTTGTGCTGTTTTTCATGTATTTTCCTTGTCATAGGACCCTTTCTTTTTCAAATTATATGGATATTTTAGGGGAATTGCTTGTTGTATGCAACTATTTTGGGTTGATTTTAGCTTTTAAAGAGCTCAAACCTTACTGCTTGTCGTTATTCATTGCATGCAACTCCTTTTTCTGTTGTCGACGTGATAGCTTGTTGTCTAAAGAAGAAGAAGCTTGTAAACATCTACTGCAACTGTTAATCCTCTTTTGTTATTCACAGGATGTTAATTTGTTCTTTATTTAGGTGATATGTGTGGTGGTACAGGAAAATGGAAAGCTCTCAACAGGAAACGTGCGAAGGACATTTACGAGTTTACGGAATGTCCAAACTGTTACGGTATGCACTCTTCTTCCACTAGCCTTGAGCATGAACTAGTCTGAAGATTATATCACATTACGGTTGATTGCCTCAGGACTACTTTTAAACTTCTCACTGATTCGTATCATTATCTTTGCTTTCCAAAACAACGGTAAATTATAAACATGATTCCGTATTAGTACCTCGGAATATTGCTGGAATTACATTTTTTATGATACTCGTTGACAGTTTAGCCGAATCCGCACCCTCTGTGATGCAAATATGTATATTATATATATCTGATCCCTGGCTACTGGAGTGAGCAGGTCGGGGGAAACTGGTTTGCCCTGTTTGTTTAGGTACTGGTTTACCGAATAACAAAGGTCTTCTAAGGAGGCCTGATGCAAAGAAGTTGCTTGACAAGATGTACAACGGTCGAATTGTGCCGATGTCTCAGGCGTGTAACACCTCTAGGCCCGGGATGAACAACGGTTGAATTGTGCCGATCTCTTAGGCGTGATGTACAACGGTCGGAGTGTATAACATTTTTGAATGTGTCCTGAAAACTGGAGGGCAATTCATGGACCTATATTGGGCAAATTGAATTTCTTCAATCTACTCTTGTGCATACAGTGCGCTCCATCTTGTTTAGATGTCACGATTTTAGTCGGGTTACAGTTCACTAGAATTAATTGTACCCGTCAGATGATAAAATAATATTTATTAAAATAATTATATTTTGAAAAATAAAGATAAATTAAAATCTAAAAAATAAAAAAATTGTTTTTTGAAGCGAATAATTATTGTTAGTGGTAGTTATTTACTAGGGTAAAGTTCACAAATGGTCACTAAATTATCTTTAAATATTTATTTTTGTCACTAAAGTTTCAAAAGTTATAAAACATGCATTAAACTTTGGAATTTGTCACAAAATAGACACTGAACCGTTAGATGCGGCTAACCGCCTAACACAGGTTGACTGAGCAATTGGAGCAATATATTAGTCGTACAAAATAGTCATTAAACTTTGTAAATATTATAGAATGATCATTGAACTATTTAATTGTTACATAATGATAAATTTACTATTAAATTGTTACAAAAATGATCATTGAACTATTTAATTGTTAGAAAATGATCATTGAACTATTTAATTTTTACAAATAATTATTAAATTATTTAATTGTTACAAAATGATTGGTTATTACAGGTTATACTTCATTTTGCTATTAGTTTCAAGATTTCATTTTTAGAAATGTTCAAATAAAGGAATGAAAAAAATTAAGAATTTTTTGTTTTCAAAAATCTTTTAAGTTAAAGGAATTCAAGTTTTTTTTTACAAAGAAATATTTCAAATGAAAGGAATAAAGGATATTTTTCTCAAAAAAATGAGTTCAGAAATTAAAACTCTTTCATTCCTTCATTTGAAAGATTTTTAGAAAAAAATCTCTTGAAATTAACAACAAAATAGTTTGTAGTATAACAAGTAATAACCGACTATTTTTTAACAATTGAATATTTCAATTACCATTTTTTAACAATTAAATAGCTCAATGGTTATTTCATAACAATTAAATAATAAAGTTACCATTATGTAACTGTAGTGACGTCTTTCTTTTTCGCTACGAGTTTTCTCTATATTTTTCTAAAATTTGGTTTAAGGGGAATTTCTTTTGAAAATTCGTGTTTATGAAAATAGTAAAGGTTTAGAGTCGTCGCCGACCACTTGGGTAAGGTAGGCGGGACACCACAAAACCAAAGATTCATTCTGAAAGAGTTCGGGAGTTGGTTACATGCGGGGAAGGATTAGCACCCCCATCACGCCTGGAAATCGGTACTAAAATATTTGTTGCTTTTAAATGGATGGAAATTGTTGGAATTTAAATTGAATTTAATTAAGTGTACTTAATTGCAAATTGGCCTTAATTGAATAGGCTTTATCAAATTGGTGGGTTCGAGTTAATTGGACATTTAATTAACAAGGATGACGATACATCGGACCATAGATTAAACCGACATCATATAAGCCTGACTGTCGTGTTAATTTATGGTTTGGATTTCGTACGTCACCTTTATGCTTGATGCAAGCATTTAGGTACGATGTTATGACATTGTCGATTTTTAATTATCATTTGCCTTGAGACAATAAGGATTAATTCCAATATTTGGTCAACATCTATTAAGCCAGGACTGTTACAATACAAACATCGGAATTAATAAATACCTCCCATTTTATGGTTTAAATCAATTACCAAAATAAATGGGTCATATGAATGACAATTAATAGACACGGAAAAGACAAGCTTGTAAATAAACACACACAAAAAAAAAACCACCAAAACCCTAACCTAAAAGATCCAAATTATGAAAAATCAATTAGTGATCTAATTAGGTGAGTCTAATATTAACCCTAAATTAACTAAGCCCTAAAACTTGAAAACCCTAATAAATTATGGATTATCTTGCACCATGATAATTAATTTGATAAATTTTAAACTAGTATCTCAATGAGCCAAAGATACTATTTAAAATGGATCAAGTTCATTAATCATGATTTTAAGGCAAATGTCCATCTAAGCCCTATGTCAATTTTATCCTAAAAGGGTAATTAAGAGGTGTTGAACTAATTTAATGAATTTAACATTTATCCCAATAAGCCAATGGTAAATTTAAATTCACTAAACTAATTCGAACTTTAAGTCTAACTATGGCTCTAAAAAAATTAACCCTAAAATTAACTTAATTAATTTAAAAATTATACCCCTATAAGATGAGCGCACACTTTAAATTAATTAAATTAACTTACCCTAAACTAACCAAAAAGCTTAATCTAGCAAAAAAACAAAAACCACAGACCAAACACTAAAACATAAATAAACACCAAGCACAAACATAAATAAACACCAAGCATATATACGTAAAAAAGAAAACTTTATTTAAACTATATACTATACGTTATATATAATATACAATACATACAATATATACATTAATGCCATGTATTTGAATATGCATATAGACTATATATTATAATATACTTAAAAACTATATTATACACTTTATAAAAACTATATATTATATACTTTATAAAAACTATATGTTATACAAAACACATATATTACATATATTATATGAAAACTATATATTATAGTATATAACATATATCAAACCTCATTAGGCATATATATCCCCATCATACAAATCAAACATAAATTAACATTAAGAATTGAAAACTAAGAATAAAGGATGCAAGGCAAAAATTAAACATGCATGATAAAAAGAATAAACAAAAGGGGGTTTAAATATGAATTTAGGGACCAAATTAGCAAAATCAGCAGCTATAGGGCCCAATTTAAGTGAAAGTTAAAAGGCGGGCGACATTGCAAAACTCCCAGAAGCTTCAGGGACTGCAACTGTGGTTATAAAACGCGGAAGGGCTATCAACGCAAAAACGAAAGGGCGGAGGTATTTAAAACGTGATTAACCCATTTTATTTTTTAAGACGAGTATAAAACCATTTTTTGTCGATAATAGAAAATTTCAACCATTTTTCTCAAAAACTCTGAAAAAAGCTCTCCCCTCTCTCCTCTCTGCGATGAACTCCGTCGTTCATCGGAGCAAAACCCAAAAATCGATGACGTTTTCACCTCGTCGACCGTTGTTCGACGGCGGTCGGCAAACCCCAAATAACCCTAAAACTACTTCTTTTTACTCCCTAAACATAGATCTAAACCTGGATCACCCTAAAAATGATGCAACCTCACATTTTCTTTGAAATCAGAGGCCTCAAACTCTTCTTTTTGAAAACCAAGAACCTGAAATTCGTTTTGTTTTGAAAAGCTCAGAAACTCTCTTTTGGAAACTAAAAGCCGAAAACGAAGAGACTTATGGAGATAAATCGACGCGAGGGAGGCGAAACGCCGAAGGTAAAAACCAAACCCTAAGCATTTTTTGTTTTTTCTTAATGCTTCAAAATGTAAAGATGGAATAATACCTCTGAAAAATGCTTCATTTTTTTGTATTGCTATCTGAATCCTCCCCTTTTTATGTTGTTAGGGTTCTATTTTTATACCACAAATTACATCAATATAATTTTTTTTAAAAAAGCCCTAATAATCTCTACTGGCTACTGCATTTTTTGTTTCCATTCGTCTGCCTTTTCGGTTTGTCTCTGAAAACGCTGTTGGTTTTGGTGCATCTTCTGACATCGTCCTTATGTTTCCTCACATGTTGTGGCTGAACAAGAGGAAGGGAGACCAGAGGGAGAAGCGGCTTGGGGAGCAAGGCACTCTAGTGGCCGTCTGATCTGCCTGGATCCGAAGGCTATGGATGCGTAGGAGCTGGAAAGGCTCGAGTGGCGCGTGGTTCTAATGTGGCAGTTGAACAGTATGAAGAAACTATAGAGGCGCGCGTGTTGCACGTGTCGGAGCTGAAGAGATGCCCTTGCTTGAATCTGGACCGTCATATCTGATAGTTGTGATGAGGCGGCTGCACCAGATCATAAGAGGATAATTAAGGTTTCTGATTTTAATTATCATGGGGTCCTATGTATAATATGTAATATATTTGGGCCTTTTAAATTTGTAATAGACTATATATTTAATGGACTGTTATAAATATGGGCTTTAAAATGTTTTTGATTTTCAAATTCATTCTAATTAATAATAATAATAAGAAGAAATAAATAACTAAATAAAACAAAAAATAGGCCATGAACCCAGATAAAATTAGTGATTACAGTAACAATTAAATAACTCAATGACCTTTATGTAACATTTAGAAAATACGATGACCATTCTGTAACAACTAATATATTACTCTAATTGCCTAGTTAGTTTGTCATTAGGTGGTTAACGACATCTAACAGTTTAATGCTCATTTTGTAATAAAATCCAAAGTTTAATGTCATTTTATTAATTTTGAAAGTTTCTTTTGAATAGAAATTTCTTGTTAATTTAGTGCATTTGTGAATTTTACCCTATTTATTATTAAGTTAATATTTGATGCATAAGCACTGAAATTCCCCCCCCCCCAAAAAAAAGAATGCCTATTTAAGCCAATGCATCCGTCATATCATTTGCCTCACACAAAACATTATTAAGACATTCACAAGAGAGTGTTGAACAAATGATATTGATGGCTCTAAAACATTGCCACAAACGTCAAGGTTGTTTGTCCATGAGTAGAATCCATGCTATTGTCACCCTAGAATTAGATTCAATTATAATTGAATAGCTTTCATGGCACGCCACCTCGAGTTCACCACCATCTTTAAAGCAAACATTATGGTCTGAACTTTCGCAATATTCGATTTCACAACTTACCAGACTAGGCTTACTTGTGTCGAGCCATCGACATTAAATTTCAATACATCATCTGAAAGAGGCTACCATACAATTTTCACATGACTTAACGATGCTTTGCATCAGTAAAAAAAATTGCCACAGACATTCCCACCAAATCGATTCAACAATTGTAACGCCCTAAACCCGACGTCACATTTGGGCCTCAAGCCCAAACCCATACATAAAAAAATTCAACTAGATTTAGCCCAAATCACCATCATTTTCATAGGTCCAACAACGTTTCACATAAAGCAATAAAAGATAGTTAAATTGTTTACAAATGGAGCTCCAATTTCAAAACAAATAATTGAAATCATTCGACATGATTAAATAAATCCAAAATCTAAGTTACAGACATAAAATCAAGGGTTTTATGAATAAATTGCCTGAAAAGTCTATGTATTGTACTCTTGATCACATCAATGAGCTGAATTCCTACTTTGATGGGGCTCCTTCAATGCAATGCTGCAACTTAAAAACCTGCGAACGAAAATAACAATTCTGAAATCTAAGCTCAAAAAGCTCAGTAGATACACCTCTACTCTACTATGCTTCATGCAGATCATAAACATAAGCATGTAGTTAGAAAAGATTATATGAAAATAAAATAATACATGGCGCTACCACTAGTCGTCTAAATCATGCTTTGTCAATAAACATATCATGCCATCATTAATCACATCATAACAACAATCCACAAACCTTGAGTGAGGCCCGAGTCACACAACATCGGGACGTACACTCATACTCGGAATCCCTCTCTCGAGTACCTTCGAATGAGGTCCAGGTCACACATCAGAGTGTTCATTCGGTTACATACCATAGTGTTGCAACATGTCTCAGGCATCCATATCCCATCAATCAAGTGACTCAACCACATAAATGCTCACACGGCACAAATCAACATCATAACAATCATCGCAAGCTATCAGCTATCACTATTATAGTCACCCAACCATATTCCATGCTTTTACACATTATGTTCATATAAGTGTGCCCATTTATCTTTTCTCTGTTTTATCGTTCCTTTTATAGCATAAGGGGTCTATTGGATCGAACCTTATTTTTCAGCTCTTGAGGCAAAAATTGACATTTTTTGGCAAAATGTCCAGTGGGTACCGGTACTGGTCTTCACGTACCTGTACGATACCCTTGGGTACCAATACTCATAACGTACTAATACCAAATTGGCTTACTAAAAATTTTCTAAGCCTTAGCGTAACCCGTACGATACGGACTTGCAGGGCGTAGCGATACTGTAATCACTAATTTTGTCCATAGTGGACCCTTTCTATTTTTCTTTTTACAATAATAGGCTTATATATATATATATATGTTACTACTATCTAAATATTGAGCTGTGGACTTTGTGTGCTTTATTAAGTAGTGATAGTCTAATAGTATACTAGTGATATATATCTATGTGTTGCTATCATATTATTGTTATAATTTATTATGCTAATCATCCAATTAAAAAAAACCCTAAATATTATTAGTATATTATATTATTTCTTTTATGCTATCTTATTATTATTATTATTATCATATTTATCATTATAATTATTATATTATATTATATTATTATAATTAAACCGAAAAATACAATATATATAGACTAATCAATTTAAATAAAAGCATATCTTTTATTAAAAGTTCAGATCATACATATAACAGTCCATCTACATTTTAGAATCCAAAAATATCATATACATACTTGGCCCGTTAAAGGTCCAATTACAACTAAGCCCTAATTGAACCTTGGCCCTAATCTAAAAAACCCTAATGCTCCCTTGCTTTCTGGTGCAGCCAAGCTTGAGCCATTAGATTGAGAAGCAATCGACGGTCTGGATTGCCTTATCCAAGGCCTCCCAATGCCCGTGACCTTCCACATGCCACGACAATAGCTCTGCTAGTCCCATCCCCTCAACAGATAATCTCTGCACACCAGCAATGATGAAGCTGGTCCCCTCCATCTCAGGCGAGCCAAACAATACAAGCAAACAAAATAATGAGGGGATTGTAGCAACAACAATATGGCAACAATGAAGAAAAACGCCATATCAAGAGGAACCAATGGAAAATTTTCAATTTCATTTTCTTTTTTACTTTAATCGTGTAATTTCAGCTATAAGAGCCAAATCAAGCCATTGTAAAACAGATACTCACAATCAATAAAAATAACCATTATGAGGTAATTTCTGGCCTTTTATATTTTGAATAACAAAAACAAAGGAAGGATTGGAGGGTGAACTTTTACCTTCGGCCGGGGTGATTTCCGGTGACTAGAGTGTCAAACGGACAATCCCAACAGTGAGTAAGCTCCCACAGGCGAGGGGAACAATATATCCCAAAACCAAATCCATTCGACGTTGGGATCTTCAAATCGGCGACGAAGAACTCAGCACGCTTAAGAGGGTTCACCAAATCCAATAGTAGGCATGCTTCTCTCGATATAGGGAGTAATAGGCCTTGGATCCAGCCCCATCCAACGGTGGACGACGCAGATCGGTGGTCTAAGACGTTGAAGATTTTGGCTCCATTTTGAGGTGTTCTTATTATCCCCGATAGAATCCACTCGGATAGAAACGAAGAGGAGTGCGAGGGCTTCAACGTGGTGGCATTGGTCAGCCTGAGAAACCACGGGAGTGGCGGGCTCTGTTTGAGAGAAAAATAGGTTTTTCTCCTTCTGCTAAAGAAGGGATTAAAGAGTAATGGAGGGAGATAAGACCCATATCTCCTAATAACCTGCTTAAACGCTCGAACCGCCCCAGATCCAGACGGCTACCCGCTCCAACAATGGCCCATAACAAGTCCACCGCCCAATTTCATTGGGTTTTGTACTATCTTAATCTTGGTTACATATTATATATCTAGATTATGATATTATGTGCGTATATATTACATCTGTTAGGTTTATATTCTATATTTTAGTGCGTATATATGTTATAGTATTTATATTTTATATGTTTGAAGTATTTGTATGTATTAAAAGAAATCCCTTAAAACTAAGATTTCAAAGAAATAATTTTAGGGATAACTCGTAGCACCAAACTTATGAAACCTATATTGTTTTAAAGTAAAAAAAACATCGCTACAGCATGACGACTCCACTGGAGACATGAATTTGTTTTTACAAAATAAAAAGAGAGTTAGGCCAAAAGAATGCTTGTTGCCTTAAAATGATGGGAAATGTTGAAATTTCAATCGAGTTTAACGAGGTTGATCATTTCCTGAAAATGTGGCTAAGATTGCACGGGCTTTGATAATTGGTGGACTTCGGATTAATTTTTCATTTAATTTCTAATGAATCACCGACATTTGTTGCATCATGTTCATCAAGCTTTATACCCGAGCTCCGTCCCTTAAGTGGGAGTGAAACGCCACATACCCACGTGAGTAGCCCTCCACGGGTCAGTAATTCACTTCCGAAATCCACGCCTTCTAACATGTGAGCAACCTTCCACGTCACTAGGTCGTTCTTTCCCTCAAATTGAAACCAATTCACAAGCTTGCAATGGGTCAGAATTGGGGTTCTTGTTGCTTTAGTAGGTAATAAGATAGGTTCGAGTACCCTTAATTAGAACCGAACCCATATGTGAGAATTTAAGAAGCCCACCCCAATAGAGCCATGCGGGTAACCTTAGCAAACTAGAATTCATGTGGTTAAGGTTCATTATTTATGTGCTGGCCATTCGTTTAATTGTTCGCGCTTATCTTTTCTCATTTTCGAATTTATTGCTTATCTTGTGACTAACAGGCTTCTGTTTGTTTTCTATTCGTTTCCTTTTTACCTTTTTGTTTTGCACATTTTATCATATTGTGAAGCGTACATAGAGTTGGAAATAGTCTGAAATTAAAGACTAGATTAATTGGAGATTTGGTTCGTACCAATGATGCAAAGAATCCCGATGTACAAATACGGTCGGAATGAGAGCAACTACATGACGATGATAGTTTTCTTTCAAAAAAGAGCACGACGACATCGTATATTCGTTATATGTTCCGATCAACCAATCACTACTTCAAGCATTAGTAGAGTTTTGGAACTACTGCCTACAGTTGTTTCACGATTGACGACTCTGATTTGACCCTGATAGTTGAGGAGTCTCAAGCCCTTGTAAGAATATCGACAAGAACCATGCCGAACAAGAACAATGTTTTCTATGGCAAACGTGGAAGTTTTTCGGATACTTTGCCATCTTGGGTCGATAATCAAGCCTTGATTTGGAACAAGAAAGAGTGTATCGAGTGAGAAGGGACTTCTGACTTTAGCTTCAGTACACCTCGAAGGTTGAGCTCAGAGGGACCCTTTCCGAAGAGCAAGTCAAGTGTACCAAATACCGACATTGGAGTGACTATAATTCACCTCTTACACTATTTGGAAGCAAAAGCAAGAATTGGCGCATTTGATGACTCAAGTGCAAGAGGTCACTCGAAAGTCACAATTCCTAGAGGAAGATGTCGTCAAGCTTCGGGACTATGCGGATGATGAATCTGATGAGAGAGAAAAGACCGTTAACCTATATGCTAGCTTAAGACCGTATACAAAGTGTGTTTTCTTTGCCTATTGTAATGAAACAATGCTCCTATTAATGCGAGTCATTTAACAATGATATTTGCCAAACTCTGTGTTACTCTTCACATTCATTCATGTTTTCATAGTAGTATTATTCTTTGACGTATTATTATTTTTGTTTAAATAATGCATGTTTGTACATTCACAACATTATATGCATCACTATTCGGGGGAAAACATTCACCTCAAAAAAATATAAGTGAGGAGGGAATAACTTCTGACCAGTTCGACTTTAGAAATATGAATGACCTAATGGCTAGGGTGGATAAGCTCGAACAGCTTCAAGAACATTTGGTTTGGAATAAGGGAGAAATAATATCATATATGAAAATGTTTCAAGAGGAAACAAGGAGGCGAATCGATGAACTGATGGGTATAATGGCCACCGTGACCAAAGAAGAGGGTATGAAAGAAGACTCCTTTGTGTAAGAGGGGAGTGGGAGTAGGGATTACGACTTTATCGCAGAAAAGAATTTATCTGATGATGACCAAGCTATCATCAACCAATATGAGGTAGCGTGCACCGCTTCAGAGTGCCCTACCGATTTGGTGTCGGATAATACCGAGGATTCTCTCTAAAAAATCTTGTCATCGCCAACAAATGAAGAACCGAATAAGTCAGAGCCACAAGAGGAGAAAAGTACAATATGCGACAAGAGGATGAAGGTGCCGGCTGCATTGGCGTCTAAAGATTCACCCCACCTAATACAAGGTTAACCTCTGGCATCAGCTTTTCCTCAACAATTATTGGTTGATGGGGCCTCCAGGTCCCAAGAGAAAAAGAGAAAGTCGAAGGACTTTCAATTTAGCCTTAGTCCATTCACTTATCAAGAACTATTTTCCAAGTTGCTAAACGCCCGACTGATTGCTCCGTGCTTCGTCAATCCTCAGTCACCTCCGTATCCGAGTTGGTTTAAAGAGGAGGAACGCTGTGAATTCCACGCTGGAATCCAAGGTCATTCCATCAAGAAATGCTTAAACTTTAAGCGTAAAGTTCAGCGCCTCTTAGATGTCGGGGTATTAGAGTTTGAACCTATAGTTCTAGGTCTGAAGATTACTTATCCACCTACGAAATTAGATGAAGATCAAGAGGACAAAGGGAATATGCGTTCAGTTATGAGGGTCGTGCGACAAGCGAAATTGTTTGAGGAATCAGGGATGACTCTAAAAGATTCCATGGAAGCGAAAGTGATCGGGAATGAGGAGGTTTCCAAGGAAAGTCAATTCTAATCAAATAAAAGAGAAGCAAAGAACGAAGAAACGCATGTTGAGGACACCAAGAGCAGTGACAAGAAGATAAAGATGGCAATCCCAATGACGTATTCTGAATTGTTACCATTGTTGGTTTAGAACAAGCTTTTGGAGTTACCCCCATCGAGACGCTACTCTTATTAATGTGTATGGTGCCAAGATTGTGTGTGGTTCCATTATGGTGATTGTGGTAACACAACCGAAGATTACGCGTTTTTGAAATGTAGGGTTTATAGCCTTATCGAAAGGGGACTACTTTACTTTAAAGATGGAAAGCCCAAGTTCCACCAAGGATTGGGGCATGCCAGAAAGTTGACGAAAGACCAAAATCTGTGCCACAACCCACCATTGTCAATAGTTTATCAAGGTCAAAATTCTTTACAGGGTGGAGAGTAGAGCAAGGAGACAATTGCGACCAAGAAAGTAGTAAACAAGGAGAAATTAACTAAGGGGAAGCGCCCAACAAGGACACCTCCCAGGGTTCTCAAGACGTCAATTGTGTTCTTGCTTCCTCTTTTAATTCAAGGGAATTATTTCGCCCCTAGGCTGATGGAGGAGATGCCAGATCTATCTCTAAAACACAATCCAGACAGTGTTTACGATTTCCATATGGGGGTGTCAGGGCACCCTACTAAAAGGGGTTGGGTTTTGAAAGAAGAAATAGAGAATTCACTCAGCAATGGAACACTGACACTTGATATGGTTAAGCAATGGAAAACAAAAGAGATGGTAGAGACTGCTACCCCGGTCGAAGGACTGGAGAAGCAAAATGAATGAGAAATCAGTTTCGAAGTTGTCTAGAGTTTTGATGCATCTTACCTATGTTTTTCCATGTTTATGTTAAGGGTTGGTGTTTAAGTTTTCGTGCATTTTATTTTTCTCTTTTAAGGAATGTGTGGAATCAACTTTGCTACTATTTGCCCGAAAGTAGCAAATGTCTTTTTGAAAGGGCCTTTGTTGTTTGCGGATTTAAATTTCAATAAAAGGATGCATTATATTTTATGTCTCAATTACCTCTTCATTTTGCGAATATATTATTTTATTGGTTCCCCGTATATCAATTGCGCGAGGGACATTGACTTTGACCCAGAGGTTGATTTCAAGCAGCATGTTTCTAGTGGAAATTGGAAGCTGCGAAGATGATGAATATGTGACTTACACTCCAATTCAATTTAGTCATTTATTAAATACATGAGGCATTAATGCGTTTGGGAGAAAGACATAAATCATCCACAAAAAATAAAAATAAAAAAGAAAAGGCATAACATAAAACACTCCAATGTTCGAAGCCTGGGGATAGGCATTGTCAGATAAGAGTGTGAAAATTTTGGGGCACTCCGCTGTAGCGAAAGGATAAATAAGGTAGAAATGCACCATCCAAACCAAAAACCTTAGCTTCATAAGTGATGGTAATATTTGTTAATCATGACAATGCCGAGTAGCTTGGGGATTTGTTGTTTGCTCTATCATTTATTTCGAGCCAAAGGAATGTGATGGGTTGACTTACCCAAAACAAGTAAGAAATGAGACAAAGCAATAAGGATAAAAGGTGAACCCTACAAAAGGTAAATATAATTGATTAAAAACTAAAATAACTTGGAGGGTACTTCACATCTTCAGACATCAATTCAACTTTCGAGGTCTCCTACACACATGATGCTTGAGGCAATCCTTGGTGAGACATTTTAGTGTTGCTCATGCACTTGATATTCGGGGTATTTAATCTAGCTTGATGTATTCATAATCTGAAGAGAATCCTATTTTTCCCAAAAAAACATCCCCATTGAAATGTTGATCAACGATTAGCATGTATAAACACAAAAAGGGTTTTCTTTGCATTACTTTAGGGATAAAATTCAGAATGCAAGGGCATGGATACAAATGATTGACCTAACAAGAAAGAGTAACCCACCAGTGGTTATGGTGGAAATACTAGCAAGATTTCATATGCTAGCTAATTCAGGGACTTGACGGCATGTGTTCACCCTAATAATAAGAAAGAAGAAAATTTGGCGAGAAAGGCCTCATGCGCCAAGTTATGAGTGCGCGCCGAAGTAAGACGATGAGTGTCACCTAAAATCAAGCTTGTTAAAGAAAAATAAGAGGGCAACGTAGACAAAAGTATTTCAAGGTGAAAACCCGAAAGGGCACTTTGAGGAAAGTAAATCTAAAATGAAAGCTTGAAAATGTGCTTTAGATCATGAATTCAGAGGGTCATGAGAAAATAACTAAAAGGTTTGGTATCTTAAGAAGGAAGACATTGACTTAGTCGTCCGACATTGGTTAGAAGTCAACCAAAGGGTACAAGGCGACAGGTTACCAAGTGAGCGGGGTATACTTATGTCACCTTACGACAAAACGAGCTGTAAGAGATGAAACAGATCTGGGAAGGATGGGATCGACTGTTGCAAAGTTAGTTCCGTGAGATTTATAGTGACATTGCACGCTTGATGTATGTCCGAGTTAATCGGCCTTTATTTCGAGCCATCTTCTAGTTTTAGAATCCCACTTTCTGTTGCTTCACTTTTAACAGGAAGGACTTGATATCTACGATTGAGGAGTATACCACTTTGTTTAATCAGAAGAGTGTACATAAGGATTAGGTTTACACAAAGTAGTAGAAGTCCCGATATTATCCATTGGAGCTTAGAACCTTAGCCGAAATGAGTGAAGATTGAGGCAAAGGTTTGATTGAGAGTCGTGGGGACAACACCGCATTTTTTATGGGAGCATACCTACTCACCCGGATGAGGTCACAGAGATGGATCTGTTCACATAGGGGATTTATGGCTTGAGAATTTTCTTCAAGAGTCTTAGGTGACAATGATGATGAAGGTTTTTCTGCACAGCTTCGGATCAAGGGTATACATGGTTGACCTAGCATAATTTTTCAGTGATCACGGTGAAAACAACAGTGAGGTCTCATTCGCTAGACCGTTCAGAGATTTAAGAATGGAGAAAATTTGGAAATTTATAGGGCAATAGTTCACCCGAATGAGGAGATTGTAGAAGGCTCATCATCAAGAGTCCGTGAAGAGGCAATAGTTAAGCCCGAGATAAGTGAGGATAATGTTATTTTGACTAGTGTAAGTCAGTATCTCTTTTCAAGAAGAATGAAGGAGGAAGAATCAGTAAATAAAAAGTAAAGATCGGACCTTATGGAAATAAGAAAGATTTGGAAAGTTTAGGGGCATGTATGCATCCTAATGTTAAGAATGAAGACGACTGATCATGAAGAGTCAATAAAGGGAAAATAACGAAGCCAAGTTGAGTGGGGCAGTGCTTGGAAGATGGATCTTAGTCAAATCAGTATAAACTAGTAATGTCCTTTCAAGATAGGATACAAGTGAAGATTTAGCGAAGATAGAAAGCTGTGGAAGTTAAGGGGTGATCAGCCAGAAAACAAGAATGCTTCCCCAGCATCTCTAAAAATGTCATAGTTCATGCATCATATGTAGTTAGACATCTATAGGTTAGGATCATGCTAACTCATACCATCAAATCATTCTGGTGGCTTTTGACAGATTCAAAGATTAAAAAAGTTTTAAACCTGAAATTGCCCGTTTGGAGAGGTAGATCTTAGTAAAGATGGCGAGTTCCCTCCAAAAAAGAACTCGCCTAAAAAAAATTTGAAGAGCCCCTAAGGAGAAGAACTCGCTTTGCTAAGAGGGAATGGTCTATAACAAGAAAAGCTCGTCCGGGAGAATGAGTAGTTTATGATGAGAAGAACTATTCAGACATCAACCTTGATAGAAAGATGAGAAGTTCATGATGAGATGAACCTGAAAAAGAGGTGAAATATTTGTGGATAATACAAGAAGTTCGAAATGAGAAGGATCAATGATTTGTCAACATTTGCGAAGATTGAAGAAATCTGACGTGATGAGAGCAACTTTCATCTTTGGTAATTTTGGTCCTTGGGGAATGAAGAACTTTGAGAAGAACCACTCTAAACCTTGAGCTTTGGTGAAAGATCAAAGACTTTTGAAGCAAGGAGAGCAGCTTTTAAGATTTAGAAGCTGTTTTGTTTCCTTTCAGAACTTCTGGGCTCGAAGTAAACCATCCGGGCATGATGCTAAGATGCCAACACAATAGAAATTGATGCATAGAGGAATTCATAGTCCGAAGAACCAACCATGGAAAAGCGAGAAGTTTCAGAGGAACTCGCAATCTTAAAGACAAAGTCAAGGAAGCAAGATAAAACTAGCACCTTATTCAAAACGTGAAATGAAATTCTCCAAAGCTAAGGCGGGAGGACAACACATACAAACCCTACCGAGAAAGGACAGCGAATGCCTATCGTGTTGAAATCCAAAGGACTAGAGGTGAAAACTCGTAAGGGCAACCAGAAGAAAAGAAGAAGAATAAAGAAAACCTATAAAGGCACTTTAGAGTAAAAAGAGTCAAGAACTCAACGGAATGTGGGATAAAAGGTTGAACCCGAGTGTGGGGCGAGGAACCACCATTACAAAGAAATGAACATGAAATCAAGAAAAGATCGAGATAAATGGACCAAGAAGAAGGAAGTGGCCGAGAGTCCAAAATAACTAAAAGATAGTTCGGATATCTCCTAAGAATATGAGTAAACGACAAAGTGAAAGTCCAATAAATGATTTCAGGTGAATGAGTACAAGCTCGTCATATCATAGTTTCAGAGCGAATGAGGCAAGAACTCATAGCTTAAGGATTTCATACGGAGGATTCCAAACTTACTACATCAGGATTCCAAAGCAAAGAAGGCAAATGATCATAGTTCAGGAATTTCCAAACAAGAAGATCAGAAGGGATATTCCTATAGGTCCAAGAAGAATGGAACTTTTATGTCAAGAATTGCCTTTTTCTCTCTTACATTTTAGAGGTACGCATAACCACACTTTTTCTCTACCACATCAGGAATCGATTTCACCTACCATTTGAGGACGTTGGATTCATTTACTACCGTTTCAGAAGAATGAGTTGTTTGAAGGATAGTTGGCTTGTCTGCTACAGTTTCGGAAGGACATCCCAGTGCCACCCAGTTTTCTTTTTGCCGTTTCGAGAAAACAAAGTTATTTGGATTCATTCACTGCTATTTTAGAAGAATGAGTCGTTCGAAGGTCAGTTGGCTTGTCTGTTGCCGTTTCGAAAGGACATCCCAACGCCACCCAGTTTGCTTTCTACCATTTAAGGAAAGTAAAGTTATTTGGATTCATTCAATGCCATTTCAGAAGAATGAGTTTGATGCGATCATGGCCAGCAAAGACCCAGAAGAATACCCAAGTGGGCCAATTACACGTGCAAGGGCCAAGAAGTTTCAAACAGCCATGGAAAGTTTTTTTATGACAAGCTTGGAACGTGAAGGAGAAAGACCACCAACAAAGGGGGAATACTTTATTTTACTTATGCATGAATTTGCATGAGAAATTAAAGTTTGCATAAAAATTCATTGCATTCAATAAGCATGCTATTCATTAAAGTATGCATTGCATTTAAGCTTATAGTTCATTTAGGGAAGTACTTCATTGAATAAAGTTAGTTTATTAATTAAACTAGTTTATTCATTCAACTAGTTTATTAATTTAACTAGCACTTAATTGTGTCATGCATGTTTTTTATTTAAAGTTTGAATAAGATCTACCTTTGTGTCTAGGGACATGGACGAGTGGATGAAGCTTGAACCAAGGAGGATTCTTTTCAACTTCAGCCAAGAGACAAACCATTGAAGGCTTTCTTTATTCACCTATTTAAGGCATTCAAAGCTGATTTTATCATCCAATTCAAGTGGTTGTTCAAATTCTTCAAGGGAGCATGCAATGAAGGCTAGTTTAATTCATTTATTAAGATAATTAAGTGATGAAGATCAGCATGGAATAGGAAGAGTCACCTCCTAGTGGACGACAAGGATGTCTACATTCACTCAATGTCTACATTCAACGACCTTTCTTTTTATAGGAAAGCAAGGCAAGGCAGCCCAAGAGTCCTTCATCCCTTGGACGAAGTTAAGGCCATATTCAGCTTCAAATCATCTAGATTCATCCCCAAATGATCTAAGAAAATCGGCCAGCCTTGAAGATGAAAAGACCAAGCATTCAAGTGTGTTTTATAACCCATTTGATAAGAATGTTTCATCTTTGTGTAACCTTTCATATGTTGCCTATAAATACTATAAATAGTCACCTTAGGATCATTTGACAAACAACTTTTGATTTATAAAAATACTTTTTGAAAGGTTGCTTTCATTCTAGTTTTTTGAAGAACTCTATCGGCTTCAAGTTAGTCTTGTGGTCTTCATCCATTCATTTGTTTATAGCGTTGGTTCCTAGCTCTTCTATAGATCGTGGGTTACATTCCACCCCCTATCACTTCGATTCCATCTTTTTATATTGATGGTTCCTAGTTCATATAACTAGAGGGTCGCAATACATTCATTTAATAAACCCAGTTGCCTTATCAACTAATTTGCCACAGCAACTTCACATCCAACATGCCACAGCAACCAACTTGCCTCGACAATCCAACTTGCCACGGCAGCTAACTTGCTCGGCAAATGATATTCAAGTTCTTACTTGAATCAATATCGGGCAACAACATATATGATTTGGAATTCACAACCAGATTCATATCATTTGGTATCAGAGTGTTGGCGATTTAGTAAGATTGTAGTTTTCACTCTCTCGAGTTGGTGAAAAAAAATTTAAAAGAGGGAATGAGTAATTTTTCATCTTTAAAAAAAAGAAAAAAATGAGGTATTCATCATTTATTTTGCCTATTTTAATTTCTTTACCTATTGTTACCATTTTCTTTCTTTGTACCCAATTTTCATTTCTATTATCCTCACACTACTACCTAACCAAGTTTGTTTCAGCCGAATTCTACAAGAGACCTTGTAAGCCTTGAGTGAGTTCAACTAGAACTTGAAAAGGAAGCAAGAGTGGAAAAAGGCAAGAGTGCACATCGAGGGTAAAAGCCATCCCGAATGAAACATGAGTGTGAGTGCATTTTTTTAGTGGAAATGTGAGGTTTTGTGCTGGTAAGGTTTATATTTTATTGTGTTACTAAACATGTCTCAAAATTCCGTAGGAAACACTGTTGGTGATAGTAATAATGTTAATATAGATGCAATTAATCTTAATCTTCAAGATATTATTCGAGAAATGGATAGGTTGTTGCAACAAAGGTTAGGGCCGATGCAAGAGCGGCTAGAATATTTTGAGGAAAGATCTCAAAGGAGGCAAAATTCAGACCACGAGGAAGAATATGATGACGAGGTGGTCGATGAACAAGTAGACGAGCGAGCCTCCCAGCAAAGCTTGAGGCGTCAAGAGCCTAGGCACCAAAAAGCCTGTCCACGAGTGGATGATGATCTTAACAACATCAAGATTAACATTCCACCATTCCAAGGCAAAACTGATCCTGAGGCTTATCTATCTTGGGAAAAGAAAATTGAGCACATCTTCGAGTGCCACAATTACTTTGAGTGTAAGAAGGTAAAACTAGCTGCCATTAAAATCATGGATTATGCACTAATATAGTGGGATCAGTTGACATCTAGTAGGAGGCGCAATGATGAATATCCAATTTCTACTTGGAATGAGATGAAAGCCATTATGCGTATGAGGTTCATTCCAACTCACTATCATAGAGAGCTGTTCAACAAGCTTCAAAACCTCACACAAGGCAACCGTAGTGTTGAGGACTATTACAAAGAGATGGAAGTAGCCATGGTCTGAGACAACATTGATGAGGATCGAGAAGCTACAATGGCCAGATTCTATCTGGCCTTGATCCCGATATTGCAGCCACAGTTGAGTTGCAACATTATGTGGAGATAGAAGACATGGTTCATATGGCCATGAAGGTGGAGAGGCAACTCAAGAGGAAAGGTACAACCTGTGCCTATAGAGGATTCACTGTCGAATAGGGGCAAGGTCTGTACAAACCGAAGCCATCATTTACTCCTAATGAACGAGGTAGACCATCAAAGAATGGTAAACCCATTGCCGAAACTAGTAAGAGAAAGAGCAGAACTATGTCAGTTCGATCCTGTGATGTCCATTGTTTCAAGTGCTTAGGGGCGAGGACATATCGCAAGTCAATGTCCAAACCGCAACACCATGTTTCTTCGAGATGATGAAGAAGTCAAATCAGATCAAGGGGAGGATGAGAATGAAGATTCTGTTATCTAAGAAGATGAAGAATTAGAGCATGTCATAGAAGGAGAGGCTCTCATTGTCAAAAGGAGTCTAAGCATGCAGTCAATTGAAGGAGATGATCAGCGAGAGAACATCTTTCATACTCGTTGCCACATAGGTGGAAATGTATGCTTTATTATTACAGATGGTGAGAGTTGTACTAACGTTGCTAGTACTTTGATGGTAGAAAAGCTTGGCTTAGCAACAACAAAGCATCCACATCCCTACAAGCTGTAGTGGCTCAATGATGGAGGAGAACTCAAAGTTTCCAAGCAAGTCCTTATAGCTTTCTCCACTGGAAAGTATAAAGACGAAGTACTTTGCGACGTTGTCCCGATGCACACTAGTCACCTACTACTAAGACGGCCATGGCAATTCAATAGGCGTGTAGTGCATGATGGGCATACCAACCGGTATACATTTACCCATAAGGTGAGAAAGATTACTCTAGCCCCATTTTCACCAAAACAAGTACAAAAAGATCAAATCCACTTGAGATAGTGTTTTGAAAAAGCCAAACAGAGAGATACCAAATTTGAGGAAAAAGCAAAAGAAAGTGACCAAGATGAGGGGAAGAAAATCAACATTCTTTCAAAAGAGAGAGAGTTGAGGAAGTGTTTACTGACGAGAAAGGAAGCACTTGTACTCATGTACAAGGAAAATTTCTTAAACACTAACCACCTTAATAAAGATTTGCCTTTTTTTGTTATTTCTTTATTGTAGGAATTTGATGATTTATTTCCGAAGGAAATCTATTCGTGGCATTAAACATCAAATTAACTTTGTACCCGATGCCATCACTCTAAATCAACCAGCTTACTGAAGCAACCCCGAAGAAACTAAAGAGTTACAAAGGCAAGTATCCGAGTTAATGGCAAAAGGCTACGTGAGGGAGAGTCTTAGCCCATGTGTCATGTCGGTCTTACTTGTGCCAAATAAGGATGGAACTTGGCGCATGTGTTTGGACTACCGGGCGGTAAACAAAATTACGGTAAAGTATCGTCACCTTATTCCCCGTTTAGATGATATGTTGGATGAGCTTAGTGGTTCTAACCTCTTTTCAAATATTGATCTTAAAAGTGGTTACCACCAAATAAGGATGCGGGAAGGTGATGAGTGGAAGACAACATTCAAGACCAAGCAAGGCCTTTATGAGTGGTTGGTTATGCCTTTTGGCTTAACTAATGCACCAAGTACTTTTATGAGGTTAATGAATCATATTCTTAGACCATTCTTGGGTAAGTTTTGTGTGGTTTACTTTGATGATATACTAATCTATAGTAAATCAATAGAAGAACATGTTCAACATTTGAGGTCAGTCTTGGCTGTTTTAAGGAAAGAAAAGTTGTTCGCTAACTTGAAAAAATGTATTTTCTGTTCTGACAAAGTTGTGTTTTGGGGATTTGTTGTGAGTTCTGAAGGATTGAAGGTTGACAAAGAGAAGGTTAAAGACATTGAAGAATGGCCACGACTAACAAGTATTCCTCAAGTAAGGAGCTTCCATGGACAAACAAGCTTTTATCAGATATTCGTCCCCAATTTCAGCACTATAGCATCCCCATTGACAAGTGTTATCAAGAAGAATTCTAACTTTTTGGGGGGGGGGAGATCAAGAGAAGTCATTTAATTCCATTAAAGAGTGTTTAATTCATGCACATTCGCTCACCTTACTTGATTTTAACAAAACATTTGAAATTGAATGTGATGCATCAGTTGTGGGAATTGGAGCGGTCTTATCTCAAGGAGGATGTCCTATAGCCTATTTTAGTGAGAAGTTGAGTGGAGCTACGCTTAATTATCCCACTTATGACAAGGAGATGTATGCTCTCTTTCGAGCTATGGAAACGTGGCAACATTACCTTTGGCCTAAGGAGTTCATAATTCACACGGATCATGAGGCATTAAAGCACATCCGGGACAGCATAAGCTCAACAAAAGGCATGCCAAATGGGTGGAGTTTCTTGAAACTTTCCCATATGTGATTAAGTATAAGAAAGGTAAAGAGAATATAGTTGTCGATGCCTCGTCATGAAGGTATACTCTTCTAAATACCTTAGATCCTAAATTGTTGGGATTTGCTTATCTTAAAGAATTATATGATTTTGATCTTGATTTTGGAGATATTTTTAAGGTGTGTGAGAAAGAAACATTTGACAAATACTATAGGAATGGTGGATTTCTATTCAAGGAAGGAAAGTTATGCATCCCACAAGGTTTCACACGTGAGTTACTTGCCAAAGAAGCCTATAGAGGAGGCTTAATGGGACATTTTGGGATAGCTAAGACGTTGGGCATACTTCAAGAGCACCTATATTGGCCCAAAATGAAACGAGATATGGAGAGGTTATGTGAACGTTACATCACCTGTAGGAAGGCCAAGTCGAAATTCATGCCATATGGGCTCTACACATCACTACCCATTCCAGAAGCACCATGGATGGACATTTCTATGGATTTTGTACTTGGGCTATCTCGTACAAAGAATAATAGGGATTCCATATTTGTAGTGGTGGACCGATTTTCTAAAATGGCCCACTTTATTCCTTGTAACAAAACTAATGATGTTTCACATGTTGCTAATCTATTTTTCAGGGAGATCATGAGACTCCATGGCATTCCAAAGACCATTGTATCTGATAGGGACATGAAGTTCCTAAGCCATTTCTGGAGAGCATTGTGGAGTAAGATCGATACAAGGTTGTTATTCTCCACCACTTTTCATCCTCAAACGGATGGTCAAGCAGAAGTGGTGAACCGAGTATTGTCCATGCTTCTTCGGACCATTATTTGGAAGAACCTGAAAACATAGGAGGAAAGCCTACCACATGTGGAATTTGCATACAATCATTCGATTTATATCGGTAATGTATGGATTCTATCCATTAACCCTATTAGATTTATTACCATTACCCATGAAACAAATCGTAAATAAAGATGGATGCAGCAAGGATGAGTTTGTTAAAAAGCTCAATCAACAAGTGCGGGAGAACATTGAGAAACGAACCAAGCAATATGAGTAGCAAGCGAACAAGGGTCGTAAACGAGTTACCTTTGAGGCGGGAGATTAGGTGCGGTTGCACATGAGAAAAAAAAAGGTTTTCGGCCCAATGCAAGTCTAAATTGATGCCTCGGGGAGATATACCATTTCAAGTAGTCAAGAGGATCAATGACAATGCATATCAACCGGACCTCCCAGGTGAGTATAATGTTAGTGCAACTTTCAATGTGGCTGATTTATCTCCTTTTGATGTAGGGGACGATTTGGGGATAATTTGCTTCCAAGATGGAGGAACTGATGCGATCATGGCCAGCAAAGACCCGGAAGAATACCCAAGTGGGCCAATTACACGTGCAAAGGCCAAGAAGTTTCAAACAGCCATGGAAAGTTTGTTTATGACAAGCTTGAAATGTTAAGGAGAAAGACCACCAACAAAGGGGGAACACTTTATTTTACTTATGCATAAATTTGCATGAGAAATTAAAGTTTGCATAAAAATTCATTGCATTCAATAAGCATGCTATTCATTAAAGTATGCATTGCATTTAAGCTTATAGTTCATTTAGGGAAGTAGTTCATTGAATAAAGTTAGTTCATTAATTAAACTAGTTTATTCATTTAACTAGTTTATTAATTTAACTAGCACTTAATTGTGTCATGCATGTTTTTTATTTAAAGTTTGAATAAGATCTACCTTTGTGTCTAGGTACATGGACGAGTGGATGAAGCTTGAACCAAGGAGGATTCTTTTCAACTTCAACCAAGAGACAAACCATTGAAGGCCTTCTTTATTCACCTATTTAAGGCATTCAAAGCTGATTTTATCATCCAATCAAGTGGTTGTTCAAATTCTTCAAGGGAGCATATAATGAAGGCTAATTTAATTCAGTTATTAAGACAATTAAGTGATGAAGATCATCATGGAATAGGAAGAGTCACCTCCTAGTGGACGGCAAGGATGTCTACATTCACTCAATGTCTACATTCAACCACCTTTCTTTTCATAGGAAAACAAGACAATGCAGCCCAAGAGTCATTCATCCCTTGGACGAAGTTAAGGCCATATTCAGCTTCAAATCATCTAGATTCATCCCCAAATGATCTATGAAAATCGGCCAACCTTGAAGATGAAAAGACCAAGCATTCAAGTGTGTTTTATTACCCATTTGATGAGAATGTTTCATCTTTGTGTAACCTTTCATATGCTGCCTAGAAATACAATAAATAGGCACCTTAGGATTATTTGAAAAACAACTTTTGATTTATAAAAATACTTTTTTGAAAGGTTGCTTTCATTCTAGTTCTTTGAAGAACTCTATCGACTTCAAGTTAGTCTTGTGGTCTTCATCCATTCATTTGTTTATAACGTTGGTTCATAGCTCTTCTATAGCTAGTGGGTCACGTTCCACCCCTATCACTTTGATTCCATCTTTTCATATCGATGGTTCCTAGTTTATATAACCAGAGGGTCGCAATCCTTTCATTTAATAAACCCAGTTTCCTCGGCAACTAATTTGCCACAGCAACTTCGCATCTAACTTGCCACGGCAACCAACTTGCCTCAACAATCCAACTTGCCACAAAAACCAACTTGCCACGGCAACTAACTTGCCTCGGCAAATGATATTCAAGTTCTTACTCGAATCACGATCGGGCAACAACATATATGATTCAGAATTCACAACCGGATTCATATCAAATTCGTTTGAAGGTTAGTTGGCTTTTTGCTGCCGTTTTGGAAGGACATGCCAAAGGTACCCAAATTATTTTCTACTGTTTCGGGAAAACAGGTTATTCGGATTCATTCGCTGCCACTTCGAAGGAATGAGACGTTTGCTAACTGGTCTGTTCGTTGCCGCTTCGGAAGGACATGTCAGCACTACCTAGTTGTTTTCGCCACTCCTGGAAAACAAGTTATTTGGATTCGCTCGTTGCTATTCAGGAAGAGCAAATCGTCCGACAGGGAAGTAGGACAAAATTAGTATTTATGGTATTTACTTTATTCTTGTTCCACAAGTATAAACAAAGAGGGACAGTTGTAATCACTAATTTTGTCCGGGGTAAACCCTTTCTATTTTTATTTTTACAATAATGAGCTTATATATATCTAAATATTGAGCGATGGACTTTGTGTGCTTTATTAAGTAGTGACAGTATAATATTTTACTGGTGATATATATCTATGTGTTGCTATCATATTATTATTATTATAATTTATTATGCTAATTATCCAATGGAAAAACCCCTAAATATTATTAGTAATTAGATTATTTCTTTTATGCTATATTATTATTATTATTTTATTATTATCTTTTATTATATTATTACAATTAAACCGGAAAATGCAATATATATAGACTAATCAATTTAAGTAAAAGCATATCTTTTATTAAAAGTTCAGTCCATACATATACACTATGTTAATTAAATAAAAGCCCAAAGTCTTTTAAATATAACAGTCCATCTACATTTTAGAATCCAAAAATATCATATACATACTTGGCCCATTAAAGGTCCAATTACAACTAAGACCTAATTGAACCTTGGCCCTAATCTAAAAAACCCTAATGCTCCCTTGCTTTCTGGTGCAGGCAAGCTTGAGCAATCAGATTGCGAAGCAATCGACGGTCTGGATTGCCTCATCCAAGGCCTCCTAATGCCCGTGACCTTCCACATGCCACGGTAGTAGCTCTGCTGGTCCCCTCCCCTCAACCGACCATCTCTGCACACCAGCAAGGATGAAGCTGGTCCCCTCTATATCTGGCGAGCTAGACAATACAAGCAAACAAAATAGTGAGGGGATTGTTGCAACAACAATACGACAATAGTGAAGAAAAACGCCAAATCAAGAGAAACCAATAGAAAATTTTCAATTTCATTTCCTTTTTTACTTTAATCGTGTAATTTTGGCTATAAGAGCCAAATCAAACCATTGTAAAACGGATATTCACAATCAATAAAAATAACCCTTCAGAGGTAATTTCTGTCCTTTTACATTTCGAATAACAAAAACAAAAGAAAGATTGGTGGGTGAACTTTTACCTTCGATCGGGGTGATTTTCGGTGATCAGATCGTCAAACGTACGATCCCAACGGTGAGTAAGCTCCTCCAGGCGAGGGGAACAATATATCCCAAAACCAAACCCATCCGACGGTGGGATCTTCAAATCGGCGGTGAAGAATTCAGTACGCTTAAGAGGGTTTCCTCGTTTCGGCTTTTGGCATTTTTCGGCAACCCAAGCCTTATTTCGACAATCCCAACAATGAGCGGTGATTAAATGGGTTTTTCTCCGTCTGCTAAAGAAGGGATTAAAGACTAATGGAGGGATATAAGACCCTATCTCCTGATAACCCGCATAAAAGCTTAACCCGCCCCAGATCCAGACGATTACCCGTTCCAACAGCAACCCATAACAAGTCTACGACCCAATTTCATTGGGTTTGGTACTATCTTAATCTTGGTTACATATTATATATCTAGATTATGATATTATGTGCATATATATTACATCTAATAGGTTTATATTCTATATTTTATTGTGTATATATGTTATAGTATTTATGTTTTATATGTTAAAGTATTTGTTTGTATTAAATATATAGGGTATGTAATGAATAGTTTTAATTGTGTAATATATGTTTTTTACGGTATAGCTTTTATAATATATATACTATATAGTCTTTCTAAATATACACATAATATATTTTTATACATGGCATATGACATAATTAAAGTTTTTAGTACTAGTGGTTTTCGATACTTGTTTAATTAGGTTTGTTTGGGCCTTGTTGTTTCGGGCTTAGAGTATTTAGTTTAGGTAGTTTGGGCTTGGTTTTATCTTGGGTTTTAGGGTTTGTTGGATTAGCCTTAGATTAGAATTAGGCTAATTAGTTTAAGATCGTGTGCCCGTCTCATAGGGGCGCGATCTTTAAATTAATTAAGTTATTTTTAGGATTTGCCTTTTTGAGCTTTAGTTAGATTAGGGTTCAAATTGATTTAGTGAATGTAAACTTGCCCTCGACTTATTGGGATAAGTGTTAAATTCATTAAGCCAATTGAACATTTCTTAATTACTCCTAAGATAAAATTAACATAGAGATTAGATTGGTGTTCTAATTAAAAGCTATGATTAATTAAACTTGATTTATTTTAAATAATATTCTTGACTTATTGGAATACTAATTTAAAATCAATCGAATTAATTATCACTTTACAAGATAACTCATAATTTGTTAGGGGTTCTAGCCTTTTTAGGGTTAATTAATTTAGGGTTAATATTAGAATCACCTAAGTAGTAACTAGATCATTAATTGGATCTTCCATAACTTGAGCCTTTTAGGTTAGGGCCTTGGGTGGGCTTCTTATGTGTTTTTAGGCCTTTACTTGCCATCCATTTTATTTTTCATCATTTGACTCATTTGATTTACATGTTAATTAATTTAAATCATAAAAATGGAGGTATTCATTAATTCCGATATTTGCATCGTAACAGTCTGAGCTCAAAGGATGTTGACCAAATATTTGAATTAATCATTACCGACTCAAGGTAAAGTTAAAACTTGACAAAATTATTACATCATATCTTAATTGCTTGCATCATGCATAAAGGTGACATGCGGGATTCGAACCATAAACTAACACGGCAGTCAGGCTTATATGATGTCAGTTTAGTCTATGGTCCGATGTATCGTCAACCTTATTAATTAAACGTCCAATTAATTTGAACCCACCAATTTGATAAAGCCCATTCAATTAAGGTTAATTTTTAATTAAGGTCGCTAAATTAAATTCCTTTCAAATTTCAACAATTTCCTTCGATTAAAAGCAACAAATATTTTGGTACCGATTTTCAGGCGTGATGGGGGTGCTAATCCTTCCCCACACGTAACCAACTCCCGAACCCTTTCAAAACGAATCTCTGGTTTTGTGGTGTCCGGCCTACCTTATTCAAGTGGCTGGTGGCGACTCCAAGTTTTCATTGTTTTCAAAAGATTACAATTTTTTCAAAAGAAACCCCTTTAAACTAAGATTTCAAAGAAATGATTTTGGGGGATAACCTGTAGCACCGAACTTATGAAACCTATATTGTTTTAAAGTAAAAAAAAATGTTGCTACAGGTACCCCTTCATTGTTCATCTCAATGAAACAATACTCTTTAAACCCAAAACACTAGGGTACTGGTACAAGCTCCTCGCGTACCGGTATCAAAGCCCCAAAATTGCTTCCTTAGGCTCGAGATTCATTCCCAAAGGCTCCAACTCGCAACCAAAGACCCCTTAAGTTGATCCTACAGTTTATGGGAGTTAAATAGAGTGATTTACTACCATTTTACAAGCGATTAACACTAATTTTGAAATTTCCATTAACAAGCATTTAACCACCTAATCACCAAATCAAGCATACAAAGCATCATCCTTATAATGTTCATGAAATAAAAGGAGTTGGAACTGTACTAATGTTTCTCTCAAAAGTCGGAAAGGAGACTCCTTGCTCCAAGTCCTCAAACTCTCCCTTTGCCTCTCCAACCTCTTTCACTACACTCAAATGTTGTAAAACAAGTTACAACATGGTTAGAAGGAGTAAAGATGATAAAGGAAGGATTTACTAACAAGAAATATGGTTAAATCTTTCATTCTCGTTCATCCTCCCTAACCCCACCAAAAATTCATGTAGCTCATCCTACCACCAAAACTCATGATTCTTATCATGACTGGTAGATCGTGAAAGAGAGATTACAAATTTCTATATCTTTATCTCGATTAACACTCAAATGAATAAAGATGGTAGCTTTATCTTGTGTGGGAGATAGTGGTGAATTTATATGTTGGTTGCCCACCCTGAAAAAATTTTATTTATTAAATATTATTTTTTATGTAGGTACCCACCCTGAAAATTATTTACGCCTACCCTAGTAGACCCAGCTAAGCTGCACTACAATACATCCATCACCCTGAAAATTGTAAATAGATTATTGAGCTTTAACCAGCCTTCAAAGGAGGGACAAATTAAAGAACTCGTTTAAATTGGAGTGAACAGGTTGGAGGGACCAGATTGTAAAATGCATAAAATTGTGGGTTTTAGTAATAATTATCATTTTTTCTGTTGTCTTTTCAAAAAACCAAATTCTCCCAAACAACTGATTTTAGCTTTCCTTTTCTCTTTTCTTAAGTGTATCGAGCACGGTTCCACCCAATCTTCTGCAAAACAAATAATCCTGCTTCGAATTAAAATATAATTGCCAAACAGAGATATTCCCAATCCCTCAATGGCCAATTGACCACCGCAATACACCACCGTGTTTGATTCTCGCCTGCGCCACTCACCTTTGCCTTTTACGGTCCAGGTATTCCTCTCGCAGACCTTACTCTTGCCGGATGAATCG
Source organism: Hibiscus mutabilis (assembly GCA_019671005.1). Lineage (NCBI taxonomy): Eukaryota > Viridiplantae > Streptophyta > Magnoliopsida > Malvales > Malvaceae > Hibiscus > Hibiscus mutabilis. The sequence continues at coordinate 41,171,409 of CM033730.1, read as the reverse complement.
TTTTTATTTTTCCAACTCAATTTGGTATGTTGGTGGTGGCAATGCTTACTGGTTTGCAATCTTCTTTCAAGTTTCAGTGGAGTACTAGAATAAATTTTGAATAATTTTAGGAACAATGACCTTATTAGTTGTGAGACTTTATATACATACATATATTCGTATTGGAACTTGCAATTTAACATGGTTATGCTTAGTTAGTCTTATGTCTAATAATTTATCCAGCTAAATGCATTGTCGTCCACTTGCCATTATATTTCAGAGGTTGCATTTTGAAAATCTGCCCCGTTTGTTATTAACTATCAACCATCAATATTTGTAATTGCTTTTATATTACAACAATGTTTACATCTGTAGTAGTGTGATATTTTTAATTGCCAATTGACATTTATGAACTTTTCCACAAATAAATGCCACTGCACACAACACACCTTTTCATTTTATTTTTTATGTCTTTTTATGCAACAACTGAACTAATTTTAAGTTTTTTTTTGTTTAGGCATGGATAAGTATTATAAAAGAAAGACAACAGAGTCGGAGAGTTCATGTTCGGTTACAACTTGACTTGAAATTTTTTTAAGGGATCCCGAAAAAAGACCAAAGATTATAGAATATTATCTTAACGATCACGAAAACTTATAAGAGCTTATTTGTTGAAAGGTCCTTGCTAACCAAAAGAACACAGTTCGAAGAGCAAAAAAGTTGGTTAGAATATAGTGTATCCAAAGATGCAGCATTTTGTTTATATTGTTACCTTATGAGACCTGAATCCAAAGGAGAGTAATGGGAGAGGTGATACATTTGTTTTTGATGGATTTAAGAATTAAAAAGATAATAGCATATTGCAATTTCATGTTGGAGGTCCTAATAGTGCTCATAATGTAGCTTGGAGAAAATGTGAAGTCCTAATGAATCATAAACAACTTGTTGAAGTTGCTATTACGAAGTAATCTAATCAAGCCAAACAAGAATATCGGATTCATCTTACAATTACAGTTGATTGCGTTCAATTTCTTTTGCGATAAGGATTGATTTTTCGTGAACACGATGAGTCTTATGTTTCTTGTAATCAAGGTAACTTTCTAGAGCTTTTGCAGTTTCTTGCTACTCATAACAAAACTGTTAACAAAGTTTTCAAAAATGCTCGTGGCAATCTTAAATTAGTAGCACCGACTATACAAAAAGATATTGTTAGTGCAACTACTAGTGAGACAATTTGTGCAATTATTGATGATCTTGGAGATTAATTTTTTACTATTTTAGTAGATGAGCCTCGTGACGTATCTATTAAAGAGCAAATGACTATCATTTTACGTTATGTAGATAAAAAAGAAAGAGTTGTCGAATGATTTTTGTGTCTTGTTCATGTTTCTAATACTTATGTTGCTTCACTTATGAATGCTCTTGAAGATATGTTTGCAACTCATGAATAATATTTTTCAAGAATAAGATGACAATGTTATGACAGGGATTTTATGTTCATTGTTTTACACGTCAGCTTCAATTAGCATTTGTTGTTGTTGCTAAAAAACAAGCTAAAATTGCATTTCTTTTTAATTTGGTTTCTAGTGTGGTTAATGTGGTTGGTGCTTCATGTAAAAGAAAAAAAATTCTTCAATCTAGTCAAATAATTAAGGTAAGAGAAGCATTACAAAATGGTGAAATCTTCAGTGGTCATGGATTAAATCAAAAAAATGTTATAAAGAGAGCCGGAGATATTTTTTTGGGTTCACATTATAAAACTGTTGCTAGCTTGATTACTATGTTTTCTTCTGTGATGGATGTACTTGAAAGTATTGAGGAAGATGGAACGCACTCAAAGCAAAGAGTTGAAGCTTGTATGTTGTTGAGTTCTTTACAGTCTTTTAAGTTTGTGTTTAATTTGCACTTGATGAAAAATATATTGGGGGGTTACTACTGAATTATCGCAAGCATTGTAACGGAGTAATCAAGACATTGTGAATGCTATGCAGTTAGTTAGTGTGTCCAAGCACCGATTACAAATGCTGAGAGACGTGGGATGACAATCTTTACTTGAATAAGTTTCTTTGTTTTGTGAAAAGAATAACATTGAGGTTCCAAAGATGGAAGATATATATTGGTTTTTCTAGGGAGGTCTAGGAGAAAAGTCCACGAAGTTTTAAATTTGCATTATTTTTAGGTTGAGTTGTTTTATCAGGTGATTGATAGACAACTTCAAGAGCTTAATATCGTTTTTCTGAGACAAGTACAGAGTTGCTTCTTTGTGTGGCTTGCTTTAGTCCAAGAGACTTGTGTCTTTTTTTTGATAAGAAAAAGCTGATTTGTCTTGCCCAATTTTATCCTTATAAATTTTTTACATAAGACCTTATGTTGGTTGATTGTCAGCTTGAGAATTATATTGTTGATGTTGCCCAATTTTGTGATCTAAAAGGACTTTCTAATTTATCTGGAAAAAAAATAGTTGAGACAATGAAGCATGTTGTGTACCCACTTGTGTACTTACTTTTGAAGTTGGCTTTGGTTCTACCAGTTGCAACTGCAACAGTGGAAAGAACATTCTCTGCGATGTACTTTATAAAGAATCGATTGAGCAACTGTATGGAAGATGAATAGTTAAATGATTGCTTAGTTACTTTTATTGAGAAAGATATGTTTGATAATGTTGACAAGAAAAAAATCATACAACGATATCAGAAAATAAAACATAGGAGGGCACAATTATAAAATTTATTTTTAGTAATATTGTTTTGTAAGATTTATTATTATAATTAAAATATTATTAGCACTTTTATCTTCAAAAAAAATTGTATTATTAATATATGTATGCTCACCCTCAAAAAAATTTCTGGATCCGCCACCGGTGGGAGATGAGAGGGAAGATGAATGAGTGTCGGAGACAAGGATGATATCATCCCATCGCCTTTTCTGTAGAAACCTTAATGAAAATCAGCATTCCTCCTTCAAAATGAAGGAAAATTACCCCACAAACCCTTCCATCATCCCCATATTCACTCACTCAACCAAGGCTTCAAGCCCAACAACAAAAAGAAAGCCTATCAAGGCTTTTTTGAGCACCTAATGGGCCCGAATCTCGGCTCAAAACAAAACGTCTATTTTTCGGATGAACTGACCCATAGATTTTTAAAAGTCGAGTCATTACAACAATTGTCAAAGCTTATTTACCTATTTTAACCCAATACAATGAACACAACTTAATCATGAAATAAAGCTCCTCCAACCGAATCTTGTCTTATTATATTCAAATCATTAGCACAAACACGCTGACCAAAGGATCGTGACACAACCCGTAATTCACCATTCTCGTACCACCCCTTAAATTAACCAACCCTTTGCAACTACAACGAAAAAGAATAGCCAAAGATTTATTCTCGCATAAACAAAAACTTACACCCAAGATGCAATATAATTATATGACAGTATAAAAGCAACTCAAGAAAATTTAAACTCATGTAAAAGCAGCTCGTCCACTAGTATACATATCAACAACCCCCACATTAGCATAAACCATAAATCAACTGACCCACCACTTGGAAATCAAACAGCGCCCAGCAAGGTGGCTGTCATGGAAACACCACCTATCAACTCCAAACTTGTTTAGGAATTCAAAGTTTGCACTCATTCTTTTTCGGCTTATAAAGTATACTAATTTTTTTCATATCTAAAATATTTTTTGGTCAAAATAAGTAACTAAAGTATATTTTTTGATTAAATTAAATACTTAAAGTATAGTTTTTAGTCAAAATAGGAACCTAAAATATTTTTTCGTCAAAGTAGGTACTTAAAGTATATATATATATATATATTTGTGAAAATATTTACCTAATGTATTTTTAATCAATATCACATGACAAGTTTTAAAAACCTAGATGAAATATATATTATATAATTTAAGTACCTATTTTGACCAAAAAATACTTCAAGTACCTATTTTGACAAAAAAATATACTTTAGGTACCTATTTTGACCAAAAATATTTTAGGTACCTATTTTGACCAAAAAGTATACTTTAAGTATTTAGTTTAACAAAAAAAAATGCTTTAACTACTTATTTTGACCAAAAAATACTTTAGATACTTAAATAAAAAAGTTAATATATTTTAAATACTTATTTGTGATATATGCCTTCTTTTCGCCATGGCAATGAATTCAGTGACATCTTCCCATGATCAATACTTAGTGGGCATAATGTCAAAAATTGTTCATAATGTTTGACTGAATAGTTATTTTGGTTCATATTTTTTTGAAGCACTTTAGCCTTCAACGTTTCATTTTGGGTCAAAATGGCCCATCTACGGATGAAAACTATTAGTTAACTGACGATATACAACTTAAAATGATTTGACAGAATGACACGTTAGAAGAAAAAAATATTTTATATTTTATAGAATTTTTTAAAATTATTTTTTTGACTATGTGTTATTCTATAAGGTCAACATATTTGTCTATATGACACTGCTATCGTAACGCGCACTGTTATTGTCTCGTCATTTCAAGCTATTTACCGTCATTTGACTAACAACTTTCATTCGCAGATGGGTTATTAAAAACGTTGATAATTAAATTACTTAAAAAATAAAAACTAAAATAACTATTCAGTCAAATGTTAGAGAATTTTTTTTTAACATTATACCTGCTTAGTGGGTTAACCAAAAGGATCAACACCTGTCCCCGAAATGCAAAGACGCGACAAAATCAAAAGGCATCAAACCACCTTTATATGACTCCACCTTAGTTTTTATTAATTATTAATTTGATATTCTAAAAACCTTATTATTTATTTTTAAACATAATTTTAATATATAGAATATCCATAAAAAGAATATATATTGTTGTTAATGTTCAATTATAACTATTACTTTAAGGTTATTTAATTCTATTTTAAATAGATAAAGAGTATATAATATTAATATATATGATTTTAGTAGATATTATATATATATATACTAAACTTATAAGGGATGCATAAAATACTTTTAAATAGTACTTTTTCTTTTAATAGATTAAAATAGTAGTAATACCAGTGTATATGTGTTATATAAAAATGAGTATCTATTTTAATACACAAGCTCAATTTTTTTTTTTAAAATCTAAAAGAAACCTAGTTATGAACGCTAACTCTAGCGCAGTGTCTGTGTTGTCGGCCAGTTTGCCTTCGTTCAATGCTCCGAGGGGACGTCCCCCTGACGATCTAGTTATACTGGATAGCCCGGCGGCGCTTGAACGATCTGGATCTCTGTTACCAAAGGAGAAACAACGTGTGGGGGAAGAAGGGGTGGAGTGAGGATTATCATATCGCCTGTGAAGGATTTGTAGCTACTAGTTCGGTGGTGGTAAGGGATATACCCATGGGTCATGTACCTGAGGGGTTGATGAGATGGTAGCCCAGAGTGTAGTTCCTGATGGCCCTTTAGTGGCGGCCAATGCAAAAGAAAGAGATTCAGGTTCACCGACTCCCGTTAATGGTCCACTTGGATGCCCTGAGAAACAATCATTTCGGGATAAGCTAATGGGTGCTACTGAGGGCTCCAAACCTGCTTGGACAATTAGTGATTTAGATGTGGAGGTTCAATCGGAGGACGTTCGCATCGGAAGGGTTAATGTGGTGTTCTAGATCAGATTTTTCGATCGTGTCCATGATGCTATTGATTCAAAACTTGCTACGTCTATGATTATCAGCTTATTGGGGAAATTGATTGGTTACCGTGCTCTTCTAAATCGAATCCAGACTCTGTGGAATCTGAGTGGCGAAATCAGTTTGGTTGATCTAGATAATGAATATTATCTTGTTCGTTTTGCTCATTAGGAAGACTTTGTCAAAGTTATATCGGGGGACCTTGGGTTATCTATGGGAGTTATTTAACTATTCAGCCTTGGAGCATGAATTTCACTATGTCGATGGCATACCCTTCCCATATTATGGTGTGGGTGAGGCTCCCTAAGTTGCCTTATCATTATTATACTAAAAGCTTGTTTCGTCATATTGCAGGAACAATTGGACATGTGGTCTGGATTGATTATAACACTAAGGAATGGCGACGGGGAAGGTTTGCGAGGTTAGCGATAATTTTGGACCTTGACAAACCTCTGAACTCAGGCATTGTTATTGATGGTTTGCGTGTGGATATTGAGTATGAGGGTTTCCCTTCTATCTGTTATTCTTGTGGAAAGTTTGGACATGCTAATGAAGTTTGTGGCCAAGTTGTACATCCGGCGAGTTTAGTGGAAGGGAACGGTCCTGTGAATCGTGATCCTGAGGAGAGGTTCGGCCCTTGGATGCAAGTGGTCAATAGAAGAAAGAAAGGTGGGGCTCGTACGAAACATGTTGCTGCGAAGAGTGACCCTAGTTCGCAACAGCAAACGGGTTCTAGATTTTCTACCTTACGGTAGATTCCTGACGAGCCTGAGGCTCTTGCGGGTGCGGGACAAACTGTTGGGACCAGTTCAAACGATGGTGAGCATCGTGGTCATGAGTCGGGGAAGGCTAAGGTTGTGGGTCCATCACATGTGGAAGCTAGTAAACATGGCGGGTGAACCGATTTGCTAGGAGATACTTCTGTTGCCAGTGGTGTCATTGGCTCGGTTATCCAGGGTGCTAGTGGCTCAGTTAATGAAAAGGACATGGGCAAGGGGGCGCATAATGTGCTTTTATCTAGCAATGATGTTGTGGCTTCGAAAGAGAGGGAGGTACAGGTGGATTCAAGTTTGAATAGGGATAAGCATATTGGGGTGTAAGTTAGGAGTGCGGGGGATCGACCAGCTCTTCGTGAAAAGAACGTCGTGTTCTCCCACAGTCGATAAAAGGAGGGAGTAGCAAAGGGTCATCTAAATTAGTGCCTGGAATCAAAGGCTTGCAAAAGACGAGTTCTAAATTAAAAAAGAACTCGGATAGAGATCTACCTAAACCTGGTTTAGTTGAGTGTGTGTGCGCTTTTAGTTTCAGAATTGGATCAAGCTAAAGCTATTTCGCAACCGGTTTCTAAGGAAACAAGCTCATCCTTGTCTAGTGCAGGGACTCATGTTCAGTGGTGGGAGAATTCTACCTTCGACCAGAAGGGTGCTGATGACATGCAGGTCTAGGTTTTTGTCTCCACTATCTTATTTGTTTTAATGGTTAGACCTATTTTATGGAATCTTCAGGGGGCCTTCGACCCCGAAACTAATAGATATTTCATGTTATTGGTGAGAAAGCATAGTCTAGATATGTTTACGATTATGGAGCCACGAATTAGTGGATCTTTGGCTGATAATTTTATTCGAAATTCTAGTTTTGACTACTCCTTCAAGGTTGAAGCTAATGATTTTTTCGGTGGTATGTGGTTTCTTTGGAAGGAGTCGGTTCAGTTGGACATTCTTGCCGACTCTAACCAGTTTGTGCTCGCCGGCTAATGGTGTTCGCGGCTTCTTTGTTACTTTTGTTTATGCCAACCCTCAGGTGGTTCATCGACGAGCTTTGTGGGATCAACTCATTGCTTTAGATCCTAGTTCGGATCGTCCATGGGTCTTGGGTGGTGACCTTAATGTTATTGGTAGTATTTCAAAAAGGCATGAGGGTTCTCTTCGTCGTTCAGGTGTGTGTCCACGGTTTTGTAAGTTTATGTTTGATTCGGGCTTGATTGATATGGATTTTTCTGGGCCGCAATTTACATGGAAACGTGGATCTCTTTCGCAATGGCTTGACAGGTGTTTGTGTAATTCTGTGTGGTATGAAGGGTTCGTTTTATCTGAAGTTGTTCATCTGCAGCAAATAGGATCAAATCATTGTCCGCTTCTTCTTGATCTTGGTGTTCATAGGATTTCTAGTAGTGATCGGCCTTACTGATATTTAGAAGCTTGGAACGAACATTCGAGTTTCGCTTCGCTTATCCAAAGTGTTTGGTCAAGGGATAAATCTATTTATCAAAACATTATGGATTTTCAAGACCAGAGCCGTGTTTGGAATCGTGATGTTTTGGGCACATTGGCCGCCGTAAATCCTTGCTCCTTGCTCGTACCCGATGGATTGAAAAGGCATTGGAGACCTCGGATAACACTTTTTTGCTAGAATTAGATGTGGGTTTGAAGAAAGAACTTGATCTGGTTCTCGCTCAGGAAGAAAGCCTTTGGCACCAAAAGGCCAGAGTTAATTGGATTGAGAAGGGGGATAGAAATACTAAGTATTTTCACACGATTACGATAGCTCATCGGAGGCGTAATATGATTTGTTAGTTAAAATTAGCGGATGGTTCTTGGTGTGAGGATCAATCGGCTCTGCAGAATCATTTTGTTTCATTTTTTCAGCGTCTGTTTACTCGTGAGCCGCGCAATGGTCGTATGATGGACTTGGCGTGCGGTTTTCGTAGGTTTAGTGAAGTTGAGCTTCGTCCGTTACTTGCTTATGTGACTAGGGAGGAAGTTCATGGTGTGGTTTTGTATATGGCACCGCTTAAAGTACCGGGGTAGAAGAGATTCATGTTGCTTTCTATCAGAGACATTGGGACCTTATTGGTGAGTCAATTTTTCAGTTTGTGAGAAATTTCTTTGATACTGGATCTCTTGAGGTGGGTGAATCAGACTATGCTGGTTCTAATTCCAAAGATTGACAATCCTAAGCTCATCAGTCAGTTTCGACAGATAAGTTTATGCACGTTTTTGTACAAAATTGTTACGAAGCTTTTAGTCTATTGTCTGAAGCTGTTTCTATCTAAGTAGATTGATTGCACTCAAGGCAGCTTTGTTCCAGGAAGACAGTTTACGGATAACATATTCTTGCCTAGGAGGTCATACATTCCATGGCCAATAGAACTGGTAGGAAGAGCTGGATGGCGATTAAGGTGGATTTGGAGAAAGCCTACGATAGGTTGGAGTGGGACTATATTGGCGAGACTGTATGCGGCTGGCATTCCTCCTAAGTTTATCTCCATTATTATATGTTGTGTGCTGTCAGTGTCGATGCAGGTCCTTTGGAATGGTGAGTTAACAACACAATTTATTGGCCAAGGCAATCCTATGTCCCCTTATATGTTTGTGTTATGTATGGAAAGGCTTTCTCCGGCTATTATGCAGCGGGTTGATGCGGGATATTGGAAGCAGATAAGGCTAGCTCGTCATTTATCGCACCTCTTTTTCGCTGATGACCTGATCGTATTCGTAGAAGCGAGTAGTCATCAACTGAATGTTATCAGGGAGGCAATCTAGGTTTTCTGTGCCGATTCGGGTCATGAAGTGAATGTTGCCAAAACCCAAATTTATTTTTCGAAGAATTGTGGCTTGAATACTCGTATGGAGTTGGCGCAATCTTTTGGTTTTGAGATGGTTAATGATTTGGGGAAATATCTGGGTATTCTGTTGTTTCACAAAAGAGTGACGAAGGCAACTTTTGCCTACTTTCTTGAAAGGATGACTGCTCGTCTGTCGGGATGGACAACAAAAATTTTGTCGCTAGCTGGGAGAATTACTCTTGCGAAGTTCGTTTTGCAAGCCATTCTTGTGTACATCATGTAATCGGTTTGGGTTCCGAAAGGTGTTTGTGCTAAATTGGAACTGATTATCTGTCAGTTTGTGTGGGGCAATAATACCGGTAATTGTGGTTTGCCGCTTGTCAGATGGGACCAAATGGCTAAACCGTTGGATGATGGTGGTATGGTTTTAAGAAGTTGCACCAACAGATAAGGCATTCATTATGAAGTTGGGATTTCAACTGGTTATGAATCAAGATAAATTGTGGGTTCGGGTGATGAAATCCAAGTATGGTTGGGATGATGTCTTGCCACTCTCTCTTCGTACGGGTAATGTTTCTTGTTTATGGATAGGTATCTGTGCAGTGTGGGAGGATATAAATGAGTGTGTTTGTTGGCATATCAGAGATGGGAGAAGTACAGATTTCTGGTATAATCACTAGTTAGATTCGGAGAGTCACTAGATTTTTTCTTCTATTGCAGATTTACCTCCCCCACCCACGATGGTCTGCGATATGGTTGATGATAGTGGTATGTGGGATTAGGCTCGACTTGACTCACTGCTTCCTCCGCACATTCTTAATAAAATAGTTGATGTCCCACCCCTTAGGGATCGTCTGGGCACTGATCTTCCGGGGTGGCGTTGGGAGCATAACCGTTGTTTTTCGTCCAAGTCTGCTTACGAGTACCTTGTCCCTGCTTCGGTGGTTCCTAGCAATTTTGCGTTGAAGAAGATATGGGCTTTACAGTTGCCGCCACGAGTTAAAGTGTTCTTGTGGCTTTCCATTCAAAACTGATTGTTAACGAATGAAGAAAGGTTGCGGCGTCATGTCACAAGTTCAGGTGAGTGTTCACTTTGTTTAAATGGTGTGGAGACTGTGGATCACGTTTTGCGATTTTGTCCGGTGGCTGTTAATTTGTGGCAGTAGGTTATTCAACCGAGCAGGTTGAATGATTTTCTGTCTATTCCTTATGGTGATTGGATGCACTGGAACCTTTGTAACATGGGTAGTTTCGCTCGGGAGTCAGCGAATTGGGAGGTGCGGTTTTCAGTATATTGTTGGCTTCTATGGAAGCATCGGTGTAGTAGGATTCTAGATCTGTGTTATACTCAAGGAGAGGATATAAGGCGAAGAGGGGACTCTCTTGCAGCTGAGTTTGTGGCCTCGCTTGCGTCTATTACGGGAGCGTCCAGGCCTCGGGAATCGCTAGTATGGCAGTGTCCTCCTGTTGGTTGGGTCAAAGCTAACTCTGACGTGGCGGAGCGTGGTTCGGATAGTATGGCTGCTGGGGGAGGGGTTTTGAGGGATGCTAGTGGATCCTGGTTATTTGACTTTTCTCGGAGCCTCGACTGCTGCTCGGTTCTTTTATCGGAGTTGTGGGCAACTCATGATATTCTTGTTCATGCTTGGCGTAATGTTGAGCTTGTGCGCATATTTCGTAGGTAGTCGAATGCCTTAGCTAGTAGTGCTTTGGTGGAGGATATATATGATTTATTGGCTCGGGAGTGGAGGGTACGTGTAAGCCATATTCATCGTGAGCAGAATAATGTTGCTGATCGTCTTGCCTCCTTGAGCCGGGGTACTCCTATTGGCGTGGAATATTATCGGGAACCACCGTCGATAATTTTTGGTATTGTTGACGGTGAAGCACTTGGTGTTGTTCTAGGGCCGGCAAGTGTTGGAACTGTCTCGAGTAGCATTGTACATACCAGAAATAGAAGGCTTTTGTACCTTTGGTGTTGTTGGGTCTTTGCGTGAGGTTTTGGGGCTTTTAGTTGGGGGTTGTTTATTTGTTTTACTTGTAGTTGAGTTTGTTCTCGCGTCGTTTTTCTGTAAATACTATCATATGATACTCTTTTCCTTCATTTAGGTGTAAGGAGATTTTTAACGAGGCATGTAGTAGTATCTCAATCTTAATAAAAAAAATCTAAAATTTAAATTTTTAAACTTAAAACCCAAAACTTAAGCTCTAAACCATCGCTCTAACCTTAATTCCTCAATTCTAAACCCTACAAAATAATCTAAAATCTAAAATTTTAAACCTAAAACCCTAAACTTAAGCTCTAAACTATCACTCTAACCTTAATTCCTCAATTCTAAATCCTACAATCTAAACCTTAAACCCTAAATTTTAAAATTAACGAGCTTACACAGTTTTTTTAAAAAAAATTAATCCCCTAGTCATCTTCATTTGAAAAATAAATATACATTTAGCCGGAAAATAGAAAATCATGTGCCGCTGAATGCAGGCAATTGCGGCTGAGAAATTATGTCAAGTTGTTGGGAATTTAGTGAGAAAATTCAACGCCCTATGGCAAGTAATTCCACGATGATTGTGATATTTCCTGGAGCTCAGCTGACTTTGATTTCGTGACTTGGCTCTAAGTCTTCACATCTTCATTAATTGGTATTCTGAATGCAAATTCATCTGCCTTTGAATTGTTTGTAGAAAAATTAAGTAGGGATGACAACGGGTGAGTTTTTGGCCGCTTTGAATCTGTCTCGATTTATAAATTTTTAAATTTGACCCCTTCTCATTTTGGATATAAATATTAATTTACTTATCTCGTCTTGATATATCAATTTATAAATCCGATCCAAAAATTTTAAAAATATTAATGTTCGTCGATGATAAATGTTAGATCCAATCAAGCCGTCATCACAGTCACAAAATATAGGTCTCAAGGGACTTTAAACCTATATAAAAATTAAAATAAAACCAATCAAATTACCCACATGAAAAAATACAAATTTAAAAGAATAAACTTGAACTATTGACCTTCATACTCAGATATGTTAAAACTAGAACATCTAACAAAACTTACGATAAGCACAAATAAGAAAAAAAATAGCTTAAAACCCCTAAAAGTATTTATACGTAGTGGTATTTTCATAAATATGATAAAAATATAAACATATAATTAAAAATATAACGGGACAGAGCGAGAAATTTCTATCTTATACCCGAACTCGCCCCACTTCGATCCCAAAATTCAAGAAAGAAAACTCCGATTAAGTCGGGTCAGAACACACTGGGTCGGGTCGAAGGCCGATAATTTTGCCATCGGTCTGAAAAAGGATGTGTTATTATTATTATTATTATTATTGGTTTTTCTCCTGGTTTTTTATGACATTTATCTTGACTAATCTGGACTAATCCGTTGCAAACTTGGCTGTGGTGGGTGAGTCTCCCAGCGGGGACTTTCTGCATGCACAATGCCTTAAACTCGAGACCTACTTAAGCGATATCACTTCTTGCCACTTGAACCAATCCTTATTGGTAAAGATTATATTATTATTATTACCACTACAAAAAATAAAGGATAAATTACGTAAATCATCACTGAACTTTACTCTTCAATCTGTTTTGGTCATTGAAGTTTCAAAACGTTCAATTTAATCACTGAACTTTGGACATTGAACATTTTTTTGTCACTCATTCATTAACTTTTTGACGACGTCCATTTACCAGCAAACAAAGAAACTTCTCGAAGATCCGAATGGTGAAAAACTTTATCGACACAAGATAAACGAGCTCCGTTCGAAGACGGAGGATGGAGATCGATGACAGAGAAACCAAAAAGGTTTTGGTGGATTCGTAAATTTTTGAGAACTTCCAATAAAATGGAGGTTGAATTCAGACTTAGGGGTCGAAACATAGTGATTGGTGAAATTTGAGACTAAACAACTATCATCTATGATCATTTGGGGTTTAAGAGTAACAAAAAAACGTTTAATGTCTAAACTTCAGTGACAAAAAAAGTTCAATGTCTAAATTTTAGTGAGTAAATTGATCATTTGGGGTTTAAGAGCAAAGTTTAGTGACGATTTACATAATTTATCCAAAAAATAAATTATGAAATTTAAATAAATTAAAATTTCATTTATGATGGATCGAGTATTGTGGGTAGGGGTGTGCAAAACCGGGTTTAGTTAACCATTAGCAAATTATTTTGGTTAACCGGTAAGTTCGGGTTACACAATTCTCAACCCTAAACCGTAACCATTAAACCGGTTAACCGTTTATTCGGTTAGCCGAAATATTCGGTTTGGTCGGTTTGGGTAACGGTTTTTTATTTTGTTTATTAAAAATATAAGTTTTAATAATATGTTAGAAAAAATATACACTTTTAAAAAATGACACATGATATTAGTATCTTTTTTAATACTAGTAAGTTAAACACTTAAGTTTCATAAAATGAAACTAAGATTTTACTTTTGGGGATGAGAAGGAAAAATAAATACAGATTTTTTAATATAAAATTAAAATGGTAGATAATATTATAATATATTATATAACCGGTCGGTTCGGTTACTCAATTTTTTTTAAACAGTAAACCATAATCGAACCGGTGTTTTTAAGAAACAAAAACTCAAACCGAAACTAATTTTTTTAATTCGGTTAACTAATTTTTTAGTTTAGTTTTTTCGGGTTTTAAACTCGGTTTTAGTTATTCAATTTTTTTTTGCACACCCCCTGCGGCAATTTTTTAAAAGTCTTCTCCTTATTAGGGACAAACGTGGAAAAGTGAGCCGATACTTATATAATCTCAATTTCCATACACTTGCAAGTGCTAAAATTAGTCGACATTTTGGATGGTGTTTAATTTGCGTTGGAATTTGTATGCAGAAAAACGCTGCAAGGGAAAAGTTAGATTTCAAAACAAGAATACGACTGTGTTGATAGCAAAATCAATCAATTAAATCAAAAGGAATTTTAATTAAAAATTGATATTAATCAGTTTATAAGAGTCAATACATTTATTATTAGATTAAATTATAAATTCTATCACTCAACTTTTTTATCACTCTCACTTTAGTCACTCAAATTTAAAATATTTAATTTGCTCACTAAATTTTCTTTTTTTCTTATTTTGGTTATTTAAACGTTAAATCAAAACTCCAGTGAGTAAATTTGAATTTTTTAACCCGAGTGACCAAAATTAGAGTGAAAAGAAAATTGAGTAATGAAATTTATAATTTATTTTTATTATTATGAAAATTTTAAAAATATAGATATAATGCCAAAAATACTCCTAACATTTGACTGAATAGTCATTTTAGCCTCTATTCTTTTTTTTGAAGTATTTTAACCTTTTATTTTGAGTCAAAATAGTCCGTCTGTGGTTGAAAACTATTAATCAACTAATGATAAACAACTTGAAAGACTTGACAGAATGACACATCAGTAGAAAAATAATTTTATATTTTATATAATTTTATAAAATTATTTTTGTTTGGTATGATATTCTTTCAAGTCAATACATTTGTCTATATGACACTAACATGTTAGTGTACACTACTACATAGGTTTGCCATATCATTTCAAGCCATTTATCGTTAGTTGACTAACAATTTTCATCCACAAATGGGTCATTTTAAACCAACATGAAACGTTAAGGGTTAAACTACTTCAAAGAAAGAATAAAAATCAAAGTGACTATTGAATGAAACATTAGAGATATTTTTTCGCTTTATGCAATATATATATATATATATATATATATATATGATTTAATGAATATTATATATTATATATTTTTAGATATGTATTTTTGATAGATCAGGCTGAATAATGTAAGGCAAATTTTGGACAAATCTTGAAAAGTCGTATGAATTTAATGCGAGAGAAATAGAAGTGTACAAGGGTTGCAAACTTTTTAAGCATGCTCTCCGTGCTTTTCTTCATCATCCAATTACTTTGTCATTTCAAATTCCCTCTTCCTACTTGTAATAGCCTATTTTCGTCCGGCCCAAATAAACAAAAATCCAAAAAAAATAGTATTCCATCAATGTCCATTTCATATTATACCAAATAAAACAATTAAACAAAAAGTGACCATTTACATTACCAAAACTACACTACTCATTTACATCACTAAGCCCATTACGCAAATTCCCTTGAACCCAACTATACCCTTTTTTAACCCAATTACAACCAGCCCAATTTGAGTCAACACCCCGGTGCACCCACAACCGAGCCCCTGCAGCACCCTAGGGCTGCACCACACGCCACAACAACAAATCCTCACAGCCCCTTTGTCTCTTCATCAACAGCAACGTGCCCATGTGCACCAACGCAGCCATGGTCCCTTATCGAACAAGCCTCATCACAGGCAAAGGATAAAAGCATACAACTATTATCAAAATGAATTTCGGCAAAAAGTCAGAAATCAGAGAGCAGCCTAACGCAAACAAAAGGGGAAAGGCAACCAATAGGGTTATTTTCACTTTTATTCTTAGTTTAAGAATTGTAACAAATTTTAGGCTATAAAAGCCATATTGTAAACAAAGAGAAGGGACCTTTTTTTCACACATTCAGAAATACAAAGAGAAGGAAAATTTTTAGGTATTTTCTTAATCTTCTACCTTTCACATAGTTTTAGGGTTCTTTTGTTTTAAAAAAATTGAAATCAAAGGTTTCTTCAAAAGTCTCCAGAAAGTTTTGTTTTTAGAACGAGAAGGGTTTCCAAATTTTTTGAATAAAGTCTCTTCTTTTAAACAAAAAAGATTCTTTTTATTTTTTTCCTAATCAAATTCTAACAAACTACAAAAAAGGCAAAAGAAATGGGATTTTCAGTTTTGAAACCAAAGTCTAGGTTTTTACCCCATTTTTAGATCTTGAGTCGAAATAAAAAAGGAGGGTTTCGAGTTAACCTGTTCGGGCATGTGGCCGCCGTTCACCGGCTTCTTTAGATGTCGAGAACGGCCGGCGAGACGGAACCGCCAAGGAACTGCGTAAAGGGGGAGATGTTTTTTTTTCTGGTTCAACTGAAAGAAAAACAGAGTCTGCGTTTTTAATGAGTTTGAAATCCCGTGTAGTTTAGCTTCTTATATATGTTTTTCCTTTTTTGTTCTTTTTCCATTGAATACCGTGCTCTTTCTTTATTTTGATTTCACTTTCCTTTTATATATACATATATTATTATATATTTTCATATGTTATACTATATATTATGTATATATCCTACTTATGATATATTATACCTATATATATATTACGTTACTTATCATTGGTTTATATACATATATAAGAATTATGATTAGCACGTTTATTATATATATGGAAAAAAAGACCCAAATATGGTTCTCTAATTTTTTTCTCAACAATATAGTCCCTTCAAGTTTATTTTCAAATATATGGTGAATTGTTGTCCAGGACAAAAATCGGATTGCTTTCAATCCGAGTTTGAATAGTATATTTTTTAGAAAAATTTAACTGGAGTCTAATTTTAGCTTGAAGATGAATTGAACACCATCCGACTTTGAATAGTGTTCATTACTTTTACTATTCAAAGACGGATTACAAACAGTCGGATTTCAGTTGTTTTATCTGAACATGAAAAAAACAATGTTCAAAGACGGATTGAAAACAATCCGACTTTTGATTTGCTGTAAACGTCCATAGATTTGAAAATAAATTTGAAAGGGCCACATTGTTGGGGAAAAAATTGGAGAACCTTATTTGAGGAATTTTGCCTTATATATACATATTATTATTAGATCATATATTATATAGCATATTATATATATATACACACACACACACACAAACGTTATGTTTATCATTGTCCTATTATATGTACATATATTTACATGTTCTATTATATATTTTCTGCCTTTATTTTATGCACTTTTCATTTTTGTTCGATTAGGATTCACCTACGATCTTACGGTGACCCGCAACGGGACATGATCCGTATTATTCATGGCACGTTTAATTCAATTAACACCTAACATCTAACTTCTAACATTTAATTTCTGCTTTTAAATTTTTACACTTTAATTTCCCGCATTTATTTTACGCGTTTCTTTTGTTTAATCCGGTCCTTTTTTTCGGATTTTTTATGTTGTTTATTTCTGTTTACCATGTTTATGTTTAATTTCTTTATTTTTGTGACATACATTTTATTTGTCATCCATCTAACCATCGTTGTTTAATCTCACCTTAAACTTGATAAATTAATTAACATTAACTATAAAAAGAAGATATTTATTAACTCGGATATTTGCATTGTAATATCTTGGCTTATTGGATATTGACCAAACATTCGAGTTAATTCACATCGCCTAAAGGTAAATTTTGAAATGAATAAAATTGGTTAAGACATAACATCACGATTAATTGCTCGCATCATGCATAAAGGTGACATACGAATTTCGAACCATAAATTAACACGGCAATCAGGCTTATATGATGTCGGTTTAATCTATGGTCCGATGTATCGTCATCCTTATTAATTAAATGTCCAATTAATTTAAACCTGCCAATTTGATAAAGCCCGTCCAATTAAGGTCAATTTTCACTTAAGTACGCTTAATTAAATTCAATTTAAATTTCATCAATTTCCATCCTTTTAAAAGCAACAAATATTTTGGTATCGATTTTCGGGCGTGATGAGAGTGTTAATCATTCCCTACACGTAACCAACTCCCAAACCTTTTCAAATTGAATCTCTGGTTTTTCTGGAGTCCGACCTTCCTTATCCAAGTGGCCGGTGACGACTCCAAGTCTTCGTTATTTTTCAAAAGAAATCCCCTAAAATTCATTATTTTCGAAAAATGAGGGGATACCCCCGTAAACGAGCTTATTTTTAGTCGCTACAGCTTGGCGGCTCCATTGGGGACTTTTGTTTTACAAAAAAGATAGTTAGACCGAGAAAATATTTGTTGCCTTTAAATGATAGAAATTATTGAGAATTTAATTTGATCTTAACAAGGTCGATTCTTTCTTGAAAATGTGACTAAGATTGCACGGGCTTTGATAATCGGTGGTCTTCAAATTAACTTTTCATTTAATTTCTAAGGAATCACCGACATGTGTTGCACCATGTTCATCAAGCTCTATACCCGAGCTTTGTCCCTTAAGTGGGAGTGAAACGCGACATATCCACGTGAGTAGCCCTCCACGGGTCAGTAATTCACTTCTAGAATCCACGTCTTTTGACACGTAAGCAGCCCTCCACGTCACTAGGTCGTGCTTTCCCTCGAACCAAAACCAATTCACAAGCTTGTAATAGGCCAGAATTGGGGTTCTTGTTGCCTTAGTAGGTTATAAGATAGGTTCGGGTACCCTTAATTAGAACCAAACCCACATGTGTGAGAATCTAAGAAGCCCACCCCATTAGAGCCATGTGGATAACCATAGCGAACTAGAATCCATGTTAGTAGGTCTGCTTTAGTTTGTTTGTTTTATATTCGTCATATCTGTTGCTAACCCATTTTTGTCTTGTCTTATTCTGTTCATTTATTTTGCATATTCATAGCATTTTTATAATGAAGTGTTGATTTGAGAACAATACAAAGTTGAAAGTTTTCGTAATGGGAGAAAGAGTCCATATTAATAAGTTAAAGAATCCCAAGGTTCAAGTTTGATCAAGAAGATGAGAAAATGCTAACTTAGATTTTCAGCTGCGCCCTATGAAGTAGTTTTCTCTTTTTCCTCGTTGTAATGAGACTTGATTTCCGTTATCGAAAGTTGTTTAATGAGGATGTTCGTCGACCAACACTCATTTGCATTCATCCTTTCATGGTAGCATTATCAGTTTTTCGTTTCATGACCTTTTTTACAATATTGTTCAAATCTTCAATAATGTTTTCTCGTTTATTCAATTGCATCAACATCTTTGTATTTAGGCATTAATTTTGCATTTAGAGCATTTATTATGCATTTACGTGCATTCATTTTGGAGACGTTGAGACTAATTTTTGGGGATGCCCCGTGACAGAGTGATTCTGGATCAAAGTAGAATTCAATCAATTCAGCACCCCTACGGAATCCAACGCAAAACTAAGATGGCGAGCGAAGAAAGGTTAGACTGAATTGAGCAGACCCAAAAGGACATGCAAATAGATTTGATCCGTAAAATGGAAGAACAATTAACCAAGGCCGACAAGACATGGTGAAACAATTCAAGAAATCTCAACAAAAGGCCTTAGGACAAATGACCCAAATGTTCGGATTTAAGCTTTTCGAGCAAGGAAAGTTGATGATCCTACAACAAGGTCCGAAATACCTATGTACCCACCGGGTTTTACCCCTCTTCATGCTAAGGAAGAACAATATCCTTAAGTAGTGCTTTCTCGAGGAAAAGTACAACTCCATCAGGCCGGCGCCTCATCTCCTATTAATTTACCCTTCGCATCAGAAGTCAAGCTCGGTGGCAATGAAGCCGAAAACTTTGTCTCCGAGATGGACCAGTTAATCGAGAACGAGAAGCCCAAGATTGAGACCTCGAAAGAGATCGAGGATCGTTGCAAGCGACTTGAAGAGAAGATGCAAGCCATGGAGGTAGTGGACACTTTCATTGGGTTTGATGCTAACAAGCTTAGTTGGGTCCCGAATTTGATGCTACCCCCTAAGTTTACGGCCCCAGAGTTCAAGAAATATGATGGGATGAGTTGCCTCCGTGCTCATCTCACCATGTTTTGTCGAAAGATGACGAGATACGGTATAATCAATGGGGGAAATAAATGGTTAAATTTTTTATTTTTATTTTTTCATTGTGATAATCTTCTTATTTCTTATTGTTAATTTCATTCATTATTTAACTTCATCCAACGATTTAAAAAAATGTAAAACTTTTAAATTTTTCGATGTAAGAAGATACATTAAAGTGTGAACATCAAAAGTATCCAAATGAAATACTACGATAAAAAAAGTGAAAGATATAAATATCCTCTAAAATTTTAAAATTAACACAGTAATCATATGTAAATTTGTAATTTTTCTTTTTATTTAAAATTAAATTAATGAATATTTAAAATAGATTTTACTTTATATTAATCTAATTTACAATTAATAAACTTAGATATGTATTATTTTATTTAAATTAAAACTATAAACTTTTAAAACTTAAAGTTCAATTGACATTAATCTACTTTAAAATTAATAAATTTAAATTTTATAATTTGTTTAAATTTAAAAGTAACAAACTTTCTCCATAAGTACATATTTTTATCAATATTATTTAAATATTAAAATTATGAATTTTTAAAGTCATGTAGCTAAAGTAAATATTTTCTAAAGATTAAGCGGTTAAAACTATATATATTCTTCAAAAAAATTGACAAATATATATATATATATTCTTTTAAATTATTTTATGTATTGTCTCAACGTTTTAATATAGATTACAAATAACAAGATAATTCATTTCAAAGAATTTAAAAATGATAGCACTTAAAAGTATTATAAAAAAAATGTGTAAACAATGAACAATTGGCAATAAAGACCAAATATTAATAAGAAAAATTCTACAAACGTACATATAAAGTTAGTGAACTAATTATGAATTTTCAAAGTTTATAATTCAAATAAAACTAAGGCAAGACTAACAATTCTAAGAAGGGTAATTTATCATGCACGGGCGGTGTAAACTTTTTGTTTTCACAACACTTTAATTTTAAAGGTTTAAGGTTTATAGTTCAAGGGTTTAAGTTTATGTGCTTTGCATTAATGGATTGTGGTTAGAATTTAAGGTTTAGGGTTAGAATTTAAGGCTTATCGGTTAAAACCTAAATCCTTAACATATCACCCTAAAACGTAAACCCTAACCTTGGACTCTAAATTCTAACCATAAATACTAAATTCTAACCACAATCCATTATTCAAAGCACATAAACTTAAACTCTAATCCTAAACCTTAAACTAGATCTCTAACCCCCTAAAATCGAAGTATTTGTGAAAACAAAAGGTTTTCACCACCGGTACATGGGATATTTTCCCTAGGAATGGCTAGGATTTCATTTTTATGTTGAATCTCAGGATATATACTAAAAGATGCAATTTTAACAGGAAACTTTTCGCCTCTGACCAACGTTCCAAAGCTTGAGAAGCTTGTTTTGTGGGGAAATAAACTTAGCGGAAACATTCCCAGCTCTATATCCAATGCTTCCATGCTCAAGCTTCTAGACTTTGGATACAACTTCTTTTCTGGCCTAATTCCAGATATGCTTGGCGACTTAAGACACTTAGAATGGTTCGTAGTTGATGACAATAATTTGACCACAAAACCTATTACTCACGAGTGGAGCTTTCTTTCTTCTTTAGCAAATTGCAGGAATTTGACACGCATCGATGTTTCAACAAATCCATTAAAAGGGGTTCTTCCTACTTATATCGGGAACCTTTCGACATCACTTGAGTACTTTTACGCTTACGATTGTGAGCTTAAAGGTAATATTCCTATGAAAATAGGTAACTTTAGCAGCATGCTGCTTCTAAACCTTCGAAACAATGAGTTGAGTGCGTCGATTCCGACATCAATCGAAGGATTGGGAAAGCTCCAAGGATTGTGGAAAGCTCCAAGGATTGTACCTTCTCTCTAATAAATTAGGAGGGACCATCTCAGAAAGTATCTGTGGTTTGGAGGGATTATATGCCTTGTATTTATCGTTGAATGAGCTGCATGGACCTATACACGCCTGTTTGGGTAATCTGACTTCTTTGGGATATCTTTACTTAGATTCCAACAAATTGAGTTCTCCAATACCTTCAACTTTGTGGAATCTTAAAGATATCTTAGAATTAGATTTATCATCAAATTACCTTAACAACTCACACGCTCTTGATGTTGGAGATTTGAGGAGTATGTTGAAATTAAATTTGTCAAGGAATCTACTCACGGGTCTTCAAACTTTGGTTTCATTATATTTATCTAATAATAAATTACATGGTCATATCCCTGAATCATTTGGTGGTTTGATTAGTTTGGAATTCTTGGATTTATGCAATAACAATCTCTCTGCACTCATTCCTAAGTCTTTGGAAAAGCTTTCGTATCTTCAATATTTTAATGTTTCTTCCAATAGACTTGAAGGAGAAATTCCCAGCAATGGATGTTTTGCTAACTTTTCCAGCACATCATTCATGAATAATCATGCACTTTGTGGTCCACCAAGATTGCCAGTCCCACCTTGCAAGAAAAACATCCACAAAAATTTCAAGATGATGTTATTACATGCTTTAAGGTATGGTTTATCAACAATTGGGATTGTCATAGTCCTAATAGTCTTAACTATTATGTATAGAAAATGCCAAAGTAAGAGTACAACTCTACCTATTAAGGATGATTTATTTGTCTTTCAAAACATGGAGAAGAATTTCACATGCTGAACTTTCACAAGCAACTGATGGATTTGTAGAAAGCAATTTGCTTGGTTCAGGGAGTTTTGGATATGTATATAGAGGAAGGCTTTCAGATGGAATGGAAGTTGCAATAAAAGTCTTCAATTTGCAGATAGAAGGAGCATCTAGGAGCTTTGACATTGAATGTGAAGCTATGCGTAATTTAGTTCATCGGAATCTTGTCAGGATCATTACTTGCTGCTCCAATATCGACTTCAAAGCCCTGGTGCTTGATTTCATGTCTAATGGAAGTCTTGAGAAATGTTTATATTCTGAAAATTGTTCTCTTGATATCCTACAAAGGGTGAACATAATGATAGATGTTGCAAAAGCTCTAGAACATCTCCATTCCGGACATCCAACACCTGTAATTCATTGCGACATGAAACCGAGTAACATTCTGCTTGATGATGACATGGTTGCACATGTGGGAGATTTTGGCATTGCCAAAATGTTGGGAGAAGGTGATGTAATGAAACAAACCATGACTCTTGCAACTATCGGTTATATGGCTCCAGGTGAAATTTGAGTTATTTATGATGATTTCCCCTTTGTTTTCATTTTATATTCTCTCATGTGTATGTGTTTATAATTAGGGATTAACAGCGCTTTGATTATGCTTAAAATGCAGAATTCGGATCAACAGGAATTGTTTCTATAAAATGCGACGTCTATAGTTATGTGATTGTCCTAATAGAAACTTTCACAAAGAAGAAGCTAACTGATGAAATTTTTACCGATGGAATGAGTATGAGGTATTGGGCAGAAAGATCATTGCGTAAAGGAATGATAGATATTGCAGATGTTGATTTATTAAGAAGAGAGGACGACTACTTTGTTGTTAAAACAAATTGTATTTCTTCTATCATGGAATTAGCTTTGGGTTGTTCAACTGAGTCACCAGAAGATAAAAAAGGATATGAAAGATGTGGTTGAGCCGAAGAAAATCAAACGAAGGTTTCTAATCAGCACTGAACATGTTTGATAAAGATTGTAAGAAATGATTACGTTTTTTTTATTATTAATTCACTCTTAATGTTGAATTAAATAAACATTTCAATTATTATAGCATCTATGTTATGTCCTATATATTACACATAGATGGAGAAAACTAATGAACTAATTTACTCTCTTGTTCTCACTCAGTTGCTCTCATGTACTAGCCACTCGTTTGAATTCAAACTTCAATTGCTGAATCAACATGGACACAAATCAAACGAGCAACAGACCTTTCATTTACTCTATAATTGTATCTTTTTTTTGAAATAAAATTTTGTGAATTATTAAATACCAGACGATGATATAAAGTCATCGTATCTGTCTGTAACATGGTTGATAAGTGAAGGTGGGAGACCAAAAATAAAGTATGGATCTCTGCTAAGTTTGATTCTTAGTTCTATTTGTTATTAAAATAAAACATTTCATTTTTCATGGACCGTTTGTTACATTAGAAATTGGATTCATAAAACGAACATCATAAATATTAAAGTCATGTTTTCTGTAATTTGCAGGATCACCATGGAACTGACTCTGAAGCTGTTGACACGGAGGATGAGCACTTTGTTGCTAAAGCAAAGTATATTTTGTTCATAATGGAGTTAGTGTTGGATTGTTAAAATGAGTTATCAGAACTCAAATCATAACCGGTGTCAAAACGTTTCTTCCCCCCTCCCCCCCTTTTCTTCTTAATTTTATTTTCCTCGAAAAAATTTAAACCAAACCTTCTACTTATCTTTGTTTGATATGCAATCTCTATCGTCTAAATAACGTAAAATCGAGATATATAATTTTTATGCTCCTTTCTAACCTCCCTACTGTTATGATTTGGAAGAAAAAAACTCTGACACTAGTAAGTCAAAAAGAATCTAAAATTTTGGTTTTGAAAGGAAAATTTCGGGGGTTTTTTTTTTTGCATAAATTTACGAAGAGAAGTTAAACAGTGCATACTCACTTAACGGTCGAGTGACGGAATGAGCAAAATTCAAGAGCCTAGTGATGAAAATAAAAAAAAGTGAATGACCAAAATAGAAACATAGGCAAAGTTGTGTCACATCTTAAAATCCGGGTTAGTTGAATCACTTTAGTGTTTGAGTGTACGGTTCAGATTCTATAATTTTTTTTGAACTATTTTTTAGTCAAAAAAAAAATTTTGGTGAATTTCTTTTAAAAAAATAAAAATACATTTAGTTACAAATTCAAAGTGAAATAATGATGTGAATTATGTTAAAATGTTGAGAATGATTATCGGTATGTCTTATTGTATGGGGACATGTGTTAATTATGTCTCGAGTCTTGACTTTGTTGTGATATTTTGGTTGGGAAAGTTATGAATGTTTGGTGTTAAAGTGTTAAGTATTGATGAATAAAAAAAAAAAAAAACTAATTTCCTAGGTCAGAGTAAACTTTTTCTCTCGACCTTCGCAAGCAATCCTTTGTTTTTCATTTGTTTCTTTGGTAGTGATCTGCAATTAATTTTAATATCAATTGTCGATCATCAAATTTATTATTTTTTTGTTTTTATATTTTTAATTAAAATTTTTGTTTTTATGGCACATTTACGTTTTTTTTTTGTAGTTCATTTTGTTTGTCATATTAGTATGATTTTAACCTACTTTAAAAGTCTTTTGGTGTTCGTCACGGCACTAATTTTTTATTTTAATTATATCGTTGGTCATAGAAAGATAATTTCTCACTCGTTTGATGGTTGTTTGCCGATGTAATTGGACCTGAGTAGCGGAGCAATCTGACTAATAGTTTGGTTCGCTCACCAATCCTTTCTCACCCCGTTAATTTTCTCGTTTGAATAGGGACAAAGAGATTCAGAAAGGCTTCTAAATTTTGACAGTATGTTAATTATTTATTTTTCTTTGCACCTTTGGGTTATATGAGATTTTGATAGACTAGTTCTCATTATTCTTCTCAGAAGGAAGCGTTGTATTTGTAATATCTTTTATTATTTTTTAATAACATTCGGTTGCCATCGTAATATATATATATATATATATATATATATATATGAATCAAAATGACTTTTGGTACTAGTTTGAGGCTTACAAGTTGTACTTCCTGCATTTCGAATTTAGTGTTTCGAAATCCAGTTGATGGTTTTAATATTCCAAGTTAAGAGTTTCAAAATTCTTAGTCTGATTTCGATATCAATTTGATAGAATGTCTTGTATTGATTTAGGGTTTCAAAACTAGTCATGTGGCTTCGATACCACTCTGACAGAAATTTTGAATTGTCGATATTACTTTGTAATATATTGGATTTTAATCCCTAAACTACTAAGTATTGTAATTTACTTCTTCTAATATGTGAAAATGTCTATTTTGAATGTCGGAATTGAATTGTTAGTGCAATGGTAGTAAGGAAGTAACTTACATAATAAGCTATGACTAATGAAAAGACAAATTAAGTGTATAAAGTTTTGAAAGTTGGTCGTTCTACGTTTTTAATTGTTGTTTTATAAGTTTAATTGGATTTTGATAAAGTTGTAATTGCTCCAATTAATCCTTAAATGCTAATAAATGCATGTTTTAATATGATTGAATATTTATTTTGATATGATTAAATTGAATGCATGATTCAATATTTGAATGTTCGATTTTAAAGTTTTGATAGAGTTTGTATCTATTATAATGTCTTTTGTATTTATCATAATAGTCCATTTTTTCTTTTAAAAAATGCGGTAAAAAAGTATTTAAAAAAATTAAATTACTTGATAAATGGTGTCTAATATTACTGTCAAAAAGTCTTTTTTAAATAGATAAAATATTTAATTTAAATATTTTTTTTGAAAAGGCATAATGTTAAAAGATGCCTGTAATATTTGACTAAATAGTCTTTTTAGCTTTTATTTTATTTTAAAGTAATTTAATTTTCAATGTTTCATTTTAGGTCGAAGTGACCTCTCTACGGTCAACTAACAATAAATAACTTGAAATTACTTGACAGAATAAAACGTCAGAAGAAAAAAAAAATTTATATAATGTTTTAAAATTATTTTTTGACTCATGTCATTCTATAAAGTAACATATTTGTCTATATAACACTGCTATAGAAGTGTGCCTGCCATGTAGGTTTGTTCGTCATTTTAAGTCATTCATCGTCAGTTAACTAATATTTTTCATCCATAGAGAGACCATTTTGACTCTAAATGAAACGTTGAGAGTTAACTTGTTTCAAAAAAATAAAAACTAAAATGACTACTCAGTAAAACGATAAAGATATATTTTAACACTACCTTTTGAAAATATAAAATAATTAAATATAAACGATGATATATGAGTAAGTTAACTCAAAAGTACTTTAAAAAAACTAAAAATGATAAACTTCAGCTTTTGCAAAATATTTTTCAAACTAAGCTACAAAACACTTATCTTAGAAAGATATATGTTTTGCATTACTTTTAGTCTCAAATTATCAGAACAAGTAAACCAAAGTTCGAAATATCTGTGTTAACCTGTACATGCCACTTAAGAATTTAAATTTTGTTGTGACTAATGCGATTAATTTTTTTTTTTTTTGTGTGTGTGTGTAAAGAAGTCTAGTGATTCGTTGCAGTCCGTTGACCTCGAATCATTCAGTGATTCCTCCGATGATAAATAGAATCACACGACTCTGAATAATCCGAATGCCCCACCCTCAGTTAAGACAGCTATGTTACCTCCCAATGCCTACATCTCTTCTTTTTTTTCTTTTATTTAAAAGAAACATTTATTATTAATTCATTTTACTTTTTACCATTTCAGAACTAGAAATAATATAAGCTAAAGCTAGCTGCTAGTATATATGGGAGCGTTAAGCACTTAATCAATTACAATAAAAAGATATGCATGGTAATGCCATTTCCCATTTAAGATGATAAGATGCTCACAATAAACCTGAACACCGGGATGATAACGACCCAACCGCATTCTTTGCGGCGATAACTTTGCTCGCTAACAGCTTCCACTTCGTCTCATCTTTCTTGCTCTGCTTCTGCATTTTCCCCTTAAAATGCCTATCAAATACAAAATTCGGAGAGGAAAATCATCAGTTTTGTGGATTTTAATCATTGACAACTATGATAATGGATCGACTCTTTCCATCGAATTCAATCAAAGTGCAAGAGAACAAGTACGAGCCAGGGTATTTGATATCATCTGCACTAAGCCTTATGCCGTTCTTATCTTTTTGTTAAGCAAAACATCCTTGTGTCCTCTTTAAAATGTTTCTCTAAATTGGTTGATATCATATTTTGTTCAAATGTTAATGCTTACATACAAAGAGGAACCTTGCAGGAATCGGGCTCATTGCACATGCGGGAATGTAGTTCAAGAAGCTGCCACATGCGCTTGCAGTGAACGCATCCACCGGGGACCCGAGTCTCACAATTCGAGAAATGACGCACTAAAGTTTCAAGTCCTTTACAAGCTGGAAAATTGCAGGCACCCTGGCTTCCATTTAGCACCTTATCACGAGGTCCAATCGTCCTACAACCATCCTTGCAAATGTGAAGGAGGGCCTCCATCGCCTCATACAATTGCAGGTAGACCTTTTTCTCTTCCATTTTCCTCTGCCTCTCTTGCTTTCTCTGAGGGAAAGAAAGCAATAAATTGACTTACAAATATAACAAAAAAGGTGGATTATATTCTTAAAAAAATACTAACAAATATAAACTCCTCCAAACATAAAGAAGGTTCACACTTACAGTATCTGCTTCAACAACAGACTCTACAAGCTCTTGCTCAAGGGCAGGATTGGCACGCTTCATCGCTCTCCATCCTTCAGTTGAAGATATAGATTTGAAATTCATCACGACCATTCGGACACAAATTAAGGCAAGCCTAGGTGCATCACAATTCCTTGCTAACTGAAGAACATCTATCACATTTTCTTTGGTAAGCCAGCCTTGCTCCAGTGAGCAAATACAAACTCTTTTCAGTGATGGAATTGAGTAGGAATGTGACAAGACTAACAGATGGAGAACAAACTTTTGCAGCTCCTCGTCTTCATAGCTGCATTTCCGTTGAATAACACAAGGTATATAAAATGAAGAGAAAGGAAATAAACAGAGCAAGTTGAAGAGACTATGCCATAACTGTCAAATGATACATAACTAAGATGTTTCCCGGAATCTCGGTTTAGGTTGCCTCTTGAAATAATGGTGGAAACAGACGGGAAACGGTCATCATATAATGATTTAGCACCAGATTCACAAACTACCACTGATGTTTTATGCAATAAGTATGCGGAAAAAGATTTCAAACATACCAAGATGAATATAGAAAACGAATAAACACGTAGACGGCTCCATGAGGTAATCCGGGTATTTTGATGTATCTCATGCCATGCTTGACTTTCGATAGCCTGAGAACATTACCCAGCACGGGTGATGCACTACTCTGGAAACGAGATGGAAGAAAATCTAGCTCAGAAAGCAGAAATCAAAATACGATGAATTGATAACATTACATTCCTATAGCTTCAACCTTTCCACATGTATATAGTAAATTAGATGCAGTATAAAAGGAAACCAATTGAAGCTTGAACATTACACAACATATCTGTTTTTGAAGAAGTGCAGTATAATAGCATTGGCTGAATGTCTACTAAAGTTTAAAAGCAAACCACAACTGCAAATTCTCTATCTAGAAATTAGAAGAAAAGTTTGTAACATTATGAAGTAAATCAGTCCACCTTAATTGTTCTACTTCAAGAGATTCAAAGGAAAATATAATTAACTCACCAAAACATTCGAATGAGCCAGAACACATGAATTTTCATTGGTGATAATACAAACATCTGCACCATACCCTTCCTTGAAAAGCCTGTCCCATGTATCCTTTGTTTCTTTTGGGACAAAACTACATTCACGAGGCCTCTTGGAATACTCGGTTCTTGTACGAATTTTACTAGGGAGAGGTGGTGGTTTCGGAATGGTAGAGTCATCGGACGCAAAAGGCATAGGAGCTTCCAGCACAGGTAAAATATCGGCTGGATTTGCTTCCTGTACACATACATTTAAAGATTTACAGAAGGGCTCACTAGGCGAGGATAGCCATTCAGAATCAATAGCTGGTGCAGCCATCAAATAGAACTTCTTCCCAGAATCTCTGCACTGAAGTTACAAATAAAACGATGAGAATAGAACAATCAAATGTGTAAAACATAAATGAATCCTAAATGAGCTATGCAAGACACATAAAACAAATAAACAAACTGCAGTAGTTAATAAAATTTATAACATGGAGATGAACCCGTACTAAAATCAATAAACAAAACAGGAAACCTAATAGAACCAAACAGGAAAAGTATCAACTGTGTTCTTGTTAACGGCCAACTACCCTTAACTTACCAGTATTTCAGAAATAATCTTAAAACAATAAACAGGGATATCTATAAGACGAGAAGGCAAAACCCATAGTACTTTTTAGTGTTTTCTTCTGATTAAAAAATCATTGAACAAGAAAGAAATATTTAAAATAAAATCAATTACTATAAGGAAAACCCATTTCTATTTGCTTCATATAAAAAAATTACACCAAAATATTTTTAAATAACAATGATAAGGATATAAATGCAAATTTGGGGTTGTTTTACATAAAATTTATGCACCAATC
This sequence comes from Hibiscus mutabilis, assembly GCA_019671005.1. Lineage (NCBI taxonomy): Eukaryota > Viridiplantae > Streptophyta > Magnoliopsida > Malvales > Malvaceae > Hibiscus > Hibiscus mutabilis. The sequence goes on along the minus strand of CM033730.1, from coordinate 41,141,239 downwards.
CGTACAGTACAGTCATTTGCTAATAATAAAAAGACATAATATTTATCGTGAATTCATGCAAATTTAATTAAAACATAGAAATAATAATGAAATTGCTGATTATTATAAGAAAGACCTCGAGAAGAAGCAGAAAAAAAACCTCTTTTTAAAGGAAATATGAATTTAAAAGAATAAAACATATAAGAATTAAAACTGACCTTTGGATCATAAGGCTAAAGAAAATACAAGTGAGAGCTGGAAGAGGAAGACAGTGATACTATTGGAGCTCAACAAACGACGCAGTTTCAGTGCAGAAGGAAGCGAACAGAGAAGGATAGGACTGAGGAAGGTAGACGGACAAGAGACGAGACGAGACGAGACGCGACGAGACGAAGGTTCGTTTATTTATTTGGTTGGTGAATTGTGATGTATAATAAATTTTATTTATGGGTAAATTAAATATATCATTGCTGAACTATATTTTAATTTTATTTTCATTACTCAACTTTAAGAATTTTCAATTTAATAACTAAATTTTACAAATTGAACTTTTTTCATCACTCTCCCCTTTGATTTACTAAAGGGGTGATGACATGACATTTTAAATCAAAATCTCCCCACTTGTTTGACCTTTTTACTTTCTAATTTCCACCTGTTTTTTCTCTTTTAAAAAATTATTTTTTTCTCCTTTTTCTTCAAAAAAGATCATCACCATTGTTGAGAACAATTTCATACTCAAACTCATCTTCTGCAATACAACTAAACTCTCGCTCTCGCTCTTAATTCACACAAGAAACATTAAACTTATCGATTTAATTTTTCATAATTCAAGTTCTTACTTTAAAATATTTTCGATGGCGAATCCAACAAACACAATCATCAACATGCACATTGTCAAACCCAAAAGTTCGATTTCATGAGAATTGTATGTCGGTTTTGGCCCATGTTCCCGGCTTCTCTTCGGTGTTGTTTAGCTATTCGCATAGATTGTGTACCTTCTGCTGCATGCTCGAAAGTACCTCATCTTGCAAATTCATTTGTATAAAATTATACAAGTTCGATTCAGGACAGTTCTGCAAATAAATAACCCGCAAGAAGTTCGAAATCGAATGAAAATCAACAGGGGAAATGGGATTTTTTACACACTGATAGCGAAATAATCAAATTAATGCATATGAATTTGAATTTTAAGCGTTCACAAACTCAGATAAAAAAAATGATATCTACAACAAATTGTTACAAAAAATTAACAGCGAATATATTTGTAACGGATAGAAGAAAGAACAAAGCAATTTAACACTGCAGGTGTTTGCTTAATCATAGTACAGAACGGAATAAAAACTTCAGTAGGTTAACAACAAATCATTGTGTTAATTGTTGGACTAAGTGGCGTTAAGAATTCAAAAAAATAAAATAAAATACTAATTTATTATTATATTGAACAAATTATAAAATTAAAATACAACAATATGTAAGTCAAACTTATTTGAAACGAAAAACTAAAGGAAATGTGTTGAGGCCTGCACTAGCGCAGTTTTTTAAGACAGATTCATCCGCTCCTATGGTGCGGGAGAAACATCGGACGTCTATCTCTCAGGATACAACAACATAATGAGCACAGCAGTAGCACATCTGCAGTGATCAACGAACTGTAACCTTGCTTTCCTCTATCACCGAAAATACTTTAGAAAATACTTTAGAAAATCTATGTGGTTTTTGCCGTTGTTAAAACCTAGTAGGTCTGCATGCTATTTATAAGGTAGGAGTTTCATTGGAAATAAAACTTATGAATTATTTAAACTTTATTTAAAATAAAATTCATTTATCAAATAGTATTATCACAATAATATCTGAATTAAAAGATAATATATTATCATATATTTATCTTTTTAATTACAGAATATTTAAAAAATAATATTTAAATTTAAGGATAATCTCTGATCATTTATCCTTTTATTTGAGATATTAAAATGCTATATTTAAGGAAAATCATCTTGTAATTTGATTAAAATATCTGCAAGCCCACGGAGGGTCCGATCGGCCCGGACACTCACGTTACCCATATCATATAAGCTTAAGTTATTCAATAACCACTAAGTAGAGTCTTGTATAAAAACATATCCCATGCTTGGTAACCCATCAATATGGGATATAAGCTTTTCCCCTTTCCTTAACTCAATTCACAAGCCCTCTTTGAGCATCAATTTCTCATTTATCACATTTTTTCTAACACCCCCACATGAATGAAATTGATTTAAATCAAAACATTTTGACTCGATGTGGTGATGAATTCTACGATCTATAGCTGCATAGGATAGGTAGGTGTTCACCCTTGAACCTTTCCTTGTGAAAGTATATTTACTTTACTGGCTGACCAATAGATGTGATGTCCTTGAACTATTCTGCCGTTTGTGTAAACGATGATATACTTCACACAACTATTCCTTTGGCAAGAATTTTAGTTCTCATGGGTATGTCCGTATAGCCATGGACATCACCTGGTTCTGCGAGAGTTTGAGAGAACTATGCTCAATAGTCTCATTGAAGCAGCCCTACTTCACCCTTGCATATGTGACTTATGTTGTTCGGCTCACCGAAACACACAATGGTCATTAAAAGCATTACTTAGCCTTTTCCACTTTTGATCACTGTTTACATAATAGGAATGAACTTGGGAGAGGAACCCCTACAATGATCGCACATGTCTATGCAATTAGGTTTTCTCTCTGAACCTAGATCTTTGGATCTTCAATCGGCTAGGTAGGGTTTTCTTTCACATAGTGCCTTAATTTTTCCAGGGCTTTAGTCTCATTCCTTTCAATGTTTTCTCAACTTGATCTCAATTTAACCCTTTGGTTAGTGGATCCGCAACGTTATCATTTGATTTTACAAAATCAATAGAGACAATTTCATTTGAAATCAGTTGTCTAACGGTATTATGTCGATGACGCATATGTCTCAACTTACTATTATACACAAAGCTCTATGCTCTACCAATTTTTGCTTGGTCGTCACAATGTATGCACTTTGTGGGCACTGGCTTTGGCCGTTCAAGAATATCTTCCAAGAAATTTCTGAAGCCATTTGTCTTTTTCTCCAGAATTGTCTAGAGCTACGAACTCAGATTTCATTGTGAATCTAGTTATAACCGTTTGTCTTGAGGATTTTCATAACATGGTTCCTCTTTTCAAAATGAAGACATATCCACTTGTGCCTTTGGTAGGATTTCTGGAATGATACAATCTATAGTTCCGAGTATATCTAAGATATCTTAGTACCCTCACAATCTCTTTCCAGTGGTTTTCACGCGGATTGCTTGTGAATCTGTTTAGATTGCTCACAATAAAAGCAATATACGGTCTAGTACAGCTCATGAGGTACATCAAACTGCCTATGATCCTTGCATATTCTACTTGGTCAACACTTTGGCCTTTGTTTTTGGACAAATGTTGGCATGCATTTATTGGGTTTTGGCTATACCAGAAACATTCTTGCCAAACTTCTCTTGTCCACGTAGTGTGATTACGTCAATATGAGACCTTCAAATGACCGTTTGATTTGGATGCCCAAAATCAAATATGTCAATCTCATTTTTTTTCATGTCAATTTTGAATTTGACAAGTCTTTTGTACTTTTTACCATTTTTATTTTTACTTCCAACAATGAGTATGGCATCAACATACAGTCAGAATAATATATCTAATGTTGATAATTTTGACAAATACACATTTGTCACACTCACTAGTTTTGAAGTCGTTTGTCATCATGACACTACCGAACTTCTCATGTCATTGCTTTGGTGTTGAGGTTGTTACCTTTGCAGGACACCCCACATTTTTAAGGTATTTGTATGAAGGGTTTATTCCCTTCCATAACTCATACGTTGTCTTATCTCTTTAATTTTGGGCACCTTATTTATAAAAGGTAATTAATTGATAAAACATCTTCCCCCACATGTTAGTCACATTTTTAAAGTTGTAATTCTTTTCAGAAGTCATCTTCAAAATTATAGTACCAACATTACTCATATAGAGCTTCTCATCTTATAGCAATTGAAGTATTTCTCATGAAATTTGCTTTTTGAACATATCGTCTAATCCACAGTTTGTTTTTATGAAGTTCTTTATGACCTTCACTACCTTTGTCATGGTAATATTTGTCTTAGCAATATTTACCTTTGCAACTTTTGAATGTGGTAACAACATTTACCTTATCCTCTCTAAATAATAGGAGGATCATCCTTCAGATCTTTAATCAAGTTTATCATGATCAAATATGCAACACCTTTTGTTGCCACGTTTTAAAATTCTTTCCCATGAATTTCAATGATTTCTCCATTGTGTCACAAAGTCACAAACCAAAATATTATAAATCTATTGAACGTCATGAATTTAACCAAAGACTAAAAACCCCAAAACAATAATTCACACGGTCTTAATAGAAAAAACAATAATGAATAGTGCACCATGTAGGCAACTTATGAAAAAGAGATTGTGCTTTAGGCACGCTTAAATATCAAGTCTTTCAAAGAACCAATCCTAGACATGCACTTTCATATTGTTTTCCAATAATTCGTTTATGATCCAACGACCCTCACAATTCTTTAGCCGTTTTTAAACAATGTGCATTTTATAGCGTGCATCAGAATAGACTTTAAGAATTTAATTTTGACATAGAGAACCAAGTTTTTCTATGTTTTGATTCGAGACCTCAGTCAGAATTTTATATCCAATGTTACTTCCAAAATAAATTCACCGATTTATTTCCAAAATAGAATCATACTTGATTCTTTAAGAAATAATAGCTTTAAGTTATTTCTCTTTCCAAAATAAATTCACCAATATATTTCAAGATTGAATTATTCTAGATTCTCACGAAATTAAATCCAACAATTTATTTCCTTAACAAGTTAGAATCAACGCATGATTCTAGCATAGAAATAAAATTAATGATTTATTTCTTTTGTTATATCTTCTGTTAAACAACAAAGATATCAATCCAACTTAATTCTGTTTAACCAACAGGAATTGAAAGGAGGTAATCCTTTAATTTCGGTGATTCTTGTTTGAAAAAGACATCAAGTAAACTCGTTTTAATGGCATGAATTAAATTCTGAAACGAATTGTTTACGAGATCTTAGTTTCCAAACATATTAAAATTCCGTTTGAGTATCTTGTTCGTCTCTATAATTTTCTCAAAGAAAATTACTAGTACAAAGAAAATAATACACATTATTTCAAAAAACACACATTTAATAATAATTATTACAATTAATAATAATTATTAAGGAAAGAATCAAAATTACTTAAAAATAATGTATTCCCTTCTGCACTACAAGATCATATTAAAAAAAACACCATTTACTATTTATAAAAATACTCGATACTTGAAAACGTGAAGGAGCATAGCAATTCTCACGTTCTACGAACATTGTTGGCCTTGCTCTCGAGCTCATTGCACAGCAGTATTATTTTTTGTAATTGCTGCATAACAAAATATTAGTACTGAGTGGAAATTAATTCGAAAAGAATTAAACAACGATTTAATTTTGTTGTGGTATAAACTACTGTATAATCTCTTCGTTTTAGATTAGATCTCGAATCTGTCTTAAAATTATTGGACAAGTGGCGTTAATAATCCAAGAAAAATAAAATAAAACAATAAAATAAAATAAAATACTGAATTATTATTATATTGAACAGATCCTAAAATTAAAATACAATGATATGTAAATCAAACCGATTTGAAACAAAAAAAAACGTGTTGAGGCCTACACGGACGCAGTTTCGTTAAGACAAATTCGCCCGCTCCTATGGTGCTTGAGAAACATCGGACTTCTATCTCCCAGGATACAACAACATAATGAACACAACAGTAGCACGTCTGCAGTGATCAGCGAACCATAACCTTGCCTTCCTCTATTACCGAAAATACTTTAAAAAATCACAGAGTAAAACTAGTAAAAAAAATCTATGTGGTCTTTGTCGTTGTTAAAACCTAATAGGTTTGCATGCTATTTATAGGGTAGGAGTTTCATTGAAAATAAAACTTGTGAATTATCTGAATTTTATTTAAAATAAAATTTATTTATCAAATATCATTATCACAATAATATCTAAATTAAAAGATAATATCTTATCATATATTTATCGTTTTAATTCCAGAATATTCAAAAAATAATATTCAAATTTAAGGATAATCTCGGATCATTTATCTTTTTATTTGAGATATTAAAATGCTATATTTAAAAAAAATCATCTCATAATGGATTAAAATATACGCAAGCCTATAGAAAGCCCCGACTAGTCTAAACATTCATAGTACCCATATCATATAAGCTTAAGCTACTCAATAACCTCCAAGTAAAGTCTTGTATAAAAATATATCTCACGATTGGTAACCCATCAATATGGGATATAAATTTTTCTTTTTTCTTAAATCAATTCACAAGCCCACTTTAAGAACCAATTTCTCATTAATCACATTTTTCCAACAAATTTAACACTAAAACTCCATAGATTAATAAATTAAACAACAACACTATTATTTGATGTGGAATTCTTTGTTTGAATTAGAGTGAATAGGAAAGAGAATTACCCAAACAATTCCTAATAAAATTAAACAGTAAATCAGAAAACAAACCCTTAGGTCGACCGATTTTCTGAGCTGACAAATCAACAAATTCTTCTTAGACTCGACAGTCGCTATGTCGGTCACCCCCACAATTAAGAACCTTCAAATGGGATGAAAAAGTTCCCAAGCCAAAGCCTCCTAACGGCCCAAACTTCCTCTTATAGCTCGAACCGAGCTGGCTTCCTCGACATTGATGAGGCATCTACGGAGGGAAAGCCAAACCAGCCGCCTAGCGGAAGGAACAAGTCAAGCTGACTGATTTCGTGACAATGGATATGCAAACGAAAATTAAATAGATGGGTTTAATGTTTTTTGTGTGAATTAAGAGTGAAAGTTTAGTTGTGTTGCAGATAATAAGTTTGAGTACGAGATTAGTCTCAATAATGGTGATGATGTTTTTGAAGGAGGAGAAGAAAAAAAATTAAAAAAAAATTCTGAAAAAGTCAAACAAGAGGGAAAATCTGATTTAAAATGCCATATCATCGGGGGAGTGATGAAATTTTTTATGTAAAGTTTAATTATTAAATTAAAAAATTTAAAATTAAGTGAGCAAAATAAGAGTGGGAAAATAGTTGAGTGATAATCTATATAATTTACCCTTTATTTATTTATGTTTTGTTTCCAGTTCTTTTGTTAAAAATAAAAGTAACGGTAAACTGCACTTGTAGTTACCCAACTATTAGTTTGTTGTTATTTTGGTCATTTTACAACAAAATCTTATAATTTAGTCATTAATATTATAAAAATTAAAATTTCAGTTACTAATCGTTATAACGTTAATAGATATTAGTTTCTTCGACATGTGTGTATACACATTTATCTTATTATCATTTAATAAATATTTTAAATAAATAAATATAAAATATTTTTAAAAAATAAAATGGTCTAAAGCATAAATGAGTAATTGTATAATATAAAATCTTCGACAACGTATAGGTATCACATTTGATACTTTAAAAGTACAAATACCACATTAAACATATATGCAAGTACATGTATCATACTAGATATTTTATCAAAGAAAATGTACCATATTAAAAAATTTAAAAGTACAAATACCATATTGAATATTTTGTTAAAAATATAGATATCAGGTGTAATATTATTCTTGTTTTGTAATAAAAAAATACTTTAAAGAAAATACGAGAATCGCGGTGAGATGGAAATATTAAAAAATTTAAAAATACTTTAAAAAAATACCATATATTGATGAGTAAGGAAATATGTTAATAATCATATACATATATGGAAGTTTAATTATAACTCCATTGCCAACTCAGGAGCATGCAATGAATAAATCAATATTTAAAAATAATTGCGAATAAATAAATTATAGTTAAAATAAATAAATAAATAAATAAAACTATCCTTATATGCATATTTCATATCGCAATCAGTGGGTTTGGACTTTAAAGCAGACCATTTGATTTTTGTGTGGTTTCTTCATCAAATGCAAATTTTGTTTGGTATATTTGGGTTTCAATATGTATAAAATCAAAGCAACCATTGGTATGTAGACACGTGGAATACAGACAGTGATACGGCGGCGGAGGAAAGACAAGAAATGACGTGAATTGAAGTCTGGAGTCGGACACACAGTTGAAGGGTTTTGCAATTAAATGAAAACGTGAATCTGATCCAACCATGACGCGGATCCCACCGTCCCTTGCTTTTTTACATTTCCCTGTGACCAAAAACTTGGTTGAAATCGACATCATCATTTCATTTAGAGGTAAATATCCATTCCATCGAGTTAAATTAAGTAAATTTTTTTTGAGTTAATCAAGTTAAGGTGTTTTATCTTATTACTCAAATTATATTTAATTTTTTTGAGTTGAGTTATTTGAGTTTATATTTAAATTAAATTATAAATATTTATAATATTACGTTATTAATTGGTTCTAATTTAAACAGATTTATATAATCATGTAGGATATATATATATATATATATATATATAAGTATTCCATGCACAAGCGCGTGTAAAAAATTATAGACTCTGTTTAGGGTTTAGGGTTAATGTGGTTTAAGTGTTGTAGTTTTGAATTTAGACGTATTGATAGAATTTCGGGTTAAAATTTATAGGTTAAAACCTAAATCCCTAGCCATATTGCCCTAAAACCTAAATCTTATCCTCTAAATTATATCCATAAACCCTAAATTCTAACCATTAACCATAAATTCTAAATCCCTAAACTAAAACCCCTAAATTATAAACTCTAACATGAAACCATGAACCCAAAATTAAGGCTCTTGTGGAAGCAAAAAGTTTTCACCGCATGTGATGAGATAATAATTCAATTATATATTATCTTTTCTACAAGTGTAAGTAAAATTTGTAGTGTTATTTAAATAAATCAATTATCATCTAAGATTGAACCCAAAGAATGAGTCGCTGGTCCCAATAGAAAAGTGGATGATGTTCATCTTGGGAGACTTGAGTTCGAGTAGCTTTATTTTCAAGGTGTGTGTTTTTATCAAAGAGTTGAAAAAAATATGAATAGATACCGCATTAATGAGAGGAAAAAATATTGATAAGAATATAAAAGAGTCGATGAATTAATGAAAAGAAAGCATTTACAAACTATTACAGTCAGGTGACTGAATTGATTAAAATATAAAGTTGAAAGATTAAATTGCATAAAAAGATGTTGATTCAAAATTTTGAGTTATTGAAGTCTATTTTATAACTCAAATTTTATTTTAAATTTTTTGAGTCGAGTCGAGTTTTGCTCAACCCTAATTCCATCTATAATATTTTGTTTACTAATGAACAACAAGTTGGTCTAGCGGAAAGATGCGCTAGGTCCGTTAAGTAAGGTCAGAGATTCGAATCGTAATGTTGTGAATGAAAACAACTAGATTGGGAGAGTCACACCCATAATTGATTTAATTAATATGGTTAAGTCAATTTGGTTTAAATTGATTGATTAGGATAATATAGAAAAGGTTAATTAAATTTAAAAAATAAAAAAATGTGGAGAATTTACCTAAATATTTTCCCCAAGTTCCCCCGCACCCCACAAATATGGCACAAGCCAAATTATTTTCAGAAATATTGTACTTTCTACAGTGATTTTGAAGATGACACCATCTAATTTCGTCTATGAACAAGATTAGATTATTTCGAATAAAAAATTGAAAGATGACACCGGGAGATACCGTCTTTGAACAATGTCAAATTGAAAGATGACACCAGGAGGTAACGTCTTTGATTTTTTTAATTCGAATAATATAAACATTGTTCATAGACAGAATCAGCTGGTGTCATCTTCAAAATTATTGTAGAAAGTGCAATATTTTGAGAAATAATTTTCGTTCTACCATATTTTGTGGGGGAAATTCAAAGACAATATTTTAGTAAATTATCTAAAAAAATGCCGTATACTCACTTAATCTAACAATTCTATTCACATTTAAAAACTATTCTGTCTGATAGCTTAGTTTGCTCACCACTCCTTTTTCACACCGTAAAACGTCTCGTTTGGATAGAAACAAGGAGATTCATGGAGGTTTCTGAATTTTGGTATGCTAATCTCGATGGAAGTGTCCGTTTTTCTTTGCACCATTATAAGAAAATTTTAGTGGACTTCTATGTTTTTCTCTTTTTGATGCATTGTATTATCTTTCATGGTGATTAATAAAATTCAGATTCCATTGTTAAAAAAACTAATTCAAAAAATCAATTTAAATGTAAAAAACAAAGTGAGGAATTGTTTGTTGGATTTACTTTTGTTCTTTTGCTTCACCATGTGTTTGATGAAATACGTGTTAGAGATATGACGTCGGTGTGAGAGTATAACAAGCATTTAGGAACATACTTTTGAATTATAATTTGCATCATCCTCTGATGTCGATGAGAGGAAGGAATGGTGATTAGAAAGTATGGAATGGGGATAGAAAAGTATGGACCCTTTTTGTGAGGAATATATCCCCGAACCTACATTGGCAAGGTCTGTGGTAATTGTTAAGATGATCAATTGAGGTGTGTGGCCAAGAGGAGGGTGAATTAACAATTTAAAAAATAAAAGGAAGCAAATTGAAAGATGGAAAATTGAGACACAAGAGATTTATAATGGTTCAACCTTCTAACAAGGTTTACATCCACTACCTTAGCTTCCCACTAAGGATTTTCCCAATTTCACTAAGAATTTCTTCCATTTTTCTAGGCTCAAGAGAAAACCTTTTACAAACTCAAAGCTTTTTACCCCAAAGCTTTAAGAAAAACTCTCTTTTACAAGAAGATGTTTAGCAAACTGAAAATCCTCTCAAAGGTAATGTGTTTGCCTAATATACAAGTTCATCCAACCCAATACTTGAATAAAAATGATTACAAATATGAACACTCAAGTAGGTTACCAGGATTTGACTCTAATAGGCTCAAGATTGTTGAATTTTTGCTTGAATGCTTAAGACTTGTTCAATAGTTGTTGTTGTTGTAGCTTTGGAGACTTGATTATATACTCCCTCATTGATTTCTAACAGTTTGGGTAGTTGAGATCATCAATATAGCTGTTGGTTGCATTTTTTCTGCAATAAATGTTATCTGCCAACCCTGAGTATTAGTACGCGAGATGTCGTATCGATACCTGCCAAAAGAGGAAATAGCCATTGTACAAAGGGGTATCGATATGCGGAAGACCGTATCGATATGGATAGTTGATTTTACAAATGCGTATCGCTACGGTCCGTACCGTATCGGTACTGGTCTTGCTCATTGGAATCCCGATAACTTATGTAGCAAAACTCATATCGATACGCCTATAAGGGTATCGGTACGATATAAATGATTTTCAAAGTTATGGTTCCAATAAACTGACAAGGTAAAGGTCGAATATTAAATGCAAAAGATTTGGAAAATATAAACACCAAGTATCAGTACGCATAAAGCCGTATCAATACTCAAAGCAAAATTCGTTCCCAGATTGAATGACATACTGATACGGCTATACGTGTATTGGTACCCAATAGCCATTAAGTATAAAACGTTTTTCAGTAGCTAAAATCCATATGGATACGAGCGTGTGCGTATCGATACGCCTGGACCAAATTTGACTATTTGAGTACAAAAACACTTAGAAAATATTTGGGGTTTTAGTTTTTGACTTAGAAACAATTTGAAGTTCGAATCCTTGTCATTTTGTGAGACTTTTTGAGTACTTAAAAATTTATCTAATTTTACAAATTGGTCCTTGAAATCCTTGTTATATCAAAATCAAATATTAATTTTACAATCTCTCATTTTTTGATATAACAAAACCAAAGTAAATTTTTAAGTCTTTTTGAAAATTACTCTATCTTTCTTTAAGACTAAAATATAGTTTATTTTAAAAACTTTTTTTAAAATTTAATCTCAATTCTTCTCCCTTTTTTGTTAGATCAAAACCAATAAGGTAAATAAAGCAAGGTATAAAGCAATAAATAACTCCAAGCATAAATAAACAACATAAATATTATAAATTCAAAACATTGTTCAAAGCAACATAATAATCCAACTTAAACAAAAACATAATCCAAAGAAAATAACATAAAGTCATAGGAATTCAAAAATAAAGAACATATGTGCATAAAACTCAAAACCTAATATGATATGGTATGTATGAAATGCAAATGCCTAAGGAGCATCCTCGTCTTCATCATCCTCGTCTTCATCTTCCTCATGATCATCACCAAGAGCATGGCCACGCTATTCTCCATGAAACGCAGTAAGGGTTATGTCCATAGAAGTTTGACGATTTTCCATGGAGGTAACTCTAGCTTCTAAAGAAGTGAAACGAGTATCCAAAAGAGCAAAGCTAGAATCCAACCTCACATCCAAAATGGCAAACTTCCCATCAAGATAGGCCATGAGAGCATCAAGAGAAGGTTGAGCAACCAGAGCCATTAGATCAATTGGAGCCGCCAGAACATTCTCTATGGGATCAAGTTGTGCATCACAAGGGAGACCTGTAATACGAATCTATTATTCATTGTAGATAGTGAACTTTGCACGCCGGAGAGAGTGATCATCAATAGGGTCGGTGAGAGGCAAAGCAAGATCATAAGAGCAATCGATATCAAGCTTGTAGAACATGTAGCTCAAGATGGTGCCATAGGTGAAAGAGGTGACAAGGGAGGTGTGGAAGTTTTGGACAAGGTATACTAATTCGGCAAACATAATTTGGGCTAGGTTTGGACATACACCCTCACAGAAATAATGGAGCCAAAAATCGTCAACTTGACGAACTGTGGAACACTTACCACTGATGACTGAAACCACCAAGTGATGAAAAAGTGAAGGAAACACTCATGGGCATCTAATACGGTTATGGAGCCACTATAGAGTTGAGAAAAAGCATTTTCATCATCTAAACCCATATCATCCATCCCCAAAAGATCATCTATAATTTTAGAATCAAGACAAAACGATTTTCCCATAAGGTAAGACTCAAGTGCTATAACCTTGGTTTTCTTTTGATTGTAACCACACTGAGCATTAGAGCAAAAGATAAAGATAAGGTTTTTATACTGAATGCCGAGTACACTTAAAAAAGGCATGAACTTTCATTCTCTTAATAAATCAAGATATCAAAAATTAAATTCATCGAAAGTCATGAAAGGTATGCAAACGACACATTCACAATGGATTTTGAAGTTTTGAAAATGTTTAAAATGATCCAAAACATTTGGATTTCCCGGTTCATTAAAACATTGACGATAAAGTTGGGTAAGGTTTGGTCTTGTACCATTGTTTTTGGGATTGGGTTCGATATGATTAGGATTGGAAAAGCTAGATGCAATCTCCTTTCTTCCTCTTTTCTTAGGACCCATGATAAAATCCTGAAAAACAATTTCGAACCACAAAAAACAATGTATGCATAAACATCACATTCAATCTAATAAATCAATCCAATAATCAAGATATTGTTAAAAATATATTTTGTATAATTTAAAAATTATATACAAGTATAAGAAAAATTTTGGTGAAAATAAAATTGAAAAATAATAAAGAAAAATATACGAGTATAATTTTATATACGAGTAAAGAAAATAGGGTTTATACTTTGATAATGGATGAATGAAGGGATGATTTGCACAAAGCTTGATGATGATAACTTGGGTTTGTTGTTAAAACCAAAACCCCAAAAAGATTTTGATGATTTGTGAGAAAAACAAAAAAATCGAAGGGTTTTTATAGATAAAAGCCGAGTGGGGTTTTGAGAAAAAGTGTTAGGGTTTGATTTAAATTAGGAAAACCCCTCTTTAATGACTCATTTAAAGCTTTGTGGCTACGCGTATCGATACACAATATACGTGTACCGAAACTGCGTACCAGTATGGGTTTTAACCGTACCGGTCCATGATCCATATCGATACAGGTGAACCTGTACTGAAACACTGCCCCTGATACCTATATCGATACACGATAACCCGTATTGATACCCCTTGACCAAAAATGACTTTTTTGGATGTAAGGGATCCAAAAATTCGAATTTAATCAAATCGATATGCATGTGTATGATATGGGATCATCATGAATGAGCAAAAATAGATGCGTACTCCCCTAACAACATGAATAGATACATATAGGAGCAAAGTCACACAAGTAATGAAATCAACCAAAATCAAGCAAGTTTTAAACACCAAAGAGGCTATAAGGTTCAAAAGAGGCTAGTAAGCCCTAACTCTCTCCTAAAAGACCAAAAATACTTTTTGTCTAAAGGTTTAGTGAAAATATCCGCTAATTGGTTCAAGGTGTCTACATATTCTAGAACTACATCATTTTTGAAGACACAATCTCTAATAAAATGATGTTTTATCTCTATGTGCTTGGTTCTAGAGTGTTCGATGAGATTCTTAGTGAGACAAATGGCATTAGTATTGTCACACTTTAGAGGGATGGTACCTACGTCAATTCCATAGTCTAAGAGTTGTTTCTTCATCCAAAGGACTTGAGTACAACAACTTCCAGCCGAAATATATTCCGCTTCGGTGATAGATAATCCTACACTATTTTGCTTCTTAGAAAACCATGATATGAGCATACTACCTAGTAATTGACAAGTACCGGATGTACTCTTTCTATCTATCTTACAACCTCCATAATCCGTATCCGAAAAAACATGCAAACTAAAGGAGGAATATCTAGGATACCAAAGGCCTAAATAAGGTGTGTCTCTAAGATATCTAAAGATTCTCTTAACGGCTTGTCGGTGTGATTCTCTAGGACTAGCTTGAAATCTAGTACATAAGCAAAAACTAAACATGATGTCTGGTCTACTTGCGGTAAGATAAAGCAATGATCCTATCATTGATCTATAAAGCTTTAAATCAACACACTTACCTCCTTCATCTTTGTCAAGCTTTGTAGATGAGCTCATTGGTGTAGCTTGAGGTTTCACATTCTACAAGCCAAACTTCTTGAGCTTGTCCTTGATGTACTTAGCTTGATTGATGAAGATGTCATCATTTCTTTGTTTGATTTGGATCCCCAAGAAGAATGAAAGCTCCCTCACCATGCTCATCTCAAACTCACCTTGCATCAACTTAGCAAAATCTTGGAAAGCAATTCATTAGTAGAACCAAATATAATATCATCAACATAGATTTGAACTAATAAGATATATTTGTCTTTCATTTTAATAAAAATGTAGTATCCACCTTTCCTTTGTCAAAACCTTTTTCAATCAAAAAATTTAACAATCTTTCATACCAAGCTCTAGGAGCTTGTTTCAAACCATATAAAGCTTTTGAAAGTTTAAAAAACATGGTTTGGGTATTTTGGATATTCAAAACCGGGTGGTTGCTCTATATACACTTCTTCATTTATAAAACCATTTAGAAAAGCATTTTTCACATCCATTTGATAAAACTTGAATTCATGATAACATGCAAATTCAAGAAGCATCATAATAGCTTCTATTCTAGCTACGAGTGCATAGGTTTCATCAAAATCGATTCCTTCTTCTTGAGTGTAATCTTGAGCAACAAGTCACTTATTCCTCACTATGTTACCACTCTCATCTAGTTTGTTTCTAAAAACCCATTTAGTTCCTATGGTAGATTTATTACTTGGCCTATCAACTAATGTCCATACTTTACTTCTCTCAAATTGATTTAACTCTTCTTGCATAAGCAATATCCAATAATCATTATTTAATGCTTCTTTGATATTTTTAGGCTCTATGCATGAGATAAATGCAACAAAATTACATGTATTTCTAAGAGAAGATCTAGTGGTTACCCATTTGGATGGATCACCCAAAATCTCACCACTTTTGATATAGATCAACTCCCTTGGGTAGGTGACCTCATTTTCCTCTAGAGACATGTCCTTCAAGGCTTATAGAGGTGGATCTTGTGCTTCTTCTTTAGTTGAAACTTCATCCACCTTTGATGATTGTTCTCCACCATCATTGGTGTTAAGTGTCTAAAAGTACTATTTTATTCACCCTTTTTATTCATATTATTGCTAGACTTAGGCTCATATTAGTTGCATTATTAGCCATTCATGCCTATTTGTATTGTTTCCTTGGTGGACAAGCTTGATTTCATATTTTGCTTAATTTTGTGGAAAAAGATACTGCTTTGGTGTGTTTTGTGTGTGTGTGCAGAATCACTTGCCAAAGCAAGGCTGGAACTAGTTGCCAGGGTAATGCATGAATGAGATGCCGAGCTAGTTTCCAGGGTAATTTTCGATAAGGGATAAGATGATATGGTAGTCAAAATTGATGACCAGATAAGCCCAAGATGACGTGGAGCAAAGTTAAATCCCAAAGGAGTTTGATTTCCATGAAGATGTTAAAGAGAAATTAAATCCCAAGAAGATAGGAGAAGTTCTAGAAGGAATTTAAATATAATAAAAAATTATATTCTTTAAATATATTTAATTCTAACTTAACTTCCTCCTCAAAAAAAACTTTGACCTAGCCCTATAAATTGAGGACCAAGCCGTCAACTCCAAAGAGAGAGAGGAGAGAAATTTCGACAAAGAGATGAGGGAGATTTCGACAAGAGCAATGAGAGATTTCGACAAAGCTTCAACCACTCTTTATCTTTTTCTTTCTTGTTCAATTAGGTTTATGCTAGGAATTCTTTGTCTTGTGTTTCTTTGGAACCTAGCCATGAACTAAATCTATTTGGCTAAGGTTATTGTGTTTTGTGGTTGTGAGAAACAATTGGATTTTGTTTAGGTAATAAGAGTTTGCACTTTCAATTCAAGGTTTACCCATTCTTGGTTTTTCTTCTTGTTTGCGAGTAAACTGGGAGAGGATCTCGTAACTTCATCTATTTATCTAATATCAGGAGAGTTAGATTTAAGAAATGAATGAGTATGGTCTTTATTCAATCTATTGATGGTGAAGATTAATCCGGCCCTCAATGGCTAAGAGGAACGCAAGATTGGTTGTTGTTCACCCTTGATTCACGCAGGGATGTATTATCAAGGCATGCACAAATAGCTAGAGTTTTGACTTAGGGATAAGAAGAAACCATTGAATAACACTCCGCCGAACCTTGAAGTTGCTGCCCAGCCGCCCAAGTAGTTGCCCAGGCAATCGTCGATTAGTTTCCAAGGCAACCCCACTGCGCAAGTTGCCACGGCAACTGAGTTGCCCTTGCACTCTTTTACCAAAACGATCCAATCGACTATCACACCTCAACTCACAATAACCTGGCCTATTATCTCTCATTTGATTACATCTTCTTTTACTTTATTGCTTTCTAGTTTAGTTGTTAGTTAAACTCCTACAATCACCTACTTGTGTTTTTACTTTTTACAGTGCAAGAGATTAGATTCTTGAAGTAGCACCAATCCCTGTAGAGACGATATCTTTTACACTATAACTTGCGACGTGTACACTTGCACAATTGCGGAGCACTTATTACGCGCAACAAGTTTTTGGCGCCGTTGCCGGGGATTGGCAATAGCAACTTTGTTTTTATTTTCTTGCACTTTTTATTTTTCTTGTTTAAGATTCAAAGGGTTAACAAACTTTGGTTTTGCATTGGTATATGACCAGGGCGAGATCGATTACACCAGAATATCCCTTTGATCCAGAAATCGAACGAACCTTGCAAAGACTCAGACGAAGGTTAAGAGTAGCAATGGCTAATCAAGACGGCAATATGAATCAGGATGTTCTAGCAGGAGGAGGAGTGATTCTTGCACGAAACAGAACTATTCGAGACTATCTTGAAGAAGATCTTGAAGGACTTAATCCAGGAGTTGTCACACCTGAAATTGAAGTCGACCACTTTGAATTGAAACTGGTGATGTTTAATATGATCAACACAATTGGTCAATTTGGCGGCTCAACAACTGAAGATGCACGACAACATCTTAAAACTTTCCTCGAGATTTGCAATTCATTCAAAATACAAGAAGTCACCCCCGATGTTTTACGACTAAAATTATTCCCCTATTCACCGAGGGATAGGGCGAAAGCATGGTTGAATAGTATTCCTGCTGGATCAATAGGATCTTGGACCGATCTTTGTCGTGATTTCCTTGCTCGATTTAATCCTACAAATTTGACTGATAAGCTTCGTAACGAAATTACTTCTTTTCGACAGGCAGATGATGAATCCATGTATGAGGCTTGGGAGCGATATAAAGAACTTCTACATAAATGCCCCATACACGGATTCCCAATGTGGACACAAGTAACAATGTTTTACAACGCTTTGAATACACTAACAAAGATAATGCTAGATGCCTCGGTAAATGGCATACTCCTAGATAAGTCGCCGGAGAAAGCAATGCAAATTCTAAACAGGCTTGCCAAGAATGATTATCAATTTCCATCTGCTAGAAGAGGAGGAGTTAGACGTCAAGCCACAATACATGAACTGGGATCATCAGACTCAATTTCGGTACAATTGGCCACTCTAACCAAGATGGTCCAGAACATGCAGAAACCAAACAACACACTGGAGGTCAAGGTAATGAATTCCTTTTGCAAGTTATGTGGTGGTAACCATGATTCTTCTGAATGTATGCAGAATCCAGAATCTAGTTTTTATGTGGGGAATTACAACCGGAACAACAATATGATGTCCAACACATATAATCCAGCTTGGAAGAAGCACCCAAATTTTTCATGGAGTAATCCCAACAATGCTCTAAACCAGAACAATCAGAATGCACAAGCATCGGGATTCCAACAGAATATACCACGGCAACAGTTGCCGCAGCAACAACCAACAACATCTAGTTTTTTGGAAAATTCTCTCAATACTTTTATGTTGAAAACTGAAT
Organism: Hibiscus mutabilis; assembly: GCA_019671005.1. Taxonomy (NCBI): domain Eukaryota; kingdom Viridiplantae; phylum Streptophyta; class Magnoliopsida; order Malvales; family Malvaceae; genus Hibiscus; species Hibiscus mutabilis. Next base: position 41,122,389 of record CM033730.1, on the reverse strand, counting down.
CTTATATGGCTGAGAATAGTAACTTCATAAAAAGAATTGATGCTTTTATTAACAGGACCAAGATGAGATTGCAAAACCAAGAGACGACAATCAAATCATTGGAAAATCAAGTCGGACAATTTGCTCAAAACCTGAATACTAGATCGCAAGGTGGTTTACCTAGCGATACTAAAGTCGCAAGAGGAACTGGCCAAGAGCAATGTAAGGCGATCACCACTAGAAGTGGCCAACAACTTAAAGAGGCTCAAGCTCGCTCATCAAACAAAACTTCACAAAAAGATCAAGATGAACTCAGCGGCAAAGCCTCAGATGCTGAACCAGGAATTGCCGCGGAAACCAGCGATAATCATGCCTAGGCAACCGGTGATAAGGATGCCTCGACAACCAGTGATAGGCACGCCACGACAACCCCAGTTGACGATGCCTCGACAACTCTAGTTGCCCCGGCAATACCGTCAATCAGGTTCCAGACCAATGAAAGGATCGAAGATATGCGACTTCCACCACCATTCCCACAGAGGTTGAAGTGACAAAAGCAAGAATATCAATTCAAGAAGTTTCTTGATATCCTAAAACAAGTCCACATCAACTTGCCGTTGGTTAAGGCAATTGAACAAATGCCAAACTATGCCAAGTTTCTGAAAGACATTGTGTCCAAGAGAACAAGGCTATGAGAGTTTGAAACAGTTGCCGCAACAGAGAGATGCATGGCCATGTTGCACAATCGCATGCCACCCAAGTTGAAGGATCCCGGAAGTTTCACAATACCCTGTTCCATTGGGAACCACTATATCGGGAAAGCATTATGTGACCTTGGAGCCAGCATACTTGATGCCTAAATCGGTTTTCCAGAAATTAGGAATCGGGAAGGCAAGACCTACAACAATTATGCTACAGCTAGCTGACAGATCCTATGTGCATCCAGGGGGAAAATCGAAGACATACTGGTAAAAGTTGATAAATTTATTTTTCCCCCTGACTATATTATTTTGGATTGTGAAGCAGATGAACATACACCTATTATTCTCGGAAGACCCTTCCTAGCAACAGAGAGAACCTTGATCGATGTTGAAAAGGGAGAACTCACAATGAGGGTGCATGACCAACAAGTTAAACTAAATGTGTTCCAAACACTAAGGCATGCCGATGATCCGGAAGAATGCCAACTTCTTCATGCCACGATAGAGTTTGACTTTGACGAGGAATTTAGTTGCCTCAGCAACTACATTGCCGATCAAGAGGAACCTGATGAGCATGAAGAACCGATCGATGAGGAACAATAAGAAGAGGCAAATTGGTTAGTCAATCGACCAGGTACATGCTTTGAACCACTGGATTACTCATGTAAGGAAGGTAAACTCGAAAAACCCTCCATTGAACAACCACCGATTCTTGAGTTGAAACAATTGTCAGGACAACTAACATATGCTTACTTGGGAATAGATAATACAGTGCCTGTAATTATTTCCTCTAAGTTACAGCCTGAGCAGGAAAAGAAGCTGATCAAAATATTGATGCTACACAAGAAGACAATAGGGTGGACAATTGCCGACTTGAAGGAAATTAGCCCGGCAGTATGCATGCATAAGATTTTGTTGGAAGATGATCACAAACCTTTAATTGAGGCCTAGAGGAGACTGAATCATGCCATGAAAGGGGTTGTAATGAAAGAAATCATCAAGTGACTTGACACCGACATTATATACCTTATCTCGGATAGTAAATGGGTAAGTCCGGTACAATGTGTACCGAAAAAGGAATGTATAACGGTGGTAAGTAATGAAAACAATGAACTAATTCCAACCAGGACTGTGACCGGTTGGAGGGTTTGTATGGATTATCAAAAGCTAAACAAAGCCACTAGGAAAAATCACTTCCCATTACCCTTTATTGATCAAATGCTTGACCGTCTTGCAGGTAAACCCTTTTATTGTTTTCTTGATGGTTATTCATGTTACAATCAAATTTCCCTAGCACCAGAAGATTAAGAAAAGACAACCTTCACATGCCCATACGGTACTTATGCTTTCCGAAGGATGCCGTTCAGATTGTGTAATGCCCCATCAACCTTCCAAAGATGCATGATGGCACTCTTTTCAGACATGGTCGAAGATTTCCTTGAGATCTTCATGGATGATTTTTCCATTTTTGGCAGTTGCCTCAGAAATTTAGATAAGGTGTTGGCAAGATGTGAAGAAACCGATTTAGTCCTTAATTGGGAGAAGTGCCATTTTATGGTAGATGAAGGAATAGTTATCGGCCACAAGATTTTATCCAAGGGAATTGAAGTAGACAAAGCCAAGGTGGACGTGATCGAGAGATTACCCTCACCAAGTTTGGTTAAAGGAATCCGAAGCTTTCTTGGACATGCAGGTTTTTACAGAAGGTTCATTCATAATTTTTCTAAGATTACTAAACCCTTGTGCAATTTGCTTGAACATGATAAAGTCTTCAATTTTGATGATTATTGCGCCCAAGCATTCGAAACCCTAAAGGAAAAGCTTACCTCGACACCCATTGTCGTTCCACCCGATTGGATTCTACATTTTGAGCTCATGTGTGATGCAAGTGATTCCGCGGTAGGAGCAGTCCTAGGCCAACGCATGGGTAAGACCTTCCATGTGATATACTACGCTAGTAAAACACTTAATAGTGCTCAAGTGAATTACACAACAACGGAGAAAGAGTTACTAGCCGTAGTTTTAGCATTTGACAAGTTTCGATCCTATTTGATTGATACAAAGGTAATTGTTCAGACGGACCATTCGGCAATTAAGTATCTATTTGCTAAAAAGGATACCAAACCTCGTTTGATTCGTTGGATATTGCTTTTACAAGAGTTTGATATTGAAATTAAGGACAGGAAAGGAACAGAAAATCAAGTGGCCGATCACTTATCATGCTTAGGACGCAATAGGGAGAAGGACGCAGATTTAGAGATATGCGATGCATTCCCGGATGAGCAACTGTTAGTTGCCTCGGCAACCATGAACACGTATGCCTCTGCAACCCCTGACGCCTCGGCAACCATGGATGTGCATGCCTCGGTAACCCTCGACGCCTCAGCAACCCTTGACGCGTATGTTTCGGCAACCATGGACGCGTATACCGTGGCAACTCTAGATGCGCATGCCTTGGCAACCATGGAAGCAGTTGCCACGGTAACACATGCCTCGGCAACACATGCCTCGGCAATACCCTGGTACGCGAATTTAGTTAATTTCCTTGTTTGTGGTATTTTACCTTATGGCCTTACTCACCAAGGGAAGAAGCGGTTCCGCCATGATGCTAAGCATTACTTTTGGGACGAGCCTCTTTTGTTTAAACAATATACAGATCAGGCTATACGTCGATATGTCCCTGAAGAGGAGCATCAGAATTTACTCCGGCAATACCATTCTCTACCCTATGGATGACATTTTGAAGGAATTCGCACCGCGACCAAAGTTTTGCAATCCGGTTTGTATTGGCCAACACTGTACGAAGATGCCCAAGAGTTTTACAAGCAATGTGATCGTTGCCAGAGGACGGGCAATATCTCTAGACGACATGAGATGCCGCTCCAAAACATCATCGAGGCAGAATTATTCGATGTATGGAGGATCAATTTTATGGGACCTTTCCCATTTTCATTCGACAACCTCTACATTCTACTTGTCGTCGACTACGTGTCTAAATAGGTTGAGGCAGCTGCAGTTCCCACCAACGATTCCAAGACCGTGCAACGATTCTTGCAGAAAAATATATTTACACGGTTTGGGATGCCGAGAGCAATTATCAGTTATGAAGGCAAGCACTTTGACAACAGACTTATTGCCAAGATGTTGCAACGCTTCGGCGTGTCACACAAAATTGCCACGGCATATCACCCACAAACCAATGGGCAAGCATAAATTTCCAACCGAGAATTGAAGGGTATACTCGAGAAAGTTGTAAACCCTTCTAGGAAGGATTGATCAGTAAGACTAGATTATGCACTTTGGGCATATCGCACTGCATTCAAAACACCCTTAGGTATATCTCTCTTCCGACTTGTCTATGGCAAAACATGCCATCTACCGGCAAAAATCGAACACAAGGCATATTGGGCAATCAAGACCATGAATATGGATTGGGAAAGTGCCAGACAAAAGCGTTTGTTAGAACTTAACGAGATACAAGAATTCCGTGCACTCGCCTATAATAATGCATGAATCTACAAGGAGAAAACAAAGCAATGGCATGACAAGAAACTATTTCCGCGGCAATTCATGCCAGGGCAACTAGTTCTCTTATTCAATTCTCGGTTATAACTTTTCCTGGGAAAACTGAAATCAAGATGGTCGGGACCATTCGAAGTTGTCAAACCATTCTCTCATGGTGCCGTGATAATCAAGTCCATCACTGACGAACATGAATTCAAAGTCAACGGACAAAGATTGTTGCACTACAACGGTGCCTATGTGGAACGTAACAAAGAAGTGGTCACCTTAGGAGATGCATGAGCATGCTCTCCTTTCGATATTTTATTTTTATTTTTATTTTTATTTTTTTGAACTATTTAATTTTTTATTTTTATTTATTATATTCGGTTATTTTTCTTTTTAGGATAGATTTATTTATTTTCTTTAAGATTAAAACTACATCTTTCTTTCATATTTATCTAATTGTTTTTTTTGAAATTTTAAGTTTAAGAATTTCTTTGCACATCTTTATTTATTTTCTTTTATTAGTTTATCTTTAATTTTAATCCTTATTTTATTTGTTTTTGAATTGTAGGAAAAGAGTTCAAGATAAAGAGGAATTTTGATTCAAGAAGGAAACTTCTTCAACAAGGAAATTAATGGGCTGAATTTAAGGCTTATATTAAGCCTCCAATTTACCCTAAATAAACCCTACATAACCGGCCAAACCCTTCCCCTTCCCTAAACCCCCGATCCGTCACCTTCCCCCAATCTAAACCCTTGTTTTCTTTCTCTCAAAATTACTCTCACCCACCATATTTACTACCTATCTTTTCTATTTAACCCATCACCCTTAACTTCCAAGAAACCTATTCCTACTTTTCACCTTGCAACTCTTTAGATTCTTTTGCTTTCTTTTCTTTGTTTCTACCAAACTCACAACCAAGATCATCCATGGCATCCAAAATAAAATTTTTGGTTCATCCAAGTTCCTCCAAAGAACCAAGATACAAGAAGTTTGCTACACCAGTGGTTCAAGAAAGATTTCACTCCATGTTTGAAAGCCGAAAGATTTGCGAAGAACAAGGCTTCGAGTACTCCAACTCTCATCAAGATTTCGGCCTTGAACCATTCACCTTCGAAAGGATTGCACATCAAAAGTGGAAAATCTTTTGCCATCAATCAGAACCAGGTAACCTCTCATGGGTAAGAGAATTCTATGCTCACTCACCTAACCTGGATAATCTTTATGTTTTTGTTCATGACAAGGCTATACTCATAAGCCCCGAAAATATCAACACCTTTTATGGGCTCTACATTAAGAATGACGAGCATCAAGCCTTTGTTGATCAACTCACGCCCAAGCAACTCGACAAGGTGCTTCAAGAACTCACTCTACCGGGAACTCATTGGAACAATGGTAAATACAAGGGCATGGTAAATTGCCTTCGGCTTAAACCCGAGGCAAAATTATGAAATAAGTTTGTTAAAACTTCTTTAATGCCCACCACACACAATACCACCGTTGATACACCTCGTCTTTTGCTTATACATTCTATCTTGCATAATCGCATCATTAACATTGGAAAAATTATTTGTGATGAGATTTTTGTATGTAGCACAAAAGACAAGGGTTCTCTTTTCTTCCCTTGCTTAATTTCCAATCTTTGCAAGGAGATGCATGTCCCAAGTGAGTCCATTGATGAAAAGGCCCTACCAAAGTCCGATTGGAATCGAGCACAAATCTGAAAGCCAATGAGAGAGGCACCGGTAAAATCCCCAACGCCATCAGTTGCCGCGGCAACTCCTGCCGCCTCGGCAACCCCTAATTCCCAAGTAACTGATGCCCGGGAAACTCGACCAGCAGCCCCAGGACAAGTTGAAGCACTCTTACAACCGTGGGCAAACCGTCTTAGGCAAATTGAAGAACGACAACTAATGTTCATGCGGTACATGAAGGATCACAACAATGCCATCACCCAAGTCATCCTGGAAAAGTACTCGGATAGCCGTGTGTCGTTCCCAATCTTTCCTACCGAAATCTTTGCCACGACAACCAATGAAGCAGTTGCCACAACAACCGCAACAGATGATGCCGTGGCAACCTACACTACGCCTGCCCAAGCAGTTGCCACGGTAACCAACACTGAAGATGTTGCGGCAACCAAAGCTAAAGACGCCCCGACAAATACTGCAAAAGCCAAAGGTAAAGCACCTATGAACGAATCAACTCGTACTGAATCATTGTCTAATTTTTCAGATTCGGACGAGTCCTCCATTGCACCAACAAAGACCGCACCAATTGAATCCTCCAAGCCCAAGCGAAAAGCCAATGACATTGATGAAGAGGACGATGAGGACAACCCCGTACGAGGATCGATTCCACCATCAGCAACAAGGAAGCAACCACCGCGTTCAAGCAAAAGAATCAAGACACCGACCAAAAGAAAACTAATCATCCACGACGACGAACTCTCAGAGTAAGTCCTCGTTTGTATTTTGCTTTTCTTTATTTTTATTTTTCTTTGTTGCATGCATTGAGGACAATGCCTCACTCGAGTTTGGGGGGATTGTTATTAGTTAGTTACCATGTTTAGTTGCATTCATCTTAAGTATTGCATTTAGGATACATAAATTGCTTGCCATGCCTTTAGTTGGAACAAGAATTGCCTAGATTTGATGAATATCCGATGATGACTTTGCCAATGTACTTAATTGATAAAACTTTTTATTCTAGGATAAACGTGGAAACACTTAGAATCGTACTATGATGCTAAACTTAATGAAACACTGTGTGGCTTGATTGAATTAAGGAATTCTAGCGAACTTAGGTTGATAGTTAAAAAGTTGGGGGATTAGAATAAAAATTGGATGAATGCTAGAGGTGCCCGAAATTGGCTCTAGTATGTGCTAAAAATTGATCACCAGAGGTGCCCGAAATTGGCTCTAGTATGTGCTAAAAATTGATCGCTAGAGGTGCCCGAAACCGGCTCTAGTCGAATAAATTAATTAACTTAAGAAAACTAAAAACAAAATGCTAGAGGTGCCCAAAACCGGCTCTAGTTAAAACATGTTAAAAGAACCCAATGAAGTAATTTGAAAACCTATTGTTTGCATAGAATCCGAAAAATCAACTTGCAAACAACTCCGCACACACTCACAAGCATTATAGTTTGATTCCGAGTAACTCCTAAGTTTTTCGAAAAATGAAAAGCCAATCATACTTTGTGCCCCAATTCTGAGAATTGAAATCAAGTTCAAAGCTAAGTTTGTGAAAATTGAAGTCTTGACGGGTAATTATTAGTTTGCATTGCTTGAGGACAAGCAATAGTTCGAGTTTAGGGGTGTGTTAAGTGTCTAAAAGTACTATTTTATTCACCCTTTTTATTCATATTATTGCTAGAATTAGGCTCATATTAGTTGCATTATTAGCCATTCATGCATGTTTGCATTGTTTCCTTGGTGGACAAGCTTGATTTCATATTTTGCTTAATTTTTTGGAAAAAGATACTGCTTTGGTGTGTTTTGTGTGTGTGTGCAGAATCACTTGCCAAAGCAAGGCTGAAACCAGTTGCCAGGGCAATGCATGAAGAAGATGCCGAGCTAGTTTCCAGGGTAATGCATGAAGGAGATACCGAGCTAGTTGCCAGGGCAATTTTTGATAAGGGATAAGATGATATGGTAGTCAAAATTGATGACTAGATAAGCCCAAGATGATGTGGAGCAAAGTTAAATCCCAAAGGAGTTTGATTTCCATGAATAGGTCAAAGAGAAATTAAATCCCAAGAAGATAGGAGAAGTTCTAGAAGGAATTTAAATATAATAAAGAATTATATTTTTTAAAGATATTTAATTCCAACTTAACTTCCTTCTCAAAAAAAGACTTTGACCTAGCCCTATAAATTGAGGACCAAGCCGTCAACTCCAAAGAGAGAGAGGAGAGAAATTTTGACAAAGAGATGAGGAAGATTTTGACAAGAACGATGAGAGATTTCGACAAGGCTTCAACCATTCTTCATCTTTTTCTTTCTTGTTCAATTAGGTTTATTCTAGGAATTCTTTGTCTTGTGTTTCTTTGGAACCTAGCCATGAACTAAATCTATTTGGCTAAGGTTATTGTGTTTTGTGGTTGTGAGAAACAATTGGATTTTGTTTAGGTAATAAGAGTTTGCACTTTCAATTCAAGGTTTACTCATTCTTGGTTTTTCTTCTTGTTTGCGAGTGAATTGGGAGAGGATCTTGCAACTTCATCTATTTATCTAATATCGGGAGAGTTAGATTTAAGAAATGAATGAGTATGGTTTTTATTCAATCTATTGATGGTGAAGATTAATCCAGCTTAGGAATAATTTAAGGATTTCAACGGCTAAGAGGAGCGCAAGATTGGTTGTTGTTCACCCTTGATTCACGCATGGATGTATTATCAAGGCAAGCACAAATAGCTAGAGTTTTGACTTAGGGATAAGAAGAAACCATTGAAGAACGCTCCGCTGAACCTTGAAGTTGCTGCCCAGCCACCCAAGTAGTTTCCCAGCTAGTTGCCTAGGAAACCGTCGATTAGTTGCCAAGGCAACCCCGCTACGCAAGTTGCCACGACAACTGAGTTGCCCTTGCACTCTTTTACCAAGACGATCAAATCGGCTATCACACCTCAACTCACGATAACCTGGCCTATTCTCTCTCATTTGATTACATATTCTTTTACTTTATTGCTTTCTAGTTTAGTTGTTAGTTAAACTCCTACAATCACCTACTTGTGTTTTTACTTTTTACAGTGCAAGAGATTAGATTCTTGAAGTGGCACCAATCCCAGTGGAGACGATATCTTTTATACTATAACTTGTGACGTGTACACTTGCACAATTGCGGAGCACTTATTACGCGCAACAATTGGCATAAAAAATTCCTACATCATCATCAGAAGAATCCTTCATTGGAAGGAGGTTATCATCGAAAACCACATGTATAGACTCTTTTACTGCTAAAGTTCTCTTGTTAAATACTAGATAGGCTTTAGAGTTTAAAGAATAACCAATAAAAATTGTTTTTATCACTTTTAGCATCAAATTTGTCTAAATTGTCTTTTCCATTTTTTAAAACAAAACATTTACATCTAAAAGGATGGAAGTAGCTATGTTAGGCTTTTGGATTTTAAGAAGCTCATAAGGTGTTTTCTTTAAAATATACCTAATCATTACACAGTTGACAATATAACAAGCAATATTAGTGGCTTCTACCCAAAAATACTTTGGCAAATTATTTTCACAAAGCATGGTTTTAGCCATTTCTTCTAAAGTTCAGTTTTTCCTCTCAACAACCCTATTTTGTTGAGGTGTGCGAGGAGCGGAAAAATCATGGCTAATCCTATTTGAATTACAAAACTCCTCAAAACCAAGATTTTGAAATTCGATTACATGATCACTCCTAATGTGAGAAATAGAGTGACCAACATCATTTTGAGTTACTTTTGAAAATGTGATGAATTTTTCTAAAGCCTCATCCTTGGTACTTAAAAATAGAACCTAAGTATATCTAGAGTAGTCATCAACTAAAAAAAATACATATGATTTTCCACCCAAACTCATTGTTCTAATAGGTCTAAAAAGATCCATGTGAGTCAATTGTAAAACTCTACTTGTAGAAACATCATTAATAGGTTTAAAAGAAACTCTTTTATGTTTGCATTTTGCACAAACATCACAAATTTTGTCATATGAAAACTTTATTTCTGGCAGACCTCTTGCAAGATCATTTGAAATCAATTTTTCTAAAACACTCATGCTTGCATGCCCTAGTTTTTTTATGCCATAACCATGAATCATGTTCATCTTTAGCAACAAAATATGCATTGGAAATATGAATGTCACCATGTAAATGTTTTCTATACGATGACCAATAAGCACAATTTTGTTAGTTTCAATGTTGATAATTTTGCAACCATTTAAATAAAAAGCACATTGAAACCTTTATCACAACGTTGTCTCATTGTCATGCCTCGCCAATGTTCACCAAGGTTAACCGAGACAAAATTAAGTTCTTTGGGCGTTTTAAAGTAAAACAAGCATCAATGAAGGTTCTAGAATGGACTAGAGAGGCCTACAATCCTCTTAAAATGTTTCCACACCAATTAGGAGGTCCTACACAAGTATAGACGAATCCAGAAGACCCTAGGAGGCTCGGGAAAACTTTGGAAAGGCCGGGACAAGTCTGGAAGTCTCTAAAACTTTCTAGAAGCTTTTTGATAGCTAGGGACATAACTAGATACATGTAGAGATATCTAGAATACTCTAGACATGTACATATACTAGGATGCTCTAGAATTTTCCCTTAGGGAGGGGGAGGCCTATAAATAGAACCATCCACCCTCATTTGTAAACCATCCAAGAACACCAAGCAATCTAAGCACCAGAGTCTTGTAAATTCTCTTTCTCAGCTTAATAAAAGCTTTCCTTTCTCAAGTTCTTTCTTTGGCCATAGCGCTTGTGTGAATTAAGGCTTGTTAGCATTGAGTCGGGAGTGCTAACACCGCACGGATAGTTTGGGGAAGTTAAGTCCATGACAGTTGGTATTAGAGCCAGGTTCGAGACATGGAAAAGACCGAGAAGAACCAAGTGGTTAGCTCTTCCGAGATAGAGATCACGCATGAGCAATATGGGCATAAGGTGACAGTTGATCCTAGTATGGCAAGGCCATGAGCCAAGTCCAATGATCTAATCTCTAGCTTGGAGTCACGTATTACTCACGTTGATGAGAACGTGGAGGGCATGTGTGCCCAAGTGGACGACATTCACCAGCGGGTCGAAGGCCTTAAGGCGGAGGATACCGAGATCCACACGACCGTGAAGGCCATGAAGATCAAGCTAGAGGAGATATTGCGAGCGAAAATGAATAAGATCCGCGACCTACTCATGGGGGAGCTCTCAAAGGTGCATGAATCCTTCCAATGTGAGCTTGCCAATACTCATGCCCAACTAGAGGCATTACAAGGCTACCTTGCATTGTGCAAGCGCGCCATGGCCACGGAGCCTAGCACCACGTTTGAGGCGAGGAAGGTTGAGGTGCCAAAGCCAAAGACCTTCGCGGGAGCACACAACGCTAAAGAAGTTGATAACTTCTTGTATGGCCTAGAGCAATATCTTGCAGCGTCGGTATCATGGAGAAGGACTCCAAGATTCAAACTACAATGCTTTATCTCACCGACATTGCCATGCTTTGGTGAAGGAGAAGGCACGGTGATATCGAAAAAGGTACATGTACCATCTCTACCGTTAATGACTTTAAAAAGGAGCTCAAACGACAATTCTATCTAGAGAATGCCGAGGATGAGGTGAAAGCTCGCTTGTGAAGGATTAAACAATCAGGGAGCATTCGTGACTATGTCAAGGAGTTCACTAGCTTGGTGCTCGAGATCCCCGATCTCTCCGAGAATGACTCATTCTTCAATTTTATGGGTAGACTCCAATAGTGGGCAAAGAATGAGTTAAGGCGTCATGGAGTGTAATACCTAGCCGATGCCATTGCCGTAGCTGAAAGCCTAATTGACTACGTTAGCAATAAAGAGTCCACCACCAACCCAAAAGACAAGAAGAGTGGTCAAGCCAAAGGTTGGGGAGATAAGAGCCATCGCAAGGAGGGTCACCAAGAAGACAACCCGTCTAAGCACAAAGACTCGTCCCCTTGGAAGGGCAAGGACCAGGGAAAGTCCAAAGACTTTCGAGGCACAAAGAAGTCACCATCTAATAAGTTCTTTATTTGCGAAGGTGATCATTGGATTCGTGAATGCCCGCAACATCAAGTTCTTAACTCGCTCCTAGCCAAGCATCGAAAAGGTAGTGACACCGACAGTGGCGACGAAGGTGCACAAATGGGATCCTTGCAACTACTCAATGTCCTACAATCTGCCCCAAAGACTGAAGCCAAGGGGTTGCTCTACGTGGACGTCACCGCCAATGGAAAGGCAACAAGGGCCATTCTTGACACAAGTGTGTCCCATAACTTCCTCTCTCTTGAAGAAGCAAATAGGCTTGGTCTTAAAGTAATAGGGGGAAGAGGATTTATCAAGGCAGTTAACTCTGCCGCATAGCCCATCCATGGGATTGCTCGAGGGGTGAAGACCAATGTTGAGTTGGTCATATCTGGCTTGGATCTATTTTGCTTCATCTAATTTCAATTTTGATAAAATTTGGAGGGAAGAAATCTCAACCTCGATGGGTAGTATTGCTTCTATCCTGTAAACCAACGAAAAATGTGTTACCCCAATAGAGGTTCTGACTGATGTATGATAAGCATATAGAGAAAATGGTAGCTTCTCATGCCAATATTTGTAAGTTTCTGTCATCTTTCCAACAATATTTTTAATGTTCTTGTGGGCCACTTCCACTACTTCGTTCATCAGAATGTGGTATGGTGACGAATTGTGATGTTGTATCTTGAATTGTTTGCACACTTTGTCTATGGTCTTATTATTCAGGTTTAATGCATTGTCATATATGATACTCTCTGGTGTCCCATACCAACATATAATCTCTTTCTTCAAGAATATGCTAATTGGGAGTTTGGTGACATTAGCATAAGTGGCTATTTCTACCTATTTGGTGAATTAGTCAATAACCACAAAGATAAACCGATGCCCATTGGAAGCTTTAGGTGATATAGGCTCGATGACATCCATGCACCATGTAGAAAATAGCCTTGGGAAATTCATGACATGTAGCGGGATGGAGGAGCATGAATCTTATCTGCGTAAATTTGACACTTGTGGCATCTCTTGGCGTAGTTGATACAGTCCCCTTCCATTGTGGACCAGTAGTAGCCAAATCTCATAATTTGTCTTGCCATGGTAAAATCATTGGCATGTGTCCTGCATACACCCTTATGGACCTCTTCAAGGATCTTTTTGGCTTCGACAGCATCCACACATCGCAACAACACCTGATCTTTTCTTCTTTTGTACAAGATCTCTTTGTCTAGGACATACTCACTTGCTAGCCTCCGTAGTGTCTTCTTCTCATTTTCAGTACCAGCTCTGGGTATTCACGACTTTTTATGTACTGCAAAATGTCGTGATACCAAGGATGTTCGTCTTTCTCGCCTTCCTCAATGTTATAGCAATTGGCAAGAGACTAGTATATACTCATTTGTATGGGCCTCAAATTAGAATGCTCGTTGACTTTAATCAACGAAGATAGAGTAGCCAAGGCATCTGCCATTTGGTTGTCTTCTTGTGGGAGATAGTGGAAGGTTATCTCATAGAACTCTTTAATCAAGTCTAGGACGAGATTTCGATAATCCATCAACTTGGAATCTATGGCCCCCCATTCTCCTCAGAGTTGATAAATCACAAGCATTGAGTCCCCATATACTTTTAACAATTTAATCTCGCGATCAATGGCAGCTCGAATCCCCATGACGCATGCTTCATATTCTGCTATGTTGTTTGTACAATCAAAATCAAGCTTACTGGCAAAAGGGTAGTGACTACCCTCTGGAGAGATCAATACTGCCTCAATTTCTTTGCCTGTGGCATTGGAGGTGCCATCAAAGTTCAGCCTCCAGTACCTATTTTCTGAGATAGCTTCCTCGACACACATCATATCTTCATTCGGGAAGTAAAAGTTTAAAGGTTCATAGTTCTCTAGGGCTCGGCTGGCTAGAAAGTGTGTTATTGCACTCCCTTTCGCAGGTTTTTGGCTCACGTCAACCAAGTCAAATTCGGACAACAAAATCTGCCATTTAGCTAATCTACCTACCAGTGCAGTTGACTCCATCAAGTATTTAAGAGGATCCAACCTTAAGATTAACCAGGTCGTGTGGTACAACATGTACTACCTTAGTCTTCTAGTAGTCCAGATCAAGGCACAACACAATTTTTTGATTGGCGAATATCTCGCTTCACATTCTATAAATTTCTTACTGAGATAATAAATTGCTTTCTCTTTCTTTCCTGAGTTGTCGTGTTTACCCAGTTCACATCCCATAGAATTTTTGAAAATCATTAAGTATAATATTAACGACTTATTCAGGATAAGCGGTATTAAAACTGAGGCATTTGTCAAGTAGTTCTTGATTTTGTCAAAAGCTTCCTGGCATTCGTCATCCCATCCCCTGGGTTGTGCTTTTTGAGAAGTCAAAAGATAGGATCACATTTTTTGGTTAATTGTGAGATGAACCGAGCAATGTAATTTAATCTTCCCAAGAAGCCTCTTACTTCTTTTTGAGTGCGCATGGGCAGTAAGTCTTGAATGGCTTTGACCTTGTCTGGATCAACCTCAATGCCCTTTTCACTAACTATGAAACCCAATAGCATTCCTGATGCAACCCCAAAAGTACATTTAGCGAAATTTAGCTTCAACTGGTATTTCCTTAGTCTCAAAAATAATTTTCTCAAGACCTTCACATGCTCTCCTTCAGTTTAAGACTTAGAAATCATGTCATCGACATACACCTTAATTTCTTTGTGCATCATATCATAGAAATGGTGACCATGGCTCGTTGATATGTTGCCCCTGCATTTTTAAGTCTAAAGGGCATCACCTTGTAACAGAATGTTCCTCATTGCGCTATGAATGTTGTTTTTCCCATGTCATCAAGGTACATATTTATCTGGTTGTAGCCTGAAAAACCATCAATGAAGGAGAGCAAAAAATGTTTTGTTGTATTATCAACTAGGGTGTCGATGTGAGGTAACAGAAAATTATACTTTGGAATGGCTTTATTCAAATCTCGATAATCAACACACATTTGGACTTTGCTATCTTTTTTCGGAATAGGGACTATATTGGCCACCCATTCTGAATATTTGACCTCTTGAAGAAACTCGGCATCATACTAATTTTTTACATCTTCTTTTATCTTCAGCAATACATCGGGTCTCATTCTTCGCAACTTCTGTTGGACTGGCTTGTAGTCTCATTTTTTGGGGAGTTTGTATACCACCACATCTGTACTCAATCCCGGCATGTCTTGATAGGACCATGCAAAGACGTCTTTAAGCTCTAGGAGCAACTCCATCAGATCCTATTTTGTTTTTACGGTGATGCATGTGCTAATCTTCACCTCTTTCTTTTCCTTTTCATCTCTCAGGCTCCCAATTTCGATCGACTCTTTGTGAGGCAAGATTTGCTTTTCATCTTGTTCTACCATTCTTAATAGGTCAGGAGAATGATCACAAGCTTGATTTTTTTCAAAGTCCTGAAGCTCTCCTAGACACATATCTTGCTCAAAAATAAGTTCTGGATCAATCTTAGTGTCGCTCAATACATCGATTCGGGGGACCTAACACGAATTAATGACATCCATTGTGCAAATGAATTAAGAATGGGTAATTTGTGTGGTATATGTGTATATGAGGAAAAAGAAATAAGAAATGAAATAAAATGTTTGCCAGAGATAACACAAAAAGTATCATTTCATTCACATAAAGATAGTAAGCTTATGCCCTTTACAAAAAGACCCTTGTTGCTCTCGGGCAAGAGTAACAAGTGTGTTCTGAACAGTTCCAAGGGTATAAGGACAAATTCCCCTTAAATACAATCTTGCACCTCCTTCAGTGGTGACAACATTGATGTCCAAAGCTCATAACGTCATTCCCAGCTCACTTTTTTCATCTTTCTTAAGATGTTTGGGGTGGATGAATCCTCCAGACACAAAAGTTTCAGAAAGGCGAGGAAAAGTCAGAGGTTCCTAGTTAACCTCTTCTCCTTTCAGACGAGCCTTCCTCCTTTTATGCTTCTTCACAACCTTATTCCTTCTTTGTTAGCACCTGGCTTGTATCCCAGACCAAAGTGATCTTGTTTATTGATCACAAACGGTGCATTGACCCTGCCTTGTAGGTACTTCCCTAATCCTCTACCGAATCGGGCTCCTCTTCCCACCATTAGTTTGATTACCATTCTTGTTGCTTTAGACAACTTTGGGGTGGGAATCCGACTTCCTTCGACAATAAAGGTTACCTTAAAAATTCAAATGACCAGAATGAGCACTCGACGGTCTTCTTATCAGTTTCTATATAGGGTGTATCACTAGTGATGAAAGCTATGATGTTTTCTTAAGCATCCACAATGACAAGGTGCCCATAAAAGATAAACTTTAATTTCTTTTGTAGTGACAATGGCACTACCCCGGCTGAATGGATCTAGGGTCTTCCTAACAGATAGTTATACGTGGGTTTGATAACCATTACTAGAAAATCAACATCATAGGTATTTGGGTCCACTAGCATTGTCACTTCAATTCTTCCTATCACTTTTCTCTCAGTACCGTCGAAGGCTCGAACTATAGTATTACAAGCCTTAATATGATAACTGTCTACAAGAAGTCTATTCAGGGTGGTCAATGGAGGTACATTTGGAGCGGATCCATTGGCAATGTATAGCCTTTGCACCGAGTAGTTATGTGCAAGGCCTTGGTAGACCTCATACCACCTAGGGGTATCTCATCATCATTAAAATGGATGAAGTTATCATCATTCAATTTATTTTCCAACCTATCCAACTTGTTTACCAAAATGTCATTAGGAACGAAAGTCTCATTCAACACTTTCAGCAACACATTTCGATGTGAATATGAACTCAATAGTAGAGATAGCGTTGATATACGAGCCGGTAGTCTGCGGAGGTGTTTGGCAACACTATATTCACTATGTTTCAAGAACTTCAGGAATTCTTTCACTTTCTCCTCTTTAACTGGCTCATTGATTGGTGATTCTAGTTTAGCATTATTCTTTTTCTCGAGCTCAACTATCTAGGCTTTTCCCTTAGGATCATCTGCTTCACCATATCATCTTCTGCTTCTGGTGCAGATACTGACATCTTTTACTTATTTTGAAGTGGTATCGAAGCATCATTTCCTTGGATTGTTATTTTACAATCGTACCTCCAGGGAACTTTCTTGTTATCCTTGTAAGGAAAATGACCTGGTTTTGAATTGTGATCTTTGGTCCTGCACCATCGTCTTCTTCGAATTTCCTCGGTCCAGAGATGATCACGACCAGGAAATTGCCCTCATGGTTATTCTTAGAGGATTATTCTTCTGAAGCACAAATGTTTGCTTCTTCGAACTTTCTTTCTTCGAAAAACTCTAACTCTTTGTTGTCAATTAAATTTTGGATAAGAGTTTTAAACTCTGCACAATTCTGGATGTCATGATTTCTTTCACCGTGGTATAGACAGTGGTATTCGGAAGTCTCCTTCTTATCTCTTGAGCCTTGCAACAAGCCCATTTTGACCATCTTCTGCCACACCCACTTCAATGAAGACTTTACCTCTTTAATACTGGTTTTGGTTCTCCTACTCCTATCGCTAACGATTGTATTTACTCCTGGCTCGGTATGATTGGGTAGTGGGTTCCCATCTGTACTTTGCCCCACGAAATCATCGAATCTTACAACCCTCATTTTTATAAATTTTTCAACAAGCTTCATGAAAGCGATACAGTTCGCAATAGAGTGCCCCATGATCCTTGCATGATAACCGCACTGAGTATTGGGATCGTACCACTTTGGGTAAGAGGGTTGTATTGGTTTTTTATAAAATGGAGACACCACATGTGCATTACAAAAAATTTGCATAACTCCCCGTATGTTACCAGAATATGAGTAAATTCCATATCTTCCACCTTTGCTCTCTGATTTTCCATAACTCCCCGTATGTTACCACTTCAATGAAGTTTAGGTATTTGAGGTCGCAGCTTTGGGTTGTCCGACTATTAGCGGTTTTGAATAGCCAACATCATAGACACATGTATTGCTTGCCTCGCCCTTCTTCCTTTTATAGTTCAGTTTCTTCAAGTTTTTCTCGTCTTCAATCTTTTCACTTCGGATTGCATTTTCAATCATTTCTCCATTCATTATTATGTTAGAGAAGTCTTTCATAGAACCTCCTATCATGTGAATAAGGAATGGTTTCTTTAGTGTACCGACGAAAAGCATCAGTCTTATTTTCTAACAACAGAGACTGCACTTGGGCATCTTTCCATCGTTGTGCATATTGCCTGAAACTCTCGTTAGGTTTCTTTTCTATGTGTTGCAATGTAACCCGGTCATGAGTTATGTCAATAGCATGGCTGTGTTGTTTAACGAATGCATGCGCTAGATCTTTCCAAGAGTTAATTTTGGCACGACTCAACTGGTTGTACCATCTTACAGCAGATCCCGTCAGACTATCTTGAAAATAGTAGATTAAGAGGGGGTCGTTGTCAATGTACCCCGTTATTCTCCTAACGAACATTGTAATATGAGCTTCGAGACAAGTAGTCCCATTATACTTTTCAAAATCACGCATCTTGAACTTCGGAGGTAGCACCAAATCAGGAACCATGCTTAACTCTCTTACATCCACCCCTGGAACTTGGTCTGCATTTTCTATAGCCTTGAGTTTGCCTTCCAACTGTTTCCATCGATCCTTAAACATTTTGGGTAGCTCAACCTTTAGTTTTTCGATTTTATTGAAATTTGGAACAAGGTATTCACTAGGGTCATCCTGAACTACCACTCATCCTCGTAGGGAAAATTCAGCCTGATCAACCCGTGGCTTTGCTATGGAAGTCTCCACTAGCATATGGGTCTTGCCGAAAGGATTACCGAGTCTTCTATCAGTGCACTGGGATTTATAACTACTCCTTTCTTCTTTTCGGGATCCCTTCCATCCAACATCTCAGCTATCTTTGCTAACAAATCTTCTTACGACTACGAAATATGGGCACAAGTCTCCTACTGCGTTTTCTCTAACTTGCTCTCAATATCTTTCTTGATATCTTCACATGCTTTCTCTACTTTTGTCAATATCTCTTCCATGCTTTAGCTTTGCTTCTGGTGAAGTAAAGGTGTTGAATCTATGGGTTTGTATGTCCCAGAATTACTGCGATAATAATTTTTTAAGAAATTAAAATCGTAGTAAAAATGATATAGTATGATGCAGCATGACGCAAATGCAAATGAGAAAATATGATGTACATGCAAAACACATATTATATTAGTACCATAACATATTTTAAATAAAAGGTGTTGATTTCAGTACAACACATAAGGTGGGTCTATTTCACATATATTGCTTGGCCTTAACACCCAGAATCTTAATCTTCCTGAAGAGCCATGCTAGTTTCTTGCTCCGTTTAGATTCTGAATGGCTAGAGTCTACAGGCTCAGAACATCAGCCTAAAAGGCTAGAGTCTGCGGGTGCTCTGCTACTTCTCGTACTTGGACGAGAGCTTCTATCATAACATGGTCTCTATCCTGAACTTGATCATGAGTTGTTGCAGTCGTGCCTCCCAATGATGATCATTCCACTTTTGAACTTCTTCGAAATCGTTAATTTGCCCCTAGCAAGTCTGCAAAGCCATTTCTAATTCCTTGACTTGTTTTGTCAGAGTCTCGTTGTTCTCCCTACTTGCTTTTAATTCATCTACAGAGTCTCGGTTATGGTGCCTCTGTAGGAAGTCTTCTAGCTCAATAATTCGGCCCCTTCTCAGTTCTACTTCCAGAAAATTCTTCCTGCATGGCTATTTGTTGTGTCTAAACATCTTTGAATCTTATTTCCCAAAGATCGGCTCACTCCTTTTCCTCTTACATTTCAAGCTTCCATTTGGCAGATGTCTATATGAGATTGGCATATTTTGTTGATGCGCGAAGCTTTTTGTAATCACCCCGTAGACCGCTCAAATCTTCTTCAGCTTTGCTTTTTCCCTTCTTCAGCCTTTCAATCTCTTGTTCCTAAGACTTTATACCGAACTTCAATTGGTTCCTTTTGTTTTCTAACCTTGACAGCTGGCTTTCCATCACGAAGTACTTCTTTCCAAAATCATGCTTCGCGATTTCCATTTCTGAGGGATTGACCTGCAAATGTTCCTCCACCAATACATTATTTTCTGGATTTGGTAAAGGAACATCGTCATTAGTTCTTTTACTTCTCCATCTTCGATATTCTAGTGTAACTCTAGGTTTTTCATCGAACAACTTCATCTTACAAATATGCTTTCATGCCTTAGTGATCATGGAAACAGTTTTCTTGTAGTCTTTACCCTTGTAATAAAAATTCGCAGGTAGCGAGCCCTCTTTTTTCCAGGATGAACTACCTCGACCTATACTGCTTGGATACTAGTAACAGAGCATATCTAGTTCCACCCCATATTCCAAGTAGAGGGACACAGTCAGAGTCTCCATATTTGTATATAATACTGTTAGGGAAGAACCAGTCTGCTTTCCAGATAACATCTTTCTCCTGGAGGTTTCAGAAAATAGCCATACATTTGTCATGGGAGATGTTCTCCTACCTTCACGTGGACGCCAGATCTTTCAGCAGTGAGTAATCCTCAAAGCATGCTCAATAAAAAAAATTTTCTGGCTTCTAAAAGTGGCTATAAAACCAGACCAACAAAATCCGAGCACAACCGATGAACCTTTCTTCACCACTTCTTCTACAAGCACGAGAGACCTGAAAGTTTCGGCTAGGATTGCTGGAACATGGGTAATTTTTTTGTCAAGGTGATCGAACAGTTCCATAACAGCATCATCAATATATCCCAATAATTTGGGAAAGATAACCAAACCATAGATGGATAGGGCAAACATTTTGACCTATTTTTCTCGCTTGGATTGAACTTGGATTAGGTCTCGTATGGATCTCCACGAGATGCATGTGGTTTCCCCTTTTTCTTTAATCCTGGCTTTAGCCCATTGTTCGTCCATGCCATTCATTTTTCGTAGCTTTTTTTGAAACTCTATGGAATTAGGAGACTTGAAGTAGGCTTTATCGACTTGGATTTTGGGCAACATATCAAAGCAGTGTATTCTTCAGTGGTTGGTACCAAATCGACATCTTTTAGAGTAAAGCAACTATAGGCAGGATTCCAAAACTGGACAAGGGCTCGAAATAAAACTTTGTTGATACTGACATCTAGCAGGTAACATAAATCATCGTAGTTGTTGTAGAACAACTGCTTGTTTTCTTCATCCCTCTGGTGCCAGATTTCTTTTAACTCCTGCAGTTTGTTCCGAGTCAATCTAATACTAGTGAGATCCTAGAGCTCTGACTTTTCACCTTCTAATAGACTGTCCCCTTTCTAGTGCTGAGTCTCTTCTGGCCACCTCTGCACGCCTAGGTTTCCTTCCACCCTATCAAGAAATTGGTTATCTATAGCAGATCCTTTGTAACAGTTGAACTTGCCTCAACACCCTTTTTAATAAAAAAATGCAATGAAAGGGCAAAGAAAATCAAAGACAAAATAAAACATGTTAGTCTCAGTATAAATAATATCAAAATAATAAAGGAGCTGAATTAAAATATTCCTAGAACATGTTTTTCTACCCAACACGCTTTCGAAAAAAATAATCATACTCTATCATGATATCTACCCACATTCTTGTTTTGCATAAAAGAAGAGACATGATATCAAATTATTGCGAAATAAATAAACAAATAAATAAACAATACTAAAATTAAAGGGCATAATTGAAAAGACATTAAACCCCCCCATCATTCTCTATTATGCACTTGTAGGGTGACTCTCTAAACGGGCAGAGGTTCGGTATGGCTCTAGACAAGGTAGGCTCATATGGTTCACTACATGTGGTTTAGTTCTAACAAAGGTATTCGAATTGTACTTACTATCCTTCTAAGGGTAGTAAACACAATTCAGTAGGATACATTCCCCTAGGTCTGCACGAAGATGGAAATCTCACGAAGACAAAGGGACATATATCCCAGAAGCGATCCACTATCCTGTACGGCGGCGGTACCTCACGAATGGGTAGTTTCTCACTCCCACTTAAAAGGGACAGAGCTCGGGTGCAAAGCTCATGATATGCAAAACGAGGGAAACAAAATTTTAGGAAACCTTTTTGTAAAGAATTTAAAATAAAAAAGGATCACAAAATAAATTAAACCAAATTTATAGTTTCCACTCATTAGGACAAAAAGTAATCGACTAGTGGCTTGACTCTAAAAAAAATAGGTACTCCCCAGCAGAGTCGCCAAGCTGTAACAATGGGAGTCGCGACCAATCTTTTTAATTTAGGTGAGATTGGATCAACTGAAAACCTGCCAATTTTCATAAAGCCTATTTTTGTGTCATTTTATTAAAACAACAAGTTTCGATCTGCGAAACCAGAAAAACAGATTCGGGAGTCAGTTACGTGTGGGGAAGGGTGAGCACCCCTACAAAGCTTAAAATTGGTACCTGGTCGATTACGTATTGTCTAAATGATGGAAATTAAGAATTCAAATTTAATTTAAAATTTGTGATCCCTTAATATATTTAAAAGAATATTTCTGTCTATGAAAGGAATTTACACCTTACACTCGGGGCATAATTTCTGTTAGATTCCCGAATAAAGGGAACCTGTTTTGAAAATTATAATTTATAAGACTAATGGAAAGCGGCACCTCTTACGTACGAGGTATGTTTTTCACGAGAATCCCTAATAAGAGGTTTTAATTTAAAATTCAGTTCGAACGAATGAATATAAAATATATATGTATATAAATATATATATTTAATATACTAGGTAAAAATATAAAAAAATAGAGAATACAAAATAAATATGAAAGGAAAAAACGTATTAATTAATATATATGTATAAAATTTAAACAAATACATAATATATATATGTGTGTATATATTAGTTAACATAAATATATATGCCTTTTTAGCTATATTAGTTGACATATATATAAAACCTTTATTAGTTAAGGTATATGATACATTTATTAGTTAACATATATATACCTACATATATATAATAATATATAAATAATATGGTAACAAAATAAAAAAGAAATTAAAACAGTGACTAAAATATAAAAAAACTGTAAAAGTGACGAAAATGAAAGAAAAAGAAATTGGAGTGCAAAAGTATGAAGGATACAAAGGCTGAATGGCATGAAATGTAATTTTCCCATCCATTCGAAAACGCATAGATCCTTTATCCTGGTCGCGCGTCAGGTACAAGAGCAAAATGACGTCGTTTTATAGAGGATATAAATATCTTATTCAAGCCAAAAAAATTCATTTGCTCTTTTGGTAACCAAAAAAGGTTTAGAGCTCTCTCAACTCTCATTTCTTCCTCTCTGCCGGAGGTCGAGAGCCACCGAGGGTTGTCGCGTCCGCTGTCGTATGTCGTCGTTCTTCAGCGACGAAGAATCGCTGCAAATGGCGGCCAGAGTTCATTCAAGTAGGTGGTTTGAACCGGTTTTGACTCTCAATGCCGAATCTAAGGTTGTTTTTTTTCTAAATCCTTCTCTAGTTTCTTAGATCTAACAAAAACCAAACAATTTTTATATTTTTTTTACCTTTTATGCTCTGTTTTTTGTTTGATATTCTTTCTCTATTTTTGATTCGATCTTTCAGTTCCTAATGGTCTCTTATCCTTTATGTTTTGCAGGTTGAAGCCCTTATATAGGGCTTCGATTCGAGATGATCTGGAAAGGTGAGGGCAAATGGAGGCTTAGTGTGGCTGGATTTGGACGGTTGTGGTAGAAATGAACGAGGGTATGGGGATTTAAGGGAGGATTTAGGGTGATGGTGGCAAAGAGTAATCAAAAGGTTTACTTTAGGGTGTCGACAACGGCTTGGAGTCGGTGGCAGCGTGGCTTAAACGACGACGGCTTCAGGCGAGCAGTGGCGGCGGCTTGGCTTGGATGAGTGGCGGCGGTGGCTGCTAGAGCTAGGGTTAGGGTTAGATCATTTTAGGATATTAGGGTTTTTGGTAATGGGTTGGATATGAGCCTGGGTTTTAATTGGGTTAATGGGTAATGGGTTATTATTATTGGGTATGTATTGTATTGGGTATTTGGATGTTAATGTTACTGGGCTTTCAGGCCCGGATGAATTGGGTTACTACACCATAAGCCCCAATTATCTTATTCGAACATAACTATTAACATTTTTTTATTTTGACGAATAATAGTAACTAGTTTTATTGAATAAAGAGAAAATAAAAATAAAATTACAAGAAGAATATAAATATATAATAGGCTAATCACATTAACTGATAATTTTCCCTAAAACCATTAAAGTGCATAAACTATATATCCACTAAAGCATAAAACATGATCATACAAGAAAACCTAACCAAACAACTCAGGAATTGTAGATAAATAAACACCATTATTGTCGATGAAGGATAAACATCCTCGACACTAACATAAAAAATTATATAACAACAACAACACGTTGAAAAATTCACTTTACTACTACTCAACCACGAACTATTTTTGTGATTGCAAGCGCCTATCAATACAAGATAATCGGTCCAATGGTCCAAACTAAGTGTAGTTAAGCGTGAAAAATCAAATAACCACAAATTATAAAGACGACGTCAAATCTAATCCTGAGAAAAGAGAATAACATGCTACAAGAGCAGAAAAACATCCACAATTTTCTTTAGAAAAATGGAAGACTTGTTAAACCAAATCGCTCAAAAATTCAAATATGTAAAAAGATTGAAAAGGAAAAAAAAAGGGAGAGAAGATGTAAGAGACCACGACAAGAATTACGACAAGAACTACGACAAACAATGAGTGATAGCTATTTGATCAAAGGCTGGCGTCACCGCTATTTAAATCGTCAATAAAAAAATTTAAAAAGAAAAAAAGAAAACACACACTATGCAAAATTAGCCTATGTTACTTGAACCCAACTCATCTAACAGGAACAATGTAATCTTTTACTAATAAAATCACTCAAGAGTTTCGTATTACGTTTTATTTTGGAAAAAACTTTGATACACAGGCCGTGTAAACTTTAGTTTACACTTGCCTTTTAGTTTTAGGGGTTAAGGTTTTAGTTTAGGATTTAAAATTTAGGGGTTTAGGTTGTATGGTTTAGAATTTAAGGTTAGTGTTTAAAATTTAGTGTATAGGGTTTAAGGTTTAGGGTTTAGTTTTTAGGGTTAGGGTTAGGATTAGGAATTTAGGATTTAATTTTTTATAGTGAAAATACACAGGCTTGTGTAAAATTAATTTTACACAGCCTGTATATCAAAGTTTTACCCTTTTATTTTACTCATATATTATCCATGGCATTTCGTTATATGCTTTTCTAGTCTTCTCGTAGTTACATATTATCATTAATCATTCAAGTGGAAGAGGAAACTTTCTAATTCAAACAACAAAGACAACCTCTCACTAGGAAATTGCTACCCAACATCAATTTTTAAGATCATATAACTATATTTTTTAATTATTAATATTTTTTGTACTTTTTATATATTTTCATGACTTTTAATAAATTTTTATTATTTTTTGTACTTTTATTTATTAATTAGTTAATTATTAAAATTGATCAATTATTAAAAATTATGGTTAGAAAATGTTTGATTGATTTCTTATTTAACGGAAAAGTTCAATTTGAATACACGGGTAAAACTTTAATATACGGCCTTTATTTTACACAGGCATGTATTTTTGCCTTACAAAATACAAATCTTAAATTCCTAATTCTAACACCTTAAACCCTAATCCTAACATTATAAACCCTAACCCTAACACCTTAAACCCTAAATTCTAAATATTAACTTTAAATTCTAAACCCTAAACCCCAACCATTTAAATCTTAAACTATAATCATAACTCTTAAAATTAAAAAGACCGTGAAAATTTTGTATTGAAGTTTTTTCCTTAAATACACTTTTATTTTTTATTTTTAAGGATTCCATTAAAATTACTTCTATAAAAAACTAAATTATTTTTTTACCAATAATGTTTTAAACCCCTCGGCCTTAATATCAATTAAGATCTTACAATTACATCACAGGTTTAATTGAAGGTTTAGGTAAGCTTATATTAGCATTAAAAATCTTTTTAAAAAAGAAAATTAATTAATTACTTTCTGCAAATTTCTAATACAACAGCTGTTGACACTTTTATTGGGTTTTTTTTTTTCCTTTCTAATTTTATATATCTTTTTAATTGATATTATTATGGTTTTCAACAACTATAATCAAAATCCCGTTCTTTTATCTCTCCAAGGGATTGAATCCTAGAAGGCAAGAACATGTCGGGACTGTACAATTCCAACTTCTCACCTGCAAGAGTTGCTTCCCCTCAAATTAGAAGCACTCCAGAGGTTGAAAGGTAATCAAAATTTAATCTTTTTTACGAAGAACATAGGCCGACTCTTGCTCATGTTTCTCAATTTTTTTTAATTTTTGTTTTCTTCTGGGTTTAACAATTTTTTGATCTGTTTGGGATTCTGGGTGTGTTTTTTTTTTGCCCTCCTCAGTCGGTACTTATCAGAGTTGTTGGCAGAGCATCAAAAGCTTGGACCTTTTTTGCAAGTTCTTCCGATATGTAGCCGACTGCTAAATCAAGGTTACTACTTTACTCTCACACTCTTGGATCTAGTTTTTTTTTTCTTCTCCGGGTTTGTTCTGCTTTTACAAATTATCCATGTTAGATCAGTCTGATAGTGTAGTTAATGTTTATCCTCTTTGATTGTGTTATGGTTTTGGGTTTGATAATATACCTGACTCAATGTTTGTTAGTTTGCTATATGTTCCAATGCTGAAACATGATAACTCTCACCACTCCATTGTGTTGTGGATAGTGTCTCAACACTTGAATTAGTTGTTTGATCATTGTTAAAGGGCTTTAAGTACCGTCATGTTCCAATGCTGAAACATGATAACCTAGGTTTTCCCTGTGTTCTTATGTGATCTTTTCCCCTTTTGATTAAAGTGCTATGTATTTGTCATAGAGGCATTTGAAGAGATTCTTAAGTTTTGGATTTCGAAAACTTATTGCAGTTGGAGTTTTATGTGTTCAGAAGAAAGTCTGAATATTGGAAAGCTAAGATAGAAAAGGAGTAGCACTTGTAAGACCAATTCTTCTGCTGAATTTGAATTTTGGAAAATCTTTCTTGTATCGAATCTGAGTGCGAGAATGTGAGCTAATTAGCTTGATTAGTTTGGACAATAAATGTTTTTGTGTAGGCTTACACACCCCCTTGTATTCTTTCCATATTGCGGGATGTTTTCAGAAATCAGATACTAAGTTTTTATAGTTCTTGCCTTAAAATGGTTAATAAACAGGGATCTGTTTTGTTTTACTTGTGGTCGATGTTCTATCTGTACTTTACAATCTTTCATTATCCTTTGTGGTCCTTTTTTGTCTTGCTGAATTGATTTTGAATGTTATACTCCTTTCATGCACTAACATGTTTTCGTGATGTCGTTCCTTTCTCTTATGTAATTGTCTTCGTATGCAGAGATATTTCGGGTCTCAGGAATGATGTCCAACCAAGGATTTGGTGACTTTGACCGGATGCGGCATAGAAGCCCCAGTCCAATGGCTTCTTCAAATCTTATGTCAAATGTTTATGGGACAGGATTAAGCAGTTGGAATAGCCTTCCTCAAGAGGTAACTATTTTTTTTCAAATTTCCATTTTAGCATCTTTATTTTGTACATGTGTGTGCGTGCGTGTCTCTCTCTATATATAATCCACATTTTCTCTTGTTTGGTTGATTGAGTTATTTTCTTGTAAATGCTCAATATCTGTGTCATACCTATAAGTTGACAATTTGGGTAAACTAAAACCGAGAGAAGAGTTCTTTATGCTTTTAATTCTCTGACATTCTCTTTAAAGATTATATCTGGTAATCACCATTATAATATGGATGTCTAAAAAATTGCCAAGACAAACCATAACATCTAAGTCTTGTTGTCCTATGGCATCATAAAGACCGCAAATAGACGATAAAGTTTGAAGTGGTTTCCTTGCTTTATTATTACGGCCACTAAAATCTAAAATCAGTTAATAGAATTTTATATGTGCTTCAACTTGCAGACCATCTCAAAGGGATAATGAGTTTAGTTTCATACCTTATCTGGCACAATATAGGTTTCATTTTAAAATTCAGGAAATACACGAAAAAAATTTTGGCCCATGTTTCCAGTGTGTTGCCATGTGCAACTTAGGCATATCTGAATGAACATATTATTCAATCACTCAATCTGAATACCATACGACTGTTCAAAAACTATGGGGCTTTTTTTGGTTGCTAAGTTCAATTCATGAAATAAGAATGAGGAAAATGGCCAAATTGTCACTAAATGAAAGCACTCCTACCAATTGGTGAATATTTGAGTTTCATCTGTCCTCTTTGCACCTGGTTGATGACTATAGCAAAACAGTAGTGTAATCTCCAGTATTTAATTTATAGATGGATATCAAGCTTATTTCTTGTCCAAAATGGTATTTCTTTTTAAAGTGCTTGATATGCAAAGAGTTCCACTAAATACATTCGCTATCCATCGTTTCTTTTTTGGTTGCTAGGATGTATTCAACTTTTGTTCCTTTTCCCCCTCATTTCTTATTTCAACTGGTTAACATTCTAAACATATATATTTTTAACAGTTTAGTACCTGTTCTTTAATGAAGCATTGAGAAGTTATTCTTGGAATGTGAAGTGAATTGAGCCATCTGATCTTTTGTGTTACGGTTGATTTTTTAAATTTTGACAGAGACTAAGTGGACCTCCTGGAATGACAATGGACTGGCAAGGTGCACCAGCAAGCCCTAGTCCGTACACAGTGAAGAGGATTTTGCGACTTGAAATTCCTGTTGATACATTTCCAACGGTAAGCCTTATATAAAAAATGCTACTTCTTTGATTTAAAATTCTGAGATTTCAATTGAATGAACGAACCTTTTTATGCTTACTGATTTCTAGAGTCTGTTTTCCCTTTGTTTTTAGTTCAATTTTGTTGGTAGACTTCTAGGCCCTAGAGGCAATTCATTAAAGCGGGTGGAAGCTACTACCGGCTGTCGTGTATACATTAGAGGCAAAGGATCAATAAAGGATCCAGACAAGGTAAAGGCTACCTAAGTTTCTACTATTGTTGTTTCTGTAATTGTTCGGTGCCACTAGTTTCGCGCTACATGTCTCAATCATGATTCAGCTGAAACTAACCGGAAGATGCAATGAACTTCTAGATGGCTAAATTCAAGGATCCCCCCTTGCCTTTTTCTTTTGACATTAAAATTGAATAGAGAATAGTTCTCAATGTTTTTTTTTGCCATCTAAAGGAAGAGAAGCTGAGAGGCAGACCCGGATACGAGCACCTGAATGATCCGCTCCACATCTTGATCGAGGCTGATTTACCTGCTAACCTTGTTGATACAAGTCTTAGACAGGCGCAGGAAATCATAGAGGAGTTACTCAAACCTGTGGTATGTACCACAATCTTTATCCCTTTTTTCTAGAAATTATATTAGCCATTGGTTTACTTTGATATAGGCATTCATCTTGAAACTGCATTATTCGTCGAGTATAAATTTCCTTCTTTTGCTTGTGTGAGCCCTTTCCTCTGTCAAACGTTGGCATCCTCATGATTATGCCAGAACAATTTGCCTTGCGTTCTCCTATTCTTTTATCAGCTTGCAGGCTTTTATTGTGTTAAAACTGTTAATAAATATTCCATCTTCTGAGTTCTAAACTTCATATTCGCATACGTAGGATGAGTCGCAAGATTTTATCAAGAGGCAGCAATTACGTGAACTGGCAATGCTAAACTCAAATTTCAGAGAGGAGAGTCCTGGTCCAAGCGGCAGTATTTCTCCTTTTAATTCCAGTGGAATGAAACGTCCCAAAACAGGATACTGAGAGTTTAACCATAAATCACCTACACGCTGCTCCAGGATTTCATAGCCAAACATACCTTCTGAATTCTCTGATACATATCAATTCAGTACACTTGAAAATATTAGGTTAACAGTTTTTGGTGGTGAGCTTCTTCTGATGGGCTCTTAAGTTTAGGTTTGGTGAGGTCAGTTTTCCTGTAAACTCGATACGTTCATTGGATTTATTCTTGTGTTAGCAGAGCTTTGAGGAGTGCGGAATATAATATATATATATATGTGTGTGTGATGCAAGTATTAGGCCGGATGAGGTCGGTCTGAGTTGTGTAGGTGTGTCGTGTTTATTCCGTTGCTTGTCTCCTTTGCTTTCGTATGTAGTTTATATGGAGAAGTATGGCAGTGTAAGTTGGGTTAGACCATGAATGTAGTCTCGTTTGGTTGACCATTCCAGCTACGAAGCCTATGGATCTTCATCTTCTCCTTCAATCGCTCTATGCTGCTTAATTTTTTTTATTTATTTTAGACTGTTATTTTCATTATTAGCATCTCAAAGCTTCTCTTAGTTGTCCATTGGAATTTGTAATTTATGTTTTCTTTTATTTATTTTTTCCCTCTTACAATGGGATTATTCAATTTATAATTTGAAGTAGTTGCCTATTAGACAACTAATCAATATCTTTGGGATGATGTTTGAGGAAGATTTGGTAAATAATTCATGTTGTTTATATTTTATATTCTTTTATTTTTTTCGTTAAAAATTGTATATTTTTGTGTTATATATATTAAAAATTATATATATTTGACACAATCTTACATTTATGATATATTTATAATAATATCATGTTGTGCTGTGATAGCATATTTATATTATTTTTATGTTATCGTGTTTATGATCATTTTATATAATTTTATTATAATAAATTTTAACTAATCATATCATTAATTGAATAATTTTTATTGAAAATAATTAATTATTACATTCAAAATTTTAATATGCTTTTTCAAAGCATTAGAAGGTCGTATTCTAGTAATGATAACAATAATGATTCTACATCGAGCGAAAATCCAGTAACAGAAAAAGAAGTGAACACATATTACCTTGTATATATAAAAATATTACGTCGTTCTTGGTTGTTATGGCTCGATTATGAATTGTTGATCGCCTGTGGTTGTTGCTGTTTGGATCCAAAGTTGTTGGTTATTGATTTACCGAGTTTCAGTATTCCACTTTCCGATTTGCTGAGGGTTGTGTTTTAAATGATCCGGTGGATTGCTCTTTGAGATAATGATTTGCAGTTAGTGTCGATTGTTATACTTGGAAGGTTCTGTGATGTTCTTTGCCTCTAATTGGTTCGTCATATTTTTGTGAGATTTGGTATATGGTTCTGATGTAGTGGTTTAGTTGGTACTTAAACCTGCACTCTCCTACACAATTGAAGAATAAGAAGAAGAATGAGGAGGAAGAGCAAGGAAAGATAAATGCTTTAATGAAGAAAAATGAAGAACGAAAGTAAAAAAAAAAAATTGATTCGTGAAACAACCAAAAATTAAGATTAACTGTCAAAATTTGTGTTTGTGAGTTCCAGCTCATTAATTATAGCTCATGAGTTTCAGCTCATCGAAAAAGATTGAAAAAAATGAAAAAAAAAGTAAGTGAACGTTAAAGGGTATTGTAGTCACAACTATTAATTGATGTAATTAGTTTTGTAATTGCAATTAGTAATTTGTTAATTGTTAGAGGGTAATTAGTTTGTTGGACCTAGGTAGTTACAGGGCCATAGTTCTCTGCTATATAGGCAGATCAACTGTATTGGGCTCAATAACCATTTTTCATATCAGATCTATTTTGAATAAAAATTAAATATTTTTTCAGTACAAAATTGGCATATTCCATATTCCTTAAATTTTAATCTCGGAAAGTATTTTTATGTTCACATTGCATGTTCACATAGGTGTGGATGGATAAGTCTTTTAGAATTTCTCTGTGGATCCGGCCAGTCTTGTAGTCTTTTCAAGCCCGGAGTTTGCCTTAGAACCTTTTGGTAGCTTGTTGCACATGTGACTCGGACCTCAACTCGTGGTCTGTGACATTCTCCCCCACCAAACTCAGCATCGCTTCTCCAAAATGAAGCTAGAAACGACCCTGGAAATTTTTCGATACCTCAACTTTCCCCTAACTTGAAATCGAGCTTGGTTGTCCTCTCATAAGAACTGCTCTTCCCACAAAGAGCACCTGACTTGTGCTGGGTTGTCCAACCATATGAACTATTAGCTTCGGTAATCGCCGCCATGTAAGATCACTCACCGTCTCACTTCATACATCTTGACCATAAGAACTTCTTCCTACAAGTTGTGATCTGTCATGGCTGTCTTAAATGAAATAGTTGCGCCAAGTAGGGGTGTGCATTTTCTGATACGAATAGTATCTGATCTGAAAAATTCAGATATTCGAAAAATCATATCAGCAAAATAACAATCTGTATTCGATTCGAAAATACCAGATATTTAGTTTTTTGGATATTTAAATTTTCAGATCAAACATCCGGATATTCATATCCTAAAATAAATTTTTTAATAAAAGGTTCGAAATTTATATTTATAAATAAATAATGTATTAATTAATTATTGTGTTTGAAATCATTGGTGGACAAAATTCATTTTTATAAACTTAGGATAGAAATCTAATGGGTGAGATTATACAATATTTAAAGTTAAATGAGTCTTTTAAGATTCAAGTTCTTTTAACTTCTTATCTAAATAATTAAAAATTCAATTATCTAGAAAAAATTACGGGTCAGGTACCCAGCCAAAAAAATTTGGGTATTTCATTATAAATACATAGTAATTTTCAATCGAGTAGGAGGGTCGACGGGTCAAGTATTTTTGAACACCCTAATGCGAAGTTGTAACATCCCAACCCGAATGCCACAATTGGGCCTCCAACCCAAACCAAAACCATAAGATTTTTGCTACTAAATTTAGCCCAACATCATCATTTCATAAAAACCATTGAGTTAAAACATATTAGGTCGATAAACCATTTGAAACATTACATGAGGAGCTTCACTTTAAATACATAATTTTAAAAGCATTCGACACATAAGCTTAAACCCAAAATACAAGTTACAATAACATAGGGTCCTACGGATACATGGCCTAATAAAATCTAAGTATTGTACTTGGACTCTAGTCGATGCTGAGGTCCTACTCCGATGGTGCTCCAAGATGTACGTCAACCTACTAACCTGTGAACGGAAACAACAATTCCGAACGCTGAGCTAACAAAGCTCAGTGGGTACATTTCCACTCAACCATAATTCTCATACAAATCATGAAATGGTACATGCTCCAAAAAGATAACATGACATGGAAAGCAATGGCGCTACCATATTCGCCTCAACACAATAATCAAGGATGTACAACCTCAAACTTAAGCATAGAATCACATTATCAAATCTGAAGTGAGACCCGGTATCACGCGGCCTCAAATATATGCACCACTGCTCAGAATCTCACATCGAGCATCAACACTCAAAATCTCACATCGAGTGGAAAGGCTCAGAATCTCGCATCGAGCATCATTACTCGGAATCTCACATCGAGCATCAACACTCAGAATCTCCCATCGAGTGGTCTTCTCGTGTTGCAATACTTTCTCATTGGGTATCCGGATCCTATAAATAAGGGTTAAATTCCTTGGTACCCTCGCCCGACACCTTCACCCATGACAAATAAAAGATCTTCAAGGTTTACAAACATACGCATGTAAATCCTCTCTTATCTAACACGTTATTCATCATTTAGGCCGTATACAATATTAAAGACTTAGTTTCTTGTTATCATTATTCATTTTACCCCTTAGAAGACCCATCGGGCCCTTACTCTCGAATTATTGAACCCTCGAACTAAAAAATAAAGTTTTTGGGTAGATTGCCCAGGCCGTATCGATATACCTCACAAGGGTATCGATACACCCAACTGTATTGATACGCCCACCCGTGTACCGATACCCAGCTACACTCACGTGGTCTCAGCCAAGCCACCCCGTACCGATACACGAAGACGTGTACCGATACTTCAAGGCGTACCGATACACCTTAGAAGCGTATCGGTATTGAGATTCGCTACTGGAATCTGGTTGGGGAAAAGGTATCGATACCCTCCCTAGTGTACCGATACTTCTTGACATTTTAAGGTAGGCGTACCGATACTCCTTGGAAGTGTATCGATACGCAAGCCCAGAAATCAGTTTCTGGAGCTTAGATTTTATCCCAAAAACCCTTCAAACCTTTAGGGCAAGACTTTGTTAGTTTATTCGACTTAGAACTTGAATCCTATCTAGAGTTTGTATTTTATTTAATTTGTATTAGAGTAGTAGTCTTCTAAGTCATAAACTATTAGCTAGAGTTAGAGTTTTATTGTTAGTAGGACTTCTAATCTAACTTAAAGTCCTTGTCTATGTAAACATGTAAAGCTGTAATTATTATTGAATTAATCAAAAACAGAAGAGTTTTATTTCTCTTCATGGTATCAGTCTAGCCTCGATCCTTAGTTTTTTTCTCTCATCTTTCGACATGGAAACTCAAGCAAGTTCGAGTGAGTTGCAGTCATCTTCTTCTTCTGCAATTTCAATGGCAGATTTCTCTGACTCAGCTAGTTCGACTTCAATCTACCATCGATTTGTTGGCACAAACTACATTCCACGGTCCCAATCTGCATTGGTCACTCAATCTTCTTCTTCTCCTCCCAAAACAAAGCGTGAGAGAACTTAGTGTGATTATTGCAAAAAGCCAGGCCATCTTAAAGAAAAATGCTGGAAACTCCATGGCAAACCAGCAGATTTTAAGGCGCTTGCCAACAAGGTACAAAAAGAAACTCTTTCTCATACCGCCGATACCTCTACACCCACTAGTTTCACCAAGCAACAGATGATCCAACTTCAAAAAATGTTCAGCAAATTCACTGGGAATGGTAAAGGACATTCGGCTTTTATTGAAATTGAAGGTATATATAATAACTCTATCTCTAATTCCATTCTTTCTACATCAAATCCATCGGCTTGGGTTGTGGACTCTGGTGCTGCTGACCATATGACTGGTAACAAGGAATTATTTTCCCACTTTACACAAACATCCTCTAAAACTTCAATTAAAATAGCTGATGGCTCATTTGCATCTATCCAAGGCAGTGGATCAGTCACTCTTATTGAGGATATTACTCTTCATAACATGCTATTTGTGCCAAGTTTAAAGTGCAATTTGTTATATGTCAGTAAGTTATCTAGAGATTTAAACTGTGTTATTCAGTTCACTAACTCCCAATGTTTTTTACAGGCACTGGACTTGAAGAAGAGGATTGGCAGCGCTAGCTTGCACAATGGTTTATACATTCTTCAGAGTACCAAACCTCCTACAGTTTTTCCTTTTAAGTGTTGTTTTACTTCTTTAGGAGATTATGATGTTATGCTATGGCATTTTAGGTTAGGGCATCCAAGTTTTTATTATCTTTAAAAATTATTTCTTCAATTCTTTGTTAATAAAAAACCATCTTCGTTTAAATGCCGTATCTGTCCTCTTGCAAAACAAGCTAAAAGTTCTTATTTGCCCTCTACTCATAAACCCTCAAAATATTTTTCCCCTTATACATAGTGATGTTTGGGGTCCTTCTAAAATGAAGTATATTACAGGGGGTAAGTGGTTTGTGACCTTTATAGATGACCATAGTAGGACAACTTGGACTTATCTCCTAAAAGAAAATTCTAAAGTATCCACTGTATTTGAAAAATTCTATAACATGGTTGAAACCCAATTTCATACAGGATCTTTATATCTGATAATGGGGGAATTTTTCACTACATCTTAGGCGAGTTTTTTTTAAAGAAAAATGGATAGTTCAAATTAGTTCTTGTGTTGACACTCCCCCAGCAAAATGGCATAGCAAAGAGAAAAAACAGACACCTCTTGGAAGTTACACGAGCTTTATTGTTTACTCACAATGTTCCTAAGTATCTATGGGGATAAGCTTTGTTAACCTCTACATATCTTATTAATCTCATACCTAGTCGAGTTTTAAACTTTCAAACACCTAAAGATGTACTTTTATCATATTTTCCTCACTTTAAGCCTTTATCCTCTAATCTTCCCTTGAGAATCTTTGGGTGCACTATGTTTGTTAAAAACCTTGATCCTTCTCGATCTAAACTTGACCCCAAATCCTTGAAATGTGTTTTATTAGGGTATTCTTCACTTAAGAAGGGCTACAAATGTTATCACCCTCATTCTCGTAAATTCTTTGTTTCTTTAGATGTTAAATTCTTTGAAAAGGAACCATATTTTCCCACGGCTGCAACTAGGGGGAGAACTTCAATGATTCCCAGCCTTCTCCAATACATGTTCCTTCTTTACCAATAACATCTCCTACTAATCCTTCATTTGAGCCTCAGACTCCTCTCTCTCCCTCTAATACTTTACCCATATCTTCACCTTCTACCTTATCTACACCGAATCATTTACATACTATCATGCCTACAGAAACCCACAACCTAACCAAATCCTCTTCACAACCCCCTAAACAACTACAAGTTTACACCAGAAAAAAGGAGAACAATTCCAGAAACCATTGTACAATCTAGCACTTGTAAAGAATTAGATTTCAGTCCAGCTGCTTGTGAAGAAAGTAGAGGTAATGATTCTTCCAGTACTCCTCTTCACCTTCTTGAATTCGATTACTTGCCTATTGCTAAAAGAAAAAAGGTAAGACAATGTACCAAATATCATATTCAAAGACATGCTGCTTATGGGAATTGATGCCTTCTTTTAAAGCATTTACAGCAAGTTTAGATGCAGAACAGATTTCAAAGACTTTTGAGGAAACATGTAACATCCTAAGTGGAAGCAAGCTATTGAAGAAGAAATTGAGGCACTTGAAAAGAATGGCACGTGGACTATCATAGATCTTCCCCAAGGTAAAAATATGTCGGTTGCAAATGTGTATTCGTAATCAAGTACAATTCGAATGGCAGCATATAGAGGTACAAAGCCAGGTTGGTTGCAAAAGGGTTCACACAGACCTATAGAATCGATTACAAGTATATATTTTCTGTTGTTGCTAAATTGAATTCAGTTAGAGTCTTATTAAGCCTAGCTATAAACTGTGACTGAGAACTACACCAACTTGACATAAAATATGCCTTTCTTAATGGTAATCTTGAGGAATAAGTTTATATGCAGATTCCACTAGGACTGAACAATGATGGACAGAATCAAAAAATGTGCAAACTAGATAAATCTCTCTATGGATTGAAATAATCTCCTAGAGCATGGTTCGACAGGTTTACTAGGGTAATTCTGAAGAATGGATACAAGCAGTCACTGGCCGACCATATCTTGTTCTCTAAGGTAACCTCCTTAAACAAAAAGGTTATTCTTATTGTTTATGTTGATGATATAATCCTAACAGGGGATGATGAAGAGGAATTAAGCCGATTAAATACTCTTTTAAGCAGAAAATTCTAAACCAAAGAACTAGGAAAATTGAGATATTTTCTAGGCATGGAGGTAGCAAGGTCCAACAAAGGTTTGGTGATTAATCAAAGAAAGTATATTCTTGACTTACTTACAGAAACTGGGATGTTAGGTTGTAAACTAGCAGATACTCCTATGGATGCTAGTTTGAAATTCAACAAAGTTGAGCTAGGTCCTAAGGTAGATAAAGGACTTTACCAAATGTTAGTAGGAAAACTAATCTACCTCTCGTTAACACGACTAGATATCTCATTCTTAGTAAATGTTGTTAGTCAACACATGACCGACCCAAGACAGGGACATATAAAAGTAGCAAAAAGAATTCTGAGATACTTAAAAGGTACACCACGACATGGCTTGATATTTAAGAAAAGTCCTGATAAAACTGTAAAGATTTTTTCAGATGTAAGCTGGACCAATAAACTGACTGATAGGAGGTCAACCAGTGGATATTGCTCTTTCGTTTGGGGAAATCTCGTAACATGAAAGAGTAAAAAGCAAACAGTTGTCTCCAAAAGTAGCGTAGAGGCTGAGTATAGGGCATTAGCATTGGGAATATGTGAAGGAATCTGGTTAACAAAATTACTCAAAGAGTTGGGAATAATACAGGATGAAAATTCCAACTTTTCTGTGACAACCAGTCAACTATTCAGGTTGCTAAAAATCCTATTCAACATGACATGACAAAACATGTTGAAATTGATAGACACTTCATTACCGAAAAGCTAACCAGTGGAGTGGCCTCGCTAGAGTATGTCCTTAGTGAAGAACAAGTTGCAGACATACTTACAAAAGCACTACCAAAAGCATTATTCGACAATTTTCTATCCAAGCTGAGATTATACAATGTATATTCTCCAGCTTGAAGGGGAGTGTTAGTTTAGTTGACTTAGAACTTGAATCCTATCTACAGTTTGTATTTTATTTAATGTGTATCGGAGTAGTAGTCTTCTAAGTCATAAACTATTAGCTAGAGTTAGAGTTTTATTGTTAGTAGGACTTCTAATCTAACTTAAAGTCCTTGTCTATATAAACATGTAAAGCTGTAATTATTATTGAATTAATCAAAAATAGAAGAGTTATGTTTCTCTTCAAACTCCAAACTAACCCTACAAGTTATGGGTAAGATATTAAATGGGTTTCTACCATTTTTACATCACTTGAACACCTAATCCGGATTTTACCATGCATAATTTACAAGCCCTAGTCCCCTACCCAAAACATCATAAACGAAGCAAGTAACCAAATCAATGATTTCTAAGAATATACAGGAGTTGGTGTTGTCACTAAATTTTCACCTTTTATTTATTTATTTATTTTTCTATATATTTATTATTTATTATATTTAAACCCAATTAAAATAAAAAAGTCTATTTATTAAATAAAACCCAAAAAAACAAGAGATTAAAACCCACCCCATAAATAATAAGGAACCCATTTTTTTTAAAAAAAATAGGTCCAAACTAACCCATTTTATCCCTTTTTTATCAGGTTTGATAAAGGTCGTTGGATCTAGGGCATTGGAGATCAAGGGACCAGATTGGATCAAGCAAAAATCAAAAAAATAGGGGAAAGGGACCAACCCGGGCCGCAATGCGCCTGGCGCGTGGGCGACACGCGCGCGAGACTGGTTCCCAAATCCCTCCCCTGCTCTAACACGGCTGCTACCGCAGCCTTCCCCGCCATGTTGTGGCCACCAACGACCGTCGCTGTAGGTGCCGATCGGCTCACCTCGGCTGGCCGAACCCGACGCCACTGCCGTTGCTCCTTGCCATCGCCGTTATCTTGCAAAACGAAGAAGAGAGGGTTTCGAACCCTAATTAAATTTGGGGACAAAATCACCCAATTTTAGCTCGAATTTGTCCCCAAAAAATCTGATAATCTCAAATTCTTGGTAAGCCAATGGGTCTGATATATGTTGATTGGAATTTTGACTGGAATTAAGGGATTTCTTGTCCCAAATTGCCTTGGAGATGAGGGTTTTCAACCCTATAAATTGAGCCATTTTTCCATTTTTGAAGACACCAATTCACCACCAGTTACCATTCGAAAATCACCAAACAAAGCTCTAAAAATTCATCCAAAAGTTGCTGGAATTAGCTCAAGTTTGGAGCAGCATTTTTCGAATTTTGGAGGAGGATAAGCAAGCATTTTTGCCATTTTCATCGGTATAATTTCCCGCTTTCTTTTTTTAAGATTTTAAATTCTTTTTTTCATATATTTGTTCATATGATGTTCTTCATTTATTCGTATTTGTTTATGTTAATCCGGGTTTGTTCGAGTTAATCTTTGTTTTAATATTGTTTTCCCATTTTTAAAAAATATACATAGGAGGAGGTCATCGCCGGCGAGCGGCGGCCGGTGCCGGTGGATGACGGCCGACACGGTGGCCCTCCTCCATGTTCATCCCCTTTGATGAACACCAAGAACATGTTTTTTTTTGTTAAAGTATGATGTTTGATCCATTTGATTTCTAAAAAATAAAAAGATGTTGTTTTTGGGCTTTAAACCCATCACCCATTTCATTTTTTCTCTCCATTTAAAATTCCGAAAATTAATACAAAATCTCAATTTCAACTTTGTTTTAATTTGGTCACCTCCCACTTTTTATCTTTTAAAAAAATATTTTTAGAAACACAAAAATAAATAAGTTTTGTTAAAATAATAAAGAATCATTCTTTTAAAATAAATAGATGATTTTTAATACTCAAAAGCATAAAAGAACTTTTTCTTAAAATGAATGCTTTTTAAAAAGAAATAATAATAAATGTTTTGAAATAATTTAAAAATCTTCTTTAAAAAAAAACATAAAAACAATACAAGTTTTAAAAAAACAAAAAAAGTTTTCAAATATAAAAAAGGTAAAAAGACTTTAAAACATAAAAAGAAATAATAACTTTTCCAAATAACAAGTAATAAAGGTTTTTAAATAAAACAAAAATATAAAAAGTTTAGTTTTTTTTAAAAAACCATGAAAAACATAAAAAAAATGTTCTAAGCTATGTAAATTTTGTTTTCTTGTCTTTTTGCTTTAGAATTAAGTTGGCTTTAGGAATAGGTCCTTCAAATCTTAGATAGAGATTTCTTTGTAATAAAGCTCCTTTACAAAAAATAAAACACACTTAATTAAATTTGAACCCCCTAAATAGGTTAAAACATTTAGAATTTTTTAGGTTTGTAAATATTAATTTAAGAATTAATAAAATTCTCAACAAATTAATCGTTTCTTTGTTTTCCTGTAAAAAAGTGGAATTTGATTAACGCGGTGCCTTACTAAACGAAAATGACGGGTTAGCGCCAGAAGCGTTGGCGGTGATTGGAGTTCATTTTCGGGTGATAAGGCCGTTAAAATGGAATTTAATTCATAAAAGACAATAATTTAAATCTCTATAAGAATTCACAAAATCCGACATTTTTTAAGCCTTTTGTAATCGACAAGGTACCGATTTTTGGGCGCTGTGGGGGTGTGCTAACCTTTCCCCACACGTAACTGACTCCCGAACTCGGTTTTGTGTTTTTGCAGACCAAAAAATGTTATTTTGAAGAAAATAAAATATTTTTATTAAAATAACCCAATTTAGGTGATCCAATAACACATTTAAAAAAAAGATTGGTGGCGACTCCGTTGATTTTAATGTTTTTGCCGAAACGTCAAAGCTCGAGAGGGTTGCGACAGCTTGGCGACTTCGCTGGGCACTTTTTATTTTTACAAAAAAGAGAGTCAGGCCACTAGTCGATTACACTTTGTTTGAAAAGTCAGAATTTGAGAACTAATATAGAGCTGAAAATTATTGTCCATTTATAGATTTAATTCTATTTTACGCATTTAAGACTTGGTTTCAGGCTCTAGACCCGAGCTTTATCCCGTTCGTTTAAGTTGGGGGGAAACGTTATTGCTCTCGTAAGAATATTGATTCTCTGTATAAGCCTAGTAAGTACCTCCGGGGCTCATGCCCTATGTCTTCGTGTGAATACTGATCCTCCATATGGGCATAGGAGTGGGTCCCCCTAAGTTGAACCTGTTTCGTTTTAAGCCTATAATAGGCAAGAATCAGGGGCCTTGCTACCCTTTAGTAGGGGACAACGAGGACAATTTGGGAACCTTTTAGAACTAAACCCTTTTGAGAATCTAGAAGCCCACCCCTCTAGAGCCATGCGAAAAACCTAGTGTAGAAGTTTGGTCAAAATTATTTCGTAGGGATAGTCCGTAGAGACATGTCCAGAAGTGTTGGAATGCGCTGCTCAGTTACTATTCATGCAATGGAATTATTTTGGACCTTTATGTTTAATCATGTTCTTAAAATGTGTTCTAATCATTTCCTTGCTTTGTATTTTGCATGTTTTGTGCATTATCATTCTATAATAAAGAAGAGATTGTTTCTTAGAATACTTGCTTGGTTAAAAAGACAGCTTTGTGATCATGTATGGGAGACTTCTTCAGAAAGAGGAAGACAATGCAGATGTGTTTCACGGGTCTAAAGTCAACCATCATGCATATGGGGATAGTATGACGAGTGAACACGTCACTAAAACTTTCGAGTATGCCCACATCAGTGTTAAGTAGAACAGTGTGCAAGAATTACGGGACATCTTGGAGCATTTCGACTACTCAACCAAGCAATTGCTCCTTGATGCATATGGCGACATAGCTTATTTGCTGAATGTACAAGTAGATGAACCGTTTCTAAAAGCACTAATCCAATTTTGGAATCCCGGGTACTGTTGCTTCAGATTCAATGGTGAAGATATGATGCCCACCTTCGAAGAGTATGATGCACTTGTCAACCTGTATGGGGTAAGGAGAGACTGGGTCTATGCTAAGCTGCCCCAGAAAAAGAATGCACACTTGAGACTTAAAACCTTTGCTGGAATAGGAGATGGATGGGTCAAGAGGCTGATTCAGAAAAGAGGTGGTAGCTTTTCCTTTCCGTGGTAGAGCATCCGAAACATCATCTCTACTCACCCCGATAGAGAAAAGAGGGTGGATCTGTTAGCCATTGCGATCTATGGTCTGGTCATCTTTCCAAGAGTTCTGGGTAACATCGATGTGGCTATGTTGGATTTTTTCGAACAGTTGAAAAGAGAGACTAATCCAGCACCAGCAGTGCTTGCTGAGACCTTCATTTCTTTAAATGCATGTCGGAAGCTGGAAGGCGTGCGTCTTAGAGGTTGTGCTCAGTTGCTTCAGGTTTGGGCCCTTAGCCACTTCTGGAAGTGTCCAACTCTAATCCTGCCCAACACGCTCTCCCCGAATTTCTCTCCACTTTGTGAGTTTTTAGAGAAGAATTGGTCGGTATTGAAGAGGAAGAAATAGACCGACATCTTCAGAAATCGCCGGGATCAAGACATTGTCTGGAGGGTTCCGTGGTTAGGTCACACCAAGATCTTGTATAAATGTGGAGACTTTAACCATCTTACGTTGCTTGAAATATGGGGCAGAATTGGCTGTGCTCCACTATTGGTTTCACGGCAATATGGTTCACGATTGTTTGTTCCTTTCACTGCAGGTCTTGATTCCACGGATTTTGAGTTTCAGGGAGAGTTCAAAGAAAA
Source organism: Hibiscus mutabilis (assembly GCA_019671005.1). Classification (NCBI taxonomy): domain Eukaryota; kingdom Viridiplantae; phylum Streptophyta; class Magnoliopsida; order Malvales; family Malvaceae; genus Hibiscus; species Hibiscus mutabilis. Next base: position 41,079,577 of record CM033730.1, on the reverse strand, counting down.
GGTCCACGCCATCAACGAATCCTGAAAATAATGCTATCGAGTAAAAGTGGAGCATGACACTAGATGTATGATTACCCCTGATTACGATGTCTGGAGACGCACGAGAATGAATGACAAGGTTCTAACTCCCACTGACCAGGTTAAGCCCATAGAAGAACATCTAAAAGTGGTTCCATCATGAGCTAATATTTTGGGGGCTGGGCTCAAAAAGACCAAGGCCAAAATGGACTCCTTGCAGAAGCAGCATGCGAAAGAATTATATAAGGCAAGTTTGGATGTTGAAAAATACAAGGGAGAGATAGACCGTGTGACGAAGATGTACAAAGACCTAGAGCGAAAGTTCGAGATTCAAAGGGTCGATTTTCTAAAATTCCATACTACAGTCAGAAATACAGATTTGAGGAAGAGCCCGGAACAGTGGAAGCAGGAAATAGAACAAGCTGTGAGAACATGGCAAACAAGAAATAAAGAAATATAGGCAGTTTCTAGCTGAAGAAAGAAGGAATGGTAAGCAGTCTGCTGAAAATGAAAATGGCAAACGGGTTCTCCAAAAAGAAAAAGATAGTGTAGCCGCATGGAAGAGAAAAGCTCACGACAAAAAAACCCATTTGTTAGAGTCACAAGTTGCATAGGATGAGACCAATAAGAAGTTGAAGCAAAGCCAAGCTTTAGTGACTGAGTTGCAAGCCAAGGTAGCTGACTTGAACCATTCACTATATGAGCTTCAAAACAATGACACCTACACTGAGCTTCAGGCCAGCTTGAATGAAATTAACTCTCTGAACGAACGAGTTGAAGAGATGGATGACATCATTCAAGAGTACAAAACGAAGATCCTAGTCCTTGAAGATGCTATTGATAGATAAAATGACTACTGGTTCACCCGTCTTTGAGACAACGCCAGAAGAATCCAAGAATAGGATGAGTTTGATAGGATAGTCATGACTCAAATCCAGGATGTGGCTAAACATGTGACGATGCTAGCTACAGAAGCTACTGCTCTATGCCAATACATCAAGCCAGCCGAAGAAGTTGGCCCAGGCTTATGTGGTTGATTGAGGAAATGAAGGAACTAGGTGTTAGGGCAAAGAAATATCTGTAAACATGTTTAAAACTTTGTAATAAAGAATCTTTCTTATTCTAATAAATAGTTGTTTGTTGAGTAAAGTTTCACGGAATCAATGGCCCTTCATTTGTATACATTTGCATCTTTTTTTTTGTTGTGTTATGTTTTCTTTGCATTAGTTTAGTACATAACATTCCATGACATGATAAGAAACTAACTTAATTAAAACATGTGACAGAAAATCAAAATAGCAAACCCGACTCATAGCTACCGTACCCGTTCCAAAACCAAAGCCATGAATACTGAAGAGCGATTAACATCACTGGAAGCTACCTGCAAAAGCACCCAGGAAAAGCTGGAGAATTAGAAAGTGGTCTGAAATAGGAAATAGATGTGTCACGCAGGAAGGCAGTCACCCAAATCGCGGCGTTATCCAGGTTCAAAAACCCAGAAGAAGGAGAAGATGTAGATGTTGCACTACAGTTTCCTGAGGAAACTCTTGGAAACAAAAAAAGGGCTAATCCACCTTAAGTCAATTTCCCTTTTCATTTTGCTGAATCATCTGTTAGGGCACCAGTAGAACCCAGAGTCAATCACGATGAAGCTCAGAACTTTGAAGTCCCAGATCTTGACAAGATTGCTGACAAGGACAATGCAAACAAGAAGTTGGAAGAGCGCTGCAAAAAGTTAGAATAAATGATGAGAGCTTTCCAGGAAGGAAATATGCATGGTGGTTCAGAAGCCAAGGACCTGAGCTTGGTGTCTAACCTAATGGTCCCACCGAAATTCAAGACCCTTGACTTTAACAAATAGGACGGAACCACTTGTCCAAATGCTCACCTAACCATGTACTGCAGGAAGATGTTGATGTACCTGGACAATAAGAAACTCATGATTCACTACTTTCAGGATAGTTTGATTGGATCTGCATCCCGCTGGTATACCCAGCTGAGTCGAGAGAACATTCGAACGTGGAATGATCTGTCAAGGGTGTTCGGTGAGCAGTATAAGCATGTCACTGACATGACCCCAAGTAGACTAGTCCTACAGGGGATGGAACAAAGACACAATAAAAGCTTCTGCCAGTACGCCCAAAGGTTGTAGGATGTCGCTGCACAAATTCAACCACCTCTGTTAGAGAGCGAGATTACCTAATGTTTGTCGAAACCTTCAAGGGTGCATTCTACGATAGAATGATAAACCATGCGACCAAAAGTTTTGCAGACATGCTGATAAATGGTGAAATGATCTTAGTCGAGATCAAAATGGAAAATTAGATGGGGGTGACGCCAAGAAGTCTTACAGGAAGAAGGACAACGACGTGAATATGACGAGTGCCTGTAACCCTAATTATTTGAAAAAGGTAGTCTTGAATAAGCCTGCTGCACAGGTAACCGACCAGCTGGCCTCAAATCCATAAAAAGATGAACGAAGGTATCAGGGAAGTAAGAAACCCTATTTTTCGCCCATCCCCATGACGTATGCTAAACTCTTTTTAGAGTTAGTTCAAGCACAGATGGTGCTGCCATGACGTGTTCCACCTTTCTCTCCCTCATACCCACTATGGTATGATGAAAAGGTCCAGTGCGAGTACCACGCCGAGAATAAAAGATATACTATCGAGAATTACACGACTTTCAAGAGGGTGGTTGAAGATTTACAGAAGTCATGAATGTTATCATTCGACTCGTCTGACGAGAATGACAACCCACTACCCAATCACCAAAAGAATGGGGTGAATGCAGTGAATGAGGAGGAAGATAGAAAGATAAAGAAACATGTTGCAGAGATTAAAGCACATATGGCTTGGGTATGGGCCCAGATGGTGGAGGCCGGGATGATAGAAAGGCCAAATTCAAAAGTGAAGGACGATGATGAGCTCTACTGTGAGTATCATCAAGGAAAAAGACATAAGATTCAGCATTGGGAGGATTTTAAATGGCTTGTTCAGGACAAAATGGGCAGTGGAGAGTTGGAATTCTCCGAAAAGAGAAAATGAGACCAAACACCATGTGTGTGCATAATAGACGAGACTCATGCCAGAGGGAATTATGCAAGAATGAAGCATTTGGTGATCAAAACCAAAGCAAAGGCTGCAGAGCCACAGAAGAACACGACTCCCTGGATTATTATAAAGACACATGTTTCCTTTCCATATAAGGATAGCAAACAAGTGCCCTAAAATTATGCCTTCTTGGTGACAACTCTGGGAGCACATCATCAAAGGAAGAATCAAAGGAAAAACCAAAGGAAGAAATAAAAGAAAAGCCGGTGAATTAGGTGGGAAATTTTACAAGAAGTGGACGATGATATTCGCCACTTGAACCAGAAGACAGAGATGCTGCTCAGAGAAGGGAAGTGGATAGAGAACCAGAAGGAGAAATGGATTTCTTTATGGAGTGTAATCACTCATTTTTTACCGGGTTTTAGTGTTATTATAATAGTAAAATTATATATATAAAAAAGGCAAAAAAAAATATAATAATAAAAAAAAGGGAATTTGCGTGGAGCAGGGTGCTCCACGTCACCCACAAATTGCCTATAAATGCCCAAAATTGAAGAGAAATTGGCAATTC